>BMAV01023465.1:0-53022 GCA_019973955.1 Trichonephila inaurata madagascariensis
TTTTTTTTTTTTTTTTCTTTTTAGGAAAGTGGATTTTCTTAATTATCGAATATTCGGAAACAGACATTCAACTCAACTATAGTATTATGCAAGACAAGTTAGGATAATTTAATTTTTGTAGGTCCAATACTTTCACAGAGATCTCATTAACAGTGAGTGATTGAGTGAGTGTGTCACTTTTCTCTTTTATGTATATAAATTACTAGTTGTTACTCACCCACTCCTCTAGGTATTCCACAGCTTTCATGCTGTTATTTGGTTATAAATATCTTTTAAAGTATTGATATCTAAGTGTTAGTATTAAGATTTCCAATGTATTGAAAAAACATTCTCACAGTCCTCGCCTCTTTATTTAAAATGGACAGGACTTGAATTTCAAAATTGAAGGCACATTTAATGTTCACTAACACGTAACCTTTCCCCTCACGGTCGATTTCCCTCAAATACATTTCCAGCGAATCTCTACTCAAAAACAACAAAAAATTCCTTTTGAAAATTCCAGTCTATAGGTCTAATAACTCAAAAACGCGCGGCAATGCTTATTTATGATGACACCTTAACCTCTCATAAATCTGGTATAGATTTTGCTAAAACATGTTCATAGAGAAGCTTTACTCAATAAAGAAAACATGCTTATCAAATTTTACGTATTTAAATACTTCAAAAGCGGCAATTTTTTTTTATCTATAATACCCCCATAAAATCACACAAACCCTATTGTGAAAATCAACTTCAATACCTAACAGAACCAAATAACTTGCTAGTCAAATTTCAAAACTGCAGGTCTAATAGTTAAAAACATTTTTTTTTAAAATTTATACACCCTTGTCCCCTCCCTTAGAAGTCGATTTCAATTAAACCTGTTATTAGCGTGTCTCTACTCAACAAAAGTTTAACAAATTTCAAGTCTGTGTATCAAGCTTGCGCACTTTTTTTTTCAATTACTACTATTAGCTCGCACTCTCTATATATTTATCTATTTATCTTGGTCGAATTTTCAATCGTTAATAAAATAAATTTTAAAGCGCTCAATCGAACTGAAATTTTATATACATGATTATTTTGGATGACAATACAATAATTTAATTATAATTAATAAAAATTAATTGATTAAAAATAATTATTTAAAGAATTACAAATACACACACACACAGCCACTTTGGCATCCTTTTTGACGACTTGAGTCAAAACTTGAAAAAGGTTTTTTTCTCTCGTTTTAAAGCATTCAGTTGAACTGAAATTTTATATACACAATTGTTTTGGATGATAATACGGCACTTAAATGATAATTAATAAAAATTAATTAACACTTATTATTGTGATTCTGTCATATGTTTTTTTTCATATTTATATTAAGTGTAACTACTTAATAAAAAGTAACTAAAATAAAATTTTTCTTTGTTGATCTAAGTAGGAAATGACTTAAAATAAAATTTTATATTACTCACTTGTTTTATTACTTCATGAACAAGAATTTTTATATACTTCCCCAATTTCTGTAGCACCCGTTTTTAGCAAATTTCTACTTCACAAATGAAACATGTTTACCAAATTTGAAGCACGTAAGGATTTAACAGTACAAAAACGGGAATGTTTATTTCAAACGCTTCATAACTTCTCTCAGGTGTCAATTTCCTCAAAACCCAATTTTAGAAGACCTCTACTCAAAAAGGATCATGCTTACCAAATTTAATTTTTTTTAGGTCTAACAGAGTTCCCTAGATCTCTTGATGAATAAGTGGTCTCTTTTCTTCTATATATAAATAGATGATTTTTAATTCTTAATCTATGTACGTATATTTATTGCAATGCTTCGATTGAAAAATTATATAATAGTTGCTGGACTTTCGGGAATCTAATCATTTCATTTACAAAAGTAAATTCAATTAGACCAGTGCTTCTCAAACTTTCAATATTTGCGACCCAATTTTCAACCATAATTTTCATCACCCCCCCCCTCCATACAAATAACATTGCATTCACGATAATATTATACTTCGGACACTATATCTACAAATATAACTTTTCCTTGTACCATATAAACGTCTTGTTCAGACAAAGCGTTAATTGTCCTGGACGTATATATACGTCTATCCATCCAATCTTTTCTGTGCACCGCTATCCATAAAATTATTCCGCAGACTTTGAAATGCAATAAAAGGACCTTGACATTGTTAACGAAGGATTTACCTATTTCAGAGGATTTCCTTATTGATTCCTTTTCTTCCTCCCTCCAATACATCACATACTCTCACCTACGTCGAAAACGTTGGCGTTACATTAGGGAGTGAATCGCGTAGTTTTTAATCGGCAGTGAAGGGATTTATTGTAAACCGCACAAATTATCGGGGTAAGTGTTTATTTTTGCATGTAATTTTGTATATGTTAAGCTCATGGAGTCACTGGTTATTAACATACGCTGTTACGCTCTCATTAACATACTTGTTCTTAACTTAGTATTATTAAATTAATTAGAAAATACACTTTGCAGTACTGATACATTTATTAGTGTATTATATCAGTGCAAATGTTAATGTTATTTTTTATTATGTCTGAATGTATTTTGATTGTTTACTTTCAGTAAATTAATATATATATATATATATTTAAATAAATTTTTGTTTTTGATTTTTTAATATGCTCGCACCCCTCTCGTAGAATTTTCACACCCCCTTAGGGGGGCATGCCCCACAGTTTGAGAAAATTGAATTAGACAGTTTAATTATATTATTGTTATTCTTTGTACGATTCTAGAAATGCGTCTTTGGCAAAAAAAATTGAGCTATTTCTTACAATTTTAGAAGCTGAGCTGTGAGCTTGGAATGGGAGATTATTATGTGTCATCCTGGGATCGAATTGGATTATATTATTAAAATTAACATAAAGCCAATACCGAAAATAAATCAGCTCCAAGTGCTCGTTAAAGCTATTTTATTATTGTCTGAGAATTGCAATGCCTAGTGGTTTTTAGTTGGCGTTTGCGTTAATTTAAGGAAGTTCGAAATTGGATTTCGAAATTAAATTTTGGAGTAGAGAGATAAAACGCTTAACGATAAGAACTCAATCAGAAAATACGCATTCTACAATTTCTTAGAAACCACGATAAATTATGGCACATCTATAATAAAATTCCACTTCAATTTAAAGAAGTGATAACAGAATTTGCATTGAAACGATCGAATCTGATAATTTCAAAAATTCATATCACTATAACTTTATCATTTGATTACCGTAAAATCCGGCGTATAACGCGCACTTTTAACACAGAAAATAAGATCGAAAATTAAGGGTGCGCGTTATACGCCGGGTATAAAAACGATAACTCTAAATATAACAAAAGAGATGAGCATAAAAACAAATTTTTACTTCTGCATGTATCGAATTAATGTTTATTTAAAAGAAATCACTTGCCGTATGAACTAAAAGAGCTGCAGTTCTAGAAGAAAACTATTTTGTCACAAAAGAGTCAGGGATAATACCTCGAATAAATGGCTTCAAAATATAAGAGCAATGTATAATAATTTTTCAGATTTCTTCGTAAAAAAGGGGCTGTGCGTTATACGGCGAATATACATAAAAGTTAAAAAATTAAGTTTGAAAGTATAGGTGCGCGTTATACACCGGTGCGCGTTATACGCCGGATTTTACGGTATATAAATAAGAAATGCATTTGAAAATAAAGTAAAACGAAGCCTTACGTCGAATAAAAGATGTTATTTAATTTAAAATTTTAGTGCTTATATCCCTAATTCGGTTTTTAAAATGCGAGATAAAAGAAGCGAGTGGTTAAAAATCTCTTGCAGAAAGGCGACTCACTCACTCTCTCATGACGAGATTTCCAGATTTGTTTATTTTAAATACTTGATTTTTGACATGCATGTTTCTTTTGTTGAGATTATCTTAGAACGAGAATAACAAAACCCAACTCCCATTGCGGATACGGAATGAGACAAATAAAAATTCTTCTTTTTTTAGACATTAGTCCTACTTACTTGAAATTTGGCATGCATGTTTCTATAGTCGAGTAGAGATACATTTAAAATGGGGTTTGTGGAAGTCTACTTCCAAGGTCAGTATGAGCTGCAGAAACGTAATGGATAAAAAAAAAGTCCATTTGACTTAGAGATTTGAAATGAGTTGAACACGTTTAATTCGTTGAGCATAGATACTCTAACAATGGATTAAGCGACAATTGGCACAGAAAGACGAGAGTTGGAGGGGGCTTTATGGATAAAAAAAAGCAACGTCACTAAGCTGTTTAAGGTGCAGATGTGAAAATAAGCAGGCTTGTTTCTTTTGCTGAGTAGAGATCCAATAAAAACCAGTTATAAGGAAAGCGATTCCAAAGTAAGAGACGTAAGCCTTAGAGTTAAAATTTCAATTAGCCTAAAAAATATTCAAAATATTAATAAATCATTATTTTTTTTTTATTTTTTACCCCAAAATGGTTTTTTTTTTTTTTTTTACTTCACCCATGCGAGAACGGGAAAATCTACTACACTGGTGTTTAAAATTAAGAAAATTTGCATATTTGGTCGAATTACATGCAAAGAATTGAATGAAGTGTAAAGTTATTGCTTTGAAGCGAAGATGCAAATCTTGTGTGTTTAAGGTATCCGACTACGTTCGGAACCGTTATTTTTTCAAAAGCGTGTATATATTTAGTATGATGTATGATATTTAGTGTCACTTAGATTAGAATACATGTATAAAATTGTTTTAAGGACACATTATGCCAAAAAAAACTATTTAAATAGAATATTTTGGCAAAAAATTAACTTAGAATAACCTTTTTTCCAAATGTTCTCCTTTTGTAAAAAATGCTTCTATTGTATTAATATTTTGCCTGTATATAGCTCAGACCTCTGTACAGAGGCTCAACTAGAATTTTTGAAATGCATAACTTGGAAGTCGGTTTATCCATGCTTTACGAAAACAAAAGGGAGAAATTTTAAGAAAATACGCCGATAATTATTTCAAATGGTTGTAACTCTGAAAATAATGTGAATTTTTCAAAAATGATAGTTGAGCCTCTGTACAGGGGTCTGAGCTATGTATATGCAAAATATTAATATAATAGAAGCATTTTTTACAAAATGAGAACATTTGGAATAAAAGTTATTCTAAGTTAATTTTTTGCCAAAATATTGTATTTAAAAAACTTTTCTGTCAAAATGTTCTTAAAACAATTTTATACATGTATTCTAATCTAAGTGACACTAAATATCATGAAAATTATTCATTTATGCGCTTTTTTAAAATCATGGTTCGAACGTAGTCGGATACCTTAATACTTAAGTGTATACGTGTTTGGGTGGAACTATCAAAGAACTGGACATATAAGCGTATGTGTGCCAAAATTCAAATTTCGTTCGCTGGCTCATCTTGCTGAATGTATAAGTGTTTATTTGCAATAATCGGTTAAATTTAAATTCAGACAGAAGTATGAGTAATGATTAATGTTTAGATGATGGAATGAGGGGACAAAGTGTGAGTAGCCTAGAGGCAGTTCCGTCTCAAATCCAGATTTGTAGAGAATTTAATATAACGCCCAGTGTCATGTTCAATTAGCGAAAAACGTTTCAAGACACCGTATGTATCGAAAAAAGACTAGATAAGGTCATGCAACCACCACGACAACCCGAAAAGATCGCCATTTGTCCATTATAGCGTGGCATAATAGGTATGCTACAGCTTCCCAGATCCCTCGTGAGTTGTATGTATCCACAAAAACCTGATTTTCAAATGTCACTGTTTCCAAAATTCTTCATGAGAGGGGACTGCTTACAAGAAGATTTGTTGTTTTGCCCTACTCAGTTCTGCGATCCCTTGAAACGGTGTAGATATCTTATAGATTGGAGTATGTATCAATGGGTGACTATATATCCTCATCACTGATAAGTCCCGGTTTAACCTAAGCAATGATTTTTGCTATACTTTCATATAGAGATACCCAAATAACCACTACCTGTCCTTCAATGTTCGAGGAATCACCCATTATAACAGCTGAAGTTTGATGGCCGGGGAAAGCCTCCCACTGAATTGCAGCAAATACCTTTATGTCTTTAAAGTGGCACTGTGGCTTTTGTGAGGTATCGGTATAAGGTTTTCGCGCCTTTTTGGAGTGCAGTTGACTCTTATTTCCCTTTAATGGGTGACAACGCAAGGCCCCATAGAGCTCATCTGATCAACGAATTTCTGGAAAATGAAGATATAGTTGGATGGATTGGTCAGCCAGACCTCAACCCAATAGATCGTATTTTGAACGCTGTGGAAAGGGCAATTGACACTCGCAATACGTCTTCTGAGAACCATTCAATGCCTGAAAACAGCTTTGTTGAAAGAGTGAGACCAAAATTGCCACATATACTCATAAACTCCCTTACTTCCAGTATAAAGCCATGGTGTGAATCCTGTATTTCTGTAAGAGGGAGATTTATACCCTCTATTAACCCACTTTTTTTTATTCTATTCTCCGCTGTTTCATACCATTAGTGTCCGATTGGTGCTATGAATAATCATGTATGTGTACTATAACTGCTGAATGGTTATATTCTGTATTATATCAACCCTAAGTACAAACCAAATTTCATTAAAATCTATCCAGCAGTTCTAGAGATAAACAACAAAATCTAAAAATTCTCTTTTGCGCACCAGTGAAGTTATTTTATAAATGCAATGCATTCAGTTATGCTTCTTAATAAGGTACACGAATGTTAAATATTATGAAAAGCAAGTGAGTAGTTATGTAATCTATTTTTCCATTCTTAAATAGTACAGGTTTAAGCTAATCACTGTTATTTGTAATTTATGAATTATAAAATGCAATTACGTATTCGAAAACATCATTTTTTTTTTCTATATCTCAAAATATTAAAGAAAAAACTTTATAAATACTTAAAAAAAGAGAATAGTTTTTAATTTCACTTAGTGTTAGTATATTTTTTAAATGTGACAAAAACTTTATTTAAAAAATAATTTCTGCAAGATCTTTAAGAGCATTTTTAGCCATCACGGGGCTGTGTTATAAATGTAATTGATTTTATGAATGAAAAAATGCGTGACGTTAACATTAGGGAAATGTTTACAGGTGTGATAACACATATCGTACCTTTTATTTTGAAAAGTGGCCAGACACTATAAGTTTTTGAAGCTAAAAAAACCATATGGTAATTATTGAAATAATTAGCTAATTTAAAATACAAAACACATTTTAGTAAAAAAAAAAGGCGAATTCTTTTTTTCATTAAGGGTTATCAAATCATTAGATTTCGGATTTTTTTTTGTCACTTTATGTCTATTTTAACTCCTTATTTTAAGCCACTCTGGAGTATATATTAGTCTTGCTCAACTAGTGCGCTATGTGGAATGCAATAAAATGATCATGACAGTGTTTATGAAGGATTTACTTATTTCAGAGAAAAATTTACTTATTTATGTCTTTTCTTTTACACCCAGTACACCACATACGCGTACCTATGTAAAAAATAGTTACACTGAGTAGCCAATCGCGTAAGCTTTCAATCGGCAGTTGAGAGTTATTGTATCACTCCTAGTTCTCGCGCGATACATAAAATTTTGGAGAACTTAGAGTTCTGAAAAGATTAGAGAGATTGTATAAATATAATGATGAATCTGATAAGAAAAAAAAAAATTCCTGTCGATAAATAATTATATTCTAAATATTCTGACTCCTTCGGCAATGAAATTGTTTAGTTTTGTAGTGGTATTTACTTATCGTAGTAATAACTTTCCTCTTTTCAAAACTCTACAGCAGTGTTTCTCAAACTGTGGGGCACCCCCCCCCTTGGGGGCGTGATAACCCTACGAGGGGAGCGCGATAATATTGAAAAGTCGAAAACAAAAGATTATTTAAAAAAGTATTAATTTACTGAAAGTAAACAAATACATTCTGGCATAATAAAAGATAAAATATTCATTTACAGTATTATAAACTTATAAATGTATCAGTACTGCACAATCTATTTTATAATTAACTTAACAATACTAAGTTAAGGACAAGTTTAATAATTACCAGTGACCCTATGGATTTGTCATGTATAAAATTATATTCCAACATTAACACTTATCTTGATCATTTGTACGGTTTATAATTATAATCCCTTAAATACCAATTAAAAATTACGCTCCCCATTGCCACCGTTTAGCACGTAGATAAATGTGGTGTATTGAGGGGAGTGAATGGTAGAAAAAGGATAAATAATCAAATCCTCTGAAATAAGTGAATCCTTTGCAAACTCTGTCAAGGTCATTTTCCAAAATCTTCTGAATAATATTATTGATAGCAGTTCACAGAAAATGTATAAGTTCATAAAGACGTATATATACGTCTGGGGCAATTAACACACTGGCTGAGTGAGACGTTTATATACTTTGGGAGGGGACTTAAGAGGTTAAAGTCGTATTGTAGGTTTAGCTTCAAAATATAGTATTATTGAATTTAATACATCTTTATTGTATGGAGGGGGGCGCGATGCAAATTATGATTGAATATTGGGTCGCGAACATTGAAAGTTTGAAAAGCACTGCTCTACAGAGAGAGCAACATTTATTCTGCCTAAAATGAATACATGTTCCCAGTAATAATCTTTACTCGTATATTGACGAAATAATGGATTTAATATAATTTTATGGAACTATTATTTATTAAAAGAATGCTATTTGTTGCAAACATTTTACAATCGCCACTGAGCAGGGCAATGATGGTTACTATAAATATATTCTATCCAATTAGAAGGAGTAATATTACTTCGTCCATTAAATGCACTAATATATTTATGAATCCTATTAGTATGAATTAGTGCATCCTAATAGCGGATAATAATAGTATGCCTTCATATATATTAATCGAAATAGTTGGTAATGGGTAATATAATAAATCTCATAATTAAGTCTTTGTGAGATAAATACTTAAAATATTTTTTTTTCAATTTTTTAAAGGCTTGAGATTATAAAAAAGATTGTTTACTGCATTTATTTTAAAATGTATCCCATTAAAATTGCTATAGATTCATTTAATAAGAGGTTATAGTTTTTTCTTAAACTTTAATAATAATGATGTTTATCTTTTTCTACTAAGTACAATAAACAATTATATTATTTTACAGAAAAGGACAAATGAAGTAATAAATTTCATTTAAATTCAATTGCTTTTTAAAAAGAGATTTAATAACCTTTATTTCAACTAATCTCTAACCTTTTCAAATTACCTGCATTGTTCTACAAAGAAGTATGCGGAAGCGAATGCATTCTTCTTGTATCCTTACCCCGAAACGTTTTCCATCATCTAATTTGTTTCTAACCTTATCACATTTGCATCATAAAAGAATCGTTAACCAAATACGGAAGGCAAGAATAAAGGAAAATGAATGTATTAAAAAAAGAAACTCACTACAAAAACAAAACAAAAATTTCAACTGCCCTTATGCAACGTAGAACTTATCAAATGCAGCATTAGGAAGGAAAAAAATGGCCGTACATATTCCACGAATCGTGTAATGGCAATCCCAGGGGAAGGAGATGATATCAGGCATTTGAAAATTTTCTAAATCCTTGAGAATACGAGAACAGGAGGCAAAGCGATGTATGTCAAGCAGACACACGGCAAGAGGTAGTCAGATAAGATGATAACTGAAGAAGTATGAATTGTTTGGCTTAACTTTTTTGAAAATGATCTTTATTTTGAAACTCGGGAATTCTTTTACATTAAGGTATTTTTTCGAGCCTTTAACTTATTCTATGCATCAATATTTAAAAATACAAATGTAAAAATGTGTTGGACTTTTTTTTCACATATCTTCTTCCCCCAATCTTATATACTCTCAGAGTTTTTCTGAAGGAAAAAAATGCAGAAGCAATTTCATTAATTTCTTTTTTGGAATAACGAACACTTTTAAGGAAAATACTTTAATGATTTTTTAACGGTTTTCATTTCTTGAATTTATATGCCTGGGACAGATAATTTTGATAAAATTCTTCTTTTTTTTAAAGATAATACTGTAAAGTAAGAAAAATGTCATCACAGATATTTTACAAAACACTCATTTATATTTTTTGTAAAAAGTGTAAATAACTCAGCAAAACATTCGTCTTGAAAAAATGCAAGAAAAACAAAATGAAATAAAACGAATACAATGACAGCCAATTTTTAGATGTCAGAATGATACGTCTTAATGTGATATTTTAAGGCTCCTGATTTTTGATTAAGCACGTATTTGCTAAGACCAGTGGGCTGAGAATTTATCCTGTTATAGTACAAATTTAACTGTGTCCTACTGCAACATGCCCTGACACTTGCTACCTGTTGCCTTTTTGCCAGCAATGAAAAAAGGCCACCATAATTTTGTTTCTGGCAGTGCACCAAAAATATTCCCTTTCGATGAATATCTTTCCAACTGCACAATGTTACTAAACATAATTATTAAATAAATAAATAATTTTACGATAATTACATATAATTAATTAATATAATAAATTACAATAAAGTACTATTCAAATGAGTACAATTCAATAGATGATAATTATTGAAAAAATAACTCATTTATACGCTTTTACAAAACCATGATTCAAAACGTAGTTGGATACCTTAAACGTAAACTATCTTTCAGAAATGAGCTTATACTAGAGATTGCAATACCGGGATAACGAATACCACTATTTTGAGCCATTTCTACAATTTTGTGATACCGGTATTCATTCACAAGTTTAAATACCGTTTTTTCGGTATTTACTAGAAATCTTTTAAAAATGTCTCCATTATATGTTTAGGGATCGCTAACATATCAAAATAGTATACGTTTTTACTTGTGTGTCTCCCTAACCAGCGAAATTAATTAGACTATTGATATAAAGTTGCACACTGTACAATCATGAGAAGTGATAAAATATGAGAATCATCCAAGGCTGTGGGCCAAAACTGTCTTATTACAGCTCAAAGCGATACTGTATACGTGTAGGATTCATTGTCTGATATTCGTATCTGTGAAAACAAGGCTGTGAACAAAGTTTGTAATATTTCGATATATTTTAAATTGTTGAGTTCTTATTTACATTGTATTTGGATATCATACTTTCGGGCTCAAAATATTTTTAAGATTCATTGTATGTATATACTCATAAATAATAATCCATAATAATGAATGAGAATAACTATAAAGAGCATAAAAAATCCTTTGACAATACTTTGGTTTGGTTTCATTATTCATATGATGAAAAGAATATGGTGGAACAGTGTAAATAAGATGTTCCTTTTCTTTTCTTTTTTTTTCTTTTTTGTGGTTCTTTATATACTGTTATAATTTATAAATTAAAAATTATTTTTGTGATATTTATACTCTCTAATAAAGCAACTGGTAAATAAAACAATGAAAGACCTGTGTTTTCTTTCTTTTTCTGAAATTGTGCTACTAACGGTATTAAAACCGGTATTAAGATCTAAAAAACGCCGAATACCGGTGCAGGACTTTTGGTCCGATATTGCAATCCCTAGTTAATGCAAATAATGAATGAGTTAATACGAATAATGAATGTAGTTAATACGAATAATGAATGAGTTAAAATACGAATAATGAATGAGTTAATAAGAATAATAAGTTAATAATCAGTTCAAACGAAATAATATTAATAAAGTCAAATTTTAGAATTGTTGAGTTCTTATTTACATTGTATTTGGATATTATACTTTAGGGCTCAAAATATTTTTAAGATTCACTGTATGTATATACTCATAAATAATAACCCATAATAATGAATGAAAATAACTATAAAGAGCATAAAAAATCCTTTGACAATACTTCGGTTTGGTTTCATTATTCATATGATGAAAAGAATATGGTGGAACAGTGTAAATAAGATGTTCCTTTTCTTTTTTTTTTCTTTTTTGTGGTTCTTTATATACTCTGTTATAATTTATAAATTAAAAATTATTTTTGTGATATTTACACTCTCTAATAAAGCAACTGGTAAATAAAACAATGAAAGACCTGTGTTTTCTTTCTTTTTCTAAAATTTCTACTAACGGTATTAAAACCGGTATTAAGATCTAAAAAAACACCGAATACCGGTGCAGGACTTTTGGTCCGATATTGCAATCCCTAGTTAATACAAATAATGAATGAGTTAATACGAATAATGAATGAGTTAATAAGAATAATAAGTTAATAATCAGTTCAAACGAAATAATATTAATAAAGTCAAATTTTAGAATATAATGTAAGGAAAAAACTACATGGGAGAATATGAGTTTTACTCTCAATAATCAAAAAGTACAACCATATTCGTTAATTAAGCGCATTAGCAAATTTGTTAATGGCTTTTCAATGTGATTTTTATCAACATTCCACTCTAATAATTAACCCATCTTAAAATTGTTCTGCATTTGTAAGATAAAAAGTAACAGAGTTACCAACTCCAATTCAAAATGGAATCTTGTTAGGAGAAAATGTGAAATTGCTTTTTTTTACAGGTTCTTTAAAATCTAAAGTTCCTGTGAAATAACACACTTTGTGATCATTCAAATAAGTGAAGCATTCACTGGAAATTTAATTGTATCTAATTGAATTTACAGTGCACCCAGGAGAGCATTTTGCTTACGAGTTGTGTAAAATAAATTAACAAAAATAACTTCTCAAGAGTCAAAATTAAAGGTTTCAGATGTGTAATTAAAATACATTCTCCTTGTTAAACTCAAATTGTTCTTTTCTGCTGCTCAAGTATATGAAAACTACTGTAACATGAAACTGTACTTTTCGTTTCCATGACAACTGCTTCGAATATCTTGAAAAGTTAAAGTGGGAATAATTTAATAAATCAATTGAAGAGAGCTAAATATATTCGAGATATTGTACAAAAGCCTTGAAACAGAAGCTTAAGAAAGTATTTTTTTTAAAAAAAATTCAATTATAATTTGGGCAATATTCTAAAGGTACAATATTCAAGGTATTCTATCTTTATGTAGGTACTTAAAATTAATTTTGGGTAATTATTTAATTAAATTTCGGTACAAATAAAATTACAGCAGACGCAATACGTTTGATTAGTATTGTTTCTTTACGAAGAAAAAAAAATATTGTATGAAGAGTAGGAGAATTTAAAGTTGTTTTGTTATTTTGTATGTTCACAAGAAACACTTGATTAAGAAAATGAAAATACTTTTACTTTTTTTCAACTCTTTTTAAAACAAGTAAGAAATTAACACCTAATTTATAAAACAAATAAAACTATTAAAAAAATAGATTTTTTTTGGAATTAAATAGCATTTTTTTATGTATTGAAAATACACCTATTAAACTTTGTAAAACTATTGTATATGGTGTTGAATATAAATTATCGTATAAAAATGTTGTATATAAGGTGTTGCCGAATTTGACCGACAAATTCAGAGGGTGATTGTCGGCAGCATGGGGACGACAAATCATCAGAGCATGGGGTCGCAAACCACGTTTAGTTAGTGTAATTAGTTAACAAAAATATTTATGGAAGGGTGTGATATCGAGTAGAATGAAAAGGGACAGTAAGAAGTATAGAATACATTTATTAGCCGTAAAGCATGTTTACAGTACGAACGATGCGTCCCAGCTCGACGTCAGAAATGCAGTGACAAGTGATTGGCTCAGGAATTATTCAAAGTTAGGTCAGCGTTTCTCAAACAGTGGGGCGCACTCCCCTTGGGGGGGGGCGTGATAACACTACGAGATGAACGCTAGCAATTGAAAAGTCGAAAACAAGGTTATTTTTAAAAAATTATTAATTTACTGAAATTAAACATGCAAAATATATTCTGTAAAAATAAGAAATAAATGCACATTTACAATAATATAATTCACTTATAAATGTATCGTGTTGCGCACATATATTTTATAATTAATTTAGCAATACTAAGTTTGGAACAAGTTTAATAATTATCTTGACTCTACGGGCTCAAGATAATTATTAAACTGGTAATTATTAACTGATATAACTTTTGTATATAAAATTATATACAAAAAATAACCCCTTGATAATTCGTACGGGGGGTTTATAATTAATCCCTTAATGACTCCAATGCCACCGTTTTCCATGTAAGCGTGAGTGTGTTATGTGTTGTGGGGATGGGAGAAAAGAAATAAATAAGTAAATCCTCTTAAATGAGTAAATTCTTCGCGAACGCTGTACAGGTCTTTTTTATGCAATCCAAAGCTTTCGGAATAAATTCATGGATAGCAGTGCACAGAAAAGATCGTACTTTGGAAAGACGTATATATACGTCAGGGACAATTAAATCTTCGGCTGAGCGAGATATTTATATACGCCGATGGCATTTAAGAAAAAGTTGTATTGTGTATAGATTTAGTGTCATAATATTATTGAATTCAATACATTATTATTTGTAAGGAGATGGCGGCGGGCAGCGTCATGAAAATTATGGTTTAATATTGGGTCGTCAATATTGAAAGTTTGAGAAGCTCTGAGTTAGGTCATAGCACCACCGACACAGACTGACGAAATGATTGTCGGACGCGTTCAAACACAAATCTGGTGTGCGGTACTTCCAGAAGAAAATGTCTATGGGATTGAAGTCCAAGTAGCTTGGAAGTTAGAGAACAGGTCCACATTGTCCAATCCACCTCCCAAGACATGCAGCATGGAGGTGGTTGAAAACCGCCATCGAATAATATACTCGTGTAGTATCTTTCAAGAACAACACGTTCTGGTGGGCAGTAGCCGGTACTCCCTGAAACAACTCCGGGAGAAGTGGGAATTTGTATAATTGCTGGTTTCTTCATAGCATGGTACTCCAAATCCCCGAAATCGCTTGGTACTCACCTCGCCTGGCATATGTCGCTCCTGACGGCTACTATTATCACAAATTTCCCCGAGCAAACGTAGTTTGTGACCTCAAGTGCTATGGTGATTCATTGTCCGAGTGCTGCCTACTGTTTCCCGTTTTAATAAGTCGGTTGAATTGAGCAACGCCTTGAGTAATAATTTTAGTATACAACATTTTCTTTTATAACTGTTATTTATAATATGTTTAATGAAGCATAACAATACCATTAAATTCATTTTTTATTGTCCAAAAAAAAATATGACTCTATAAGTTACCTAACAAGGATGCACGTTTTCATTAAAAGAAAAAAAAATATTTTGTTAAAAATGAAAAAGTTTTTAAAGGATCATATACACCATAAAGAAAGAATAATAATTTTTTTTGCTTTATTATTTTTGTATTACATTACACTTATTTGTACGCTTTTTTATTTATATATTTTCAAATATTTTCCTAATGTTGGACACATCCTTCACATCCTAATTTATAACATCGAATTATCGCCCTCGAATAAGCTACATTATTAAGAGAAGTAGATTATACTAATAATATTATCAATGTGAATGTGAGTTTGTATATTTGTTACATTTTCGCGCCTTAACTACTAAATCAATTTTAAAAATTCTTTCCCCATTGGAACTCTACGTTATTAGCGAGTAACAAAGGGTATTCTTTATTCCCGTAGTCCTACGGTAACGGGAACTACGCCGGTGAAACTGCGGGGCGCTGCTTACCAACTCCCGTCAAGTTAGGGCAAGAATATGCATTTTGTCAGTAACAGAAAGTTTAATAAAATGTTTCTCTCATTTGTAACCAATAACTAAAACATAGTGTAATTTAATGTCTTTACTAAAAACAATTTTTTTAAATGTTTATTTTATTATTATTAAATTTCAAACGTTTATTACGTTACGTTTATTAAATATGAAACTAAAACTTTGAGAAATATCGCCAAGTTGGCTAAAAAACTCCATATTCCTACAACCCCAGAAATTTTAATACAAGTTTTCTCCCTGTTTTTTAAGAGATAAAATGTTTTATCAAACGTTATAATGATAGCTCTATGCTAATATTAAATGGCAGTTTAATAAAAATGTTTGATTTATCGAATGTTTAATACTTTGAATTTATTTTTTTTAAAAAAAAATATAATAATAATTCCAATGAAAGGCCATGTTTTACACGAAATCTTTCACTTATACCGAACCTAGGTATTTTACATGGAGATATTGCTATGAAGATATACTAGATATTACTATGGTGGAAGCCATAGAATACCAATCACCAAATAAATTAAGGGAACTTTACGCAATACTTATATCCATCTTGAGGTCTTTCTAATTTTCAAACTTTTTAGAATAAGTGCAAATAGTACATGGCAGAAGATATTTTGCGACAACTGCAGCAAGTACATGCAGATATGACTTTCAATTAACAAATCTACAACGAAAAGCTAGAAATGATTGAAAATAGGGTTTTCATAATGGTTACGAAGAGGATACACGATTTTGGAAGTATTAGTCCGAAAAGAGTCAACGGAAATGACTTCGATAGTGAAATAGCTCGAGAATTAGACCACGAGTTTATAGCATTGCCGCATCAAGGAACATAGTTAAACCCTCAATTAGTTCCAGAACAAAAAGTCATGTTTTCTATTAAGTGTTACGTAAAATGGAATCTGGCAGTGATGCACTCTTTCTTCTCGGCGCCCCTGGAGAAACCGGGAAAACGTTTTTTTCTAAACGAATTATTAATGTCCGTCAAAAAAAAACAAAAAACAAAAAACAGAAGATAGCAGTTGCTGTGGCTTCTTCCGGTATAGCAGGAACCCGGCGGTCGTACTGCACATTCCGTTGTAAAAAATTACCGTTTAATTTTGCACATGAAGATTCACCCATCTGCAATTTCAGAAAAAAATAGGTCTTGAGGCAGGATGCTTCGACAATGTAAGCTTTTTGTTTGGGAGGAAAGTACGATGCCTCACAAGAAAGCCATAGAAGTGTTAAATAGAACTGTTCAGGATTTACGAGATAGTACAGATATTATGGGAGGAATGGTAGTTTTATTGTCTGGTGATTTCCGACAAACTCTCCCAGTAATCCCGAAGGGTACATCGGCAAATGAAACCAGATCCTGTATTAAATCATCAAACTTATGGCCGAAAGTTGAAAAATTCAGTGTGGAAACGAATACGAGAGTGCATCTTCGTAAAGTTGTAGATTTAGGACACTATGCAGAGACGCTATTGAAAATTGGTGATGGATGTTTCGACGCAGATGCTAAAGGTTATATTTCCCTTTCCAGAGAATTTTGTAATTTAGTAGAAAATATGAAGATCTTATTGCTCACGCTTACCCGGGCATGCAACACAATTTAAATTGGGATCAGTGCGAGTGCGCAAGATCAATATTGGTGCCTATTAAAGACATTGTCAATAAAATCAACACTAAAATTTTTAGAAACGTGATGGTAAATGAAGGTATATTTATCAATGTATATATATATATATATATATATACAATCCCGGATATAGAACAAAGTACTTCATCCCACGGAGTTCTTAAATTCGCTTGAACTTTTGAGTGTACCCTTATATAAGCTTCAATTAAAACTAAACGTGTCAGTTATGCTTATGCAAAAGCTCGATGCTCCACGACTATGTAATGGAACGAGGCTTAGGATCAGACAATTTGAAGCAATGGGAACATTGGGGATTATTAAGCCAGAAAGGGGACGAAAGTGGGTTGCAACACAGGTATTGGATGATGTAGCGACGCAAGTGGAGAAAGACAGTTCTCAAATCATCCGCAGTACTAGTATTCGGTGTACTGCAGCATCTGTTGATCAACCTCGTTCCATGGTTCATAGGATTCGTCGAAAGATCTTACGCTATTATCCCTATAAACTCTCCCAAGTTCAGCATCTCATACCAAAGAATCTGAATAGTCGACAATTTTTTGCATTGCTGTTTCTTGAGCGAGTTGAACTACATGATGAACATACATGGAAAAGTATGTAACCCACTTTCATCTGGTATGTGCGGTTAACACGCATAATTGCCGTATTTGACCTAGTACAGCCCCACATAAATTTCTACAAATTCCATTACACTCTTTGTATATAACGATTTCGTGCTTCTTTACAGCAACCTTAATTGTTGATCCGTCTTTTTTTTTTTTTTTTTTTTTTTGAAGAGCACAACGCCGCAGGGCTTGTGACATGCACCGTCAACATTCAACGATACGCTTTTTTATTAGAGCAATCCGTTATTCCGGCTCTTCAGGCAAGGCGATGGGATATAACCACAGTGTTTATGCTGTATGGTATTGTTCTACATATCACCCGCGTTGTGTGAAACAAGTGCACCACCACTGTTTCGGTGATGACAGAATTATCAGTCGGCATTTTCCTACTGGTTGACCTCCTAGATGCACCGATTCGAATCCATTAAACCTTGGGCTATGGGGATACCTCAAGGCTATCTCTATCCTACCTTACAGAAAACAAAGAATGCCATGTGCATAACAATCCCTAGTTCATGCTGTTCTGGACATACGAACATGCGATTTTACGCTTTCAGATGGTAACAGACAATGGTAGATAGTATATCGAACATATTTTGTAAACTTTTGTAGATTACTTATATGCTCTCAATAAAGCTATAATACGCCACCAAGGGGTGATTTTTGAAATGCATTGTTTTTTTTCCTTCGATAAAATTCTCATCATACCTTTCTGCCTTGACGCAATTTTCATTTAATTCCGATGTATAATTTTGCTACTGACTGCTTGCAAATTTTAAGTTTAATTATGGACAATCTTTATATTAAAGAGAAAAGGTTATAAGAGTAACATGCATATATTGATTAATTTAAAAAAGAGTAGAAAGAGTTTTCTTTACATTATCTTTTTATTTTAACAAGATGCACAAAGGAATGAAAAAAAAAATATATAATGGGCACTCACACAAAGTTAGATCGCAATGATTATAGCTAGATTTTGTCTAGGCAACTTTTTTCTCTAAAAAGTATTAATGTCTTTCTGTCGTACAGTTAGTAATACATTTTATAAGATTTTGCTTTAATTTTAGACCGTACCAAATGGAATTGAAAACAGGTTGAATGATTAAAGCTTTTAAATTTATAAAGTAAGTGTTTCTCATACTGTGGGGCGCGCCACCTAGGGGGGCGTGATAACCCTTTGAGAGGAGCACGAGCGTATTGAAAAGTCGAAAACAAAAGATTATTTAACTTTACTGATAATCATTAACTTACTGAAAGTAAACAAATACATTCTGATATAATAGAAAATGAAATGCTCATTTACACTATAATACTTTTATAAATGTATTAGTACTACACAGTCTGTTTTATAATTAATTTAACAATATAAGGACAGTTTTTAAAATTTAAGTACAAGTTTAAAATTAGCAGTGATCCCATATATTTGTCATATATAAAATTATATGCCAACATTATCACTTATCTGGATAATTTGTACGGTTAATATAATTAATCCCTTAAATTCTAATTAAAAATTACGTGAATCGTTCCCCAATGCCTCGTACGTAACCGTATGTGGTGTATTGAGTGGAGTAGAAAAGGAATAAATAACCAAATGCTCTGAAACAAGTAATATATTCGCAAACACTGTCAAGGTCATTTTATTGCTTTCCAAAGCCTTCGGAATAATTTTATGGATAGCAGTTCACAGAAAAGATAGTACTTCGGAAAGACGTATATATACGTATGGGGCAATTAACGCACTGGTTGAGAGAGACGTTTATATACGTCCAAGGGACTTAAGAGATTGAAGTCGTATTATGGATTTTGCGTCAGAGTATAGTATTATTGAATTTAGTACATCGTTATTGTATGGAGGGGGGCGCGATGCAAATTATGATTAAATATTGGGTCGCAAACATTGAAAGTTTGAGAAGCAATGTATCAAGTAGATAAAGTAACAGGGTTAAATATAACGTAACAAATTTTCAACTGCATTGAATGTACTACCTCTTAAATTTACCTCTGTCAATGTTATGCAATTATTTAATAAGTATTTGTTTAAATATATGAATGCAGGGCAGTTCGTTTATAAATCATAGGTTCTTAATGTGGGCGATAATGCTCTCTTGGGGGCATTTGAGGCTTTCAGGTGTTAGTAAAAGACCTAGAGTAAGTTAGGGGTTTTTCAGATGGTTTGGAGGAGCATGGTCACAGATTAACGAAATATAGTCTAAAAAAAGACTAAAAAAACACTAATTAAGTACTAACAAAAGTAAACTTTAATTCTGGTTACCTTATGTTGATTGTATGTATTATAAAATTATATATTCATGGCAATAGCTATTTCAGATTTGCAAGTATAAAAAAAAATAATAGTTGGAGGCCATAGAAAAATATATTCTATTAGTTTTAGGATATTTTTTTAAAAAATGTAATTCTTGTCTTCACCATGTATTATGTACATTCCTATTTCTATGCAAGTTTCTATATCGAAATATTCACTTAAAAAGGTTGCGCCAATTCAAAAAAGTATGGGAACCTATGGTTTAAATATTTGACTAAAAGAGAAGATTTTTTGCTGTTATACAAGGCGAAATAGTGCTGAAACTCCTAATGTATGTTAATTTTCTCAGTAGCAATACTTCCTTACGGGAACTTGAAAAAACAATATTATAGCACAACCACAGAAGATGTGATCAGGATTTTCCAGTTTGTTTACTTAATCACCATTGGTTACGAATTTGGGTAAGAAAGACGACATCACCAAGAAATCATTGAGAGGACTCTAGGGTTGAACCTTTTAGAAATTACCATGATGCTATATAAATGACTTTTGAAAAAAGGTCAGTTCCATTCAGAGGAGAGTCAAAGGAAAGGAGAATCTGTGTGTGTGTGTTGACTGTAATAAGAGAGAAATATTTTATCAGTCTGAGTTCCCCTGCACGTGGAATTGTTCTGAAGAGCTGCTTCTAGATCATTGTTAAACTTTTTTATATGAAGTGCCATTTTCATTATTGTAAATAATCTTTTATGATATTTCTTTGTTCACATACGCCGATTTGTCTTCGTGTAGTCATCCATTTGTTCTTGTTCATTAGTAAATCTGGTATCATTCAAGCAATTGGAGGCGGCGGCGGTGGTCTTTCCAGGCATTCATATTTACAAAAATACTTGTATCCATTTGCTACAATGAATATTCGATCTATAGATTTTTGAATTATTTTGAAAAATGAAAAAGGAAATTATTAATTTTTACTGCACGGATCAATGTTTATAGTCCATTTTTGGGTGCTTTTATTGTTTTTGTATTTTGGAAAAATATGCAAACATCCCTATAAATAGTAGTAAGCTTTTTCACTTATAAATAACATCGTTGATGGTATACGATACCATAAATTTAAAAATAACAGCATCTACTTCGATATAAAATTAGTTTCAGTTTCACCGCATTTCAGTTATAATTATACCGTTCCTACTAAAAGAAAATTAGTTTAGAACGGTTTCAGTTGCACATAATGGAAATTTCTGTATACTGATAGAAAATAATTCTTCCAAGAAGCAATATTTGAAATCCAATTTGTTGAAATTGATATTTCCAGTTATGCAGCAACAAACACAGGAAAGTATAAATGTTGTGAAAATCAATATCAATGTAAAATTCAATTTATTTATTTATCCACTTTTACTGAACTTTAAAATTCTAAATATAGAAGGCTTTTAGCACTAAATGGCATATCGATTACTTTTTAAATTGAAAACATATCTTTACCCAATTGATTTCTTAAGGAAAGAGAAGCAAATGCAGCATATGGAGCGTTTCAAGTCGATACATGATGAATCATATTTTCCTGTTTAGCAATGAAACCGCAATGATATAAAACAAAAACTTTAGATATTGCTGTACAAATATAAATACAGAAAGATGAAAATTCACTTCGGGTACTTGACGTACTCTTTGAATCCATAAATTCCCAAGGATTCCAACATAATATTAAATACTTTAATCTATAGTAGAAAATTAATTTGTGAGGTTGACATAAATCGTAATTAATTTCACTGTTGATAAATTAAACAAAATTTTCAGATAACAGGATTTAGAAGATTATCAGAGAGTTTTTGAACTCTCTCTCTCCCTATATATATATATATATATATATATATATAGCATAAAAACGATGCACCAAGAAGAGAGTACATGTATTGAAAACAAAATAATAAGAGTGTCGTAGGCATTGTTTTTTTTATTCAGAAAATACAGTTAGAATTGCAAAAAGACAATAAAATATCTAAAATTCGTTGGACCACTTCTGACGTATTTCATAAAAATAATTATCATGACATTGATTCGTAGTGGCTAGGAAAATGGCATTGATTTGTTGTGCTTGCGAACAACCTCTTTTGAGATTATTTTTCCTTCATATTGTAGTTAATGAATTAGATCAGCATGGACTAAGGATGATTTTAGACAATTGCTATTGGAATCCCATTCGGGATATATATATATATATATATATATATATATATAATACTGCAGCATCCATTTTATATTTTTTAATCCCGGTTGCTCACGTGTGTGTCCATCATTGTATGATCTTCCTACTGTCTATGTGTCTTTTTCGAATGTGATAGATGAATGTGTATCTCTTGTTCGCAGAGAATTAGACTATATATATATAGTAAAATAAAATAAGGTACCAATTGAAAAAGTTGTAAAGGTGGTGAGCTGTCTTGTAAAATAAACAAGACAGCCCCACCACCTTTACAACTGGAAGTTATAAGGTTGAGTGAAAGTAGCTACAAAAAATCTGAAATGCGGATGAAATTGATAATTTTCCAGTAAATTTTTATATGTATGGTGTTAAGTTTTGCTCAGAATGGATACCGCATAATTGTAATGTTCCTAGAATATTTGCGATTTGAAATGTTTTGTTACAAAACAGTGGTCCAACACGCTTCGAAACATAATGTCAAACGTCAGTTTTTATAATATAAAGCAGGGGTACTCAACCTGTCTGTACGCCGGGCCACATAGATGTGACAACTAGTTCACGCAGGCCTTAACATGAGGATTAATGGGAAGGAGGAGGAACTCTAAAAGGACAAGAAGATTTTTAAAAAGGACACTTGATCAAAATAATAAAACTCATAAATTTGGAGTTTATTTTAAAACTCTATCAAACTCAACTCAATAAAAATAGGTTTTATACATTCTTTACCCAGTTATGGGGTAATTTCAATTTCCTTTCATCAATGATTCCCCAATACTTTTTTGATGTTTTGCCAGTATTTTTTTAAAAAAGTCAATTTACCTCGTCTTGATAGAGTTTCTCAAAAAAAGAGAGTAATTGAAAGATTAGTGCTTAGTGGTACAGTAACGAGCACAAAAATATATTTTTAAATATAACATTTTTACGACCGACAAATCAAACAAGTTGTTGATCCATGTTTGTTTTTCTCTAGAAATTAGTAAAGATCCCAATTGTTTTGAAACAACATATATTCTTCAGATAATTTTTGTCTGGAAGACATCAAGACTAATCAAAAATTAAATTCAGCCAAAAAATAATCGCTACACCACTATATTTGTTATTACTAACTTTTACAACTATAAAAAGAAAAAAAATTATCTCGCAATTTGTACTCTAGCACAATATCGATAGCAAAATTGATGTATGTGATTGATAGGAGTTGTGACTAAATTTTTAATGCATTATTCTTAAATAATTTAATTTGTAAGTGCAACGAACTATGACCGGGCCACTCGGCCACTCAGAAAGGTACAGTGGGCCACATATGGCCCGCTGACCACAGGTTGAATATCGCTGTGATATAAAGTATCATAATATATTATAATCACATGGAATAGTATTAAAAAGTCTTAAAACTGAATCCTACTGAATAGTAGTCATGCATTTTTTTAGTTATTACAATTATTTTATATATTTTATATCGGGATGTCGAAATGACACTAATGACTGTTTGGGGGTCATCAAAATCCTGGATGTTCTAGTGTTACAGTTAGGTTCAATTAAATGTATCTTCCCTAAAAACAGTTTATGTTAATATTCTAACTGCCTTTTCCATTTCATTTTGCTATTCATTATATCTTTTAAGCTTGAAAGGATTTGTACATTTGATAAAAATTTATTATAGGATTAGGATAAGTTTTTTGGTAAAACTACAAAAGTCTGGAAAACTACGAGGTTTCCGCATGTGTAAGGATCTGTGAGTAAGTGTAGAAATGCGTGTATCTTACATGTGAGTAAGTGTAGAAACCTTGCAAATTATCTCAGAAACACAAGTACAGTGGGACCTCCATTTTACGAACCTCTATTTTGCAATATTTTCCCTGGAAGCAAGAACAATTTACTATTTTCTTTGTATAATAACCTCCCAACATAGTGAGGTGTTTTTCTTTTTAACGAACTTTTTTATCTTGAGATACGATTTTTTCCCTCCCTATTTTTAAATAATTTTTGACCATTTCAAAGTATTCTCTCTTTTAACACATTTTATAGTGATCAATGACTTTGAACTGGTATTACCACACACACACACACACAGATGCCTAATTCATCTACATCCATAAAATTGCCTTAACTTTTCAAATGCAATTACCAAATTTTATCATTAATTACGAGTAAATGCAATGCCGCATGTGTTAATGTATTCTTAAAACTACTGGTTATAAAATAATGTATGTTTAAAATTACTTGTAGGCTTAAAATTAGAAAATGTGATTAAAATGTTCATCAATTTTATTATAAAATTATTTTTTAATATAGAAATTATAGTGTATTCTTGGACAATGTTTTCTATTTCTTTTTTTCCTTGTATATTTATTTTTAACAGATGAAATGTATAAAATAAATATTTATTAATTTATATAAAAAGCGTGAATATTTACTTTTTTTATATGTAGTATTTATGTGTTTAAAATATTGATCTTTATTTAACAAATTTTCCACACATAATGGCTTTTTTTCGGTATTTGGTGACTTCGTTAAATAGAGGTCCAATTTGTGCATCTTAAATAATATAATTTATCAGTTAGCTTAGGTTTATGAGGGGAAGCTCATCTATAATGCTCAGCTGTAAGAAATTAAACTTTATTTATATGACACAACCAAAAAGGAATGTAGGCCACTGCTAAACAGGACAAAGAGACGTTTTACGGTAATATACCTAGATCAATCTGGTTTCTAGGCAATGCGTTAATAATATTACTTATAATAATTAACTGAACCAATAATTAAGAATATGTCTATGCCACCCAACAGTAGAATTTTTATTCCTTATTATAGGTACACTTTACATCCCTTTATACAAGTTTAATCTGTTATCTATCATGTTTCCTTAATAAAAATGTTGGTTAAAAACTTTCAATAACCGTAAAAAATATCATATGGCAAATTTCAAATTAAATAAATGAAAATGTTTTTAAAATATCTTACAATTTCTGAAAGACGGTTTGTAAGAAAACAAAAATTTTTCCTTTCTATGTATTGTGTTAGACTATTATTGTTTGTTTGTTACTATTTATTCATGAATTAAATTTAATTATTCTAATAAAATAGTATAGTAAAAAAGAAACCACGTTCTCAGAAATTAGGTCATCCCAGGTAGGATTTGAACCCACGATCTTTGCATTAGAAGACCAGTGCGCTATCTATTGCGCTATAGGGACACAATGGACACATTTTTGCTTTTTATTTATGTTGTTGAACTATTACTTTTTTTGTTACTATTTATTAATGTTATTTAATTAATGAATTAATATTTAAAAAAAACTGTATTAAGATCAAGTGTCATCCACTACAAGCTTAAAAATGCATTTGAACTTGAATGGATGAATAGAAAGTATTTTATTAACGATTGAAAATTTGAACAAGATAAATACATATATAGAGAGAGAGGGGAGGAGAGTGAAATAGTAGTACAAATTGGAAAAGCAACTAGTTTGTTTTCTTTTTTGCATTTGCGAAGATTTTTATTATAAATATATAAACATTTGCCTTTAAAAACATTTACTTATACTTACATTACTAAATAGCTTTATTTTAACTATAGACGTTGAAATTCGACATTTTTCAGAAAATTCTTAGTACAAAATAAAAAGGCTTTTGATCAAAGAACGTTACATCATAGTTTATGACAGACCCATGTTGAGGATACAATTGAAAAAAATTTGATGTATTTATGAAATTATTTAAAAATAACTAATTATTTTAAGATTTCCGTTACAAATTGCCCTCATGCTAAATTTCTTTAATTGCATAAATGTAATACTTACACAGAAATTTAAAATCGCTTATTCTGACCATTTAAAAACAAGCCAAAATATGCTAGTGCTAAATATTTTAGGAATTCATCAAGGAAAATTTGGATTACAGTCTTTCAAAAATTCAAACTTTTAACAAAATAAAGTTCTTAATAAAATGCATTTAAAGTTTACTCTTTACCCTTTCTTAAGTACACACACAAAAAAAATGCTTATACAGAAGAACGTCGTTTATCCGAATCAATTGGGACCGGACATCGTTCGGATGCGTGATTGTTCGGATAATCGAAAACCGAATGCGATGCATGCAGTATATGAAACCAGACACTATACGAATATTGAAAATCATCACATGCAGGAAACGTGCTAGAAGAAAAATAAAAAAATAGGTGCAAAATGTCACAATTTTATCTTTATTATGGAAAGTAATCACTTATTTTTCGCTTTACCATTGTGTACCTTAGTTTTTTTGCTACAAGGCCTCTGATTCTCTTGATCAGCAGTAGTTGAGTAGGGCAGCACTCTGATTGTTGTTCGTATAACCCCATAGCTATCTCTAATACAGAAAACGCGTCAGCATTTGATGGACCCTTGCTACTTTCGCGAGACGGTTCAATATTTCAAGTTTTGTCTCTATGTTCAAGACGTTTCGCTTCCGTTTTGAATTCGAAACCATAGAAGTTCACAACTCAACAAAAAAGTTCGTATACACCCTGTAACGTCGTCAGTAGTTAGAAAACAAGAAAATTTGTCACAGCCTCATTTTAAAATTTAAACAATATTTAATAGCTTCATATGTTATTAAAAGGTCCAATAAATATGCCAAGCCGGGCGGACAGTTTTTTTTCACTGGAGGTCAATCCTTATTCCGAAAGGCTCTCGACAATCCCTTGTTTTTCCGGGCTCCTCTCCAGTTTACTCCATAGTTCTCTGTTTCCATCCAGGGTTCCGTCCGTCTCACTCCAGGGCTCTATCCCCCTGTTTCTTCTCCGTCCAAGTCTTTTTCCCGTTTTTCTTTCTCCCCAAAATCAACCCCTTTTAAACACCAGGGGCGGTTCCACCACACGCCCCTCGTCTTCCTCATTGGCAGGCCAAAAAAAGGTCTGCCCTCGTCCCCGGGCAACATTCGTCTCCCATTTGCGCGGCAAACACAAACACATTCCTCGTCTGTCTGGAATCCAAGGGCGCCATAATTCTCATCCAACTTCTGCAACTTTCCATTCATCTCACCACCTGGGCCTCATAGCCCTATTCTCTAGGCATTGACTGTCATACAGGCTTCGCCTATTCAGGACTTTCAAACAGGAATGCCTATTATCACCGGCATTCTTTAGCCATTGTAAATTCCAGACCCGATTTCTGCGCTTGTCCGAGGCCAGACAACAAACAATGACCCCATGGCCACCTGCTCTTGTCACCCAACATCTGTTTGGGGCCATAAAACTTCAGATGAATAGATGGGGTGGGGTTCACCCCAATCGAAGACGTCACAACCCCCTCACTTGGAAACAAACTGACATAATATTCTGCACAGATGTTTACCAAATCACACAACTGAAATTCCCCAAATATTCCTGACCTTGGGTTTTTCCGTCAATTTTGGTCTTCCGCGAAACACCTGTTGAGCATTGCACTGTTCGAAAACTTATTCATTCATTCATGTAGTTGACAAAAAAAACAAAAAAAACTGGTCCGGATATTTGACGTTCTGGATAATAAACGTTCGGATAAACGACATTCTACTGTAATTTAGTTTTTTACAAACTTCAAAGCTAAAGAATTAAATTTAGAAAGTTAAAATTTTTAAATAAAATCATAAACAAAAAATTAATTGCTCATTTGCAATTTCAGTTTTAAATGAATTTAGGTATCGAAAGTATTTAGGTTCTAACAGACGTAGTAATAAATATTTCGACCTATATTTTTTTATTTGAAATCAATTTCAGATATATGATTTGTTGAAAAATAAATGACCTTCTTAACTGTATTATATACTATTGCTAATAATATTTAAGGTATCCGACTACGTTTAGAACCGCGATACTGCAAATGGTACAAATGAGTATTTTTTTAATATATAGCGTAACTTACAGTAGAATACACGTATACAATTGTTTAAAGAATGTTATTACAGTAACAAATTATTGAAATGCAATATTTTGGCAAAAAATGAACATAGAATTACCTAATTTGAAAACATTTTTATTTTTTAAAAGTGTTTCTGTATAATAATAATATTTCACGTATATATAGCTAAGACTTCTACAAAAAGCCTGAATTAGGATTTTTGAAAAATTCACATTATTTTTAGAGCTATTAGCAATTAAAACTGTTATCAGTTTTTTTTTTTTTTTTTGTAAAAGTTTATCCTTTTTTATGAACTAAAATATGGATAAATCCTCTTCTAATCTTTGTTCAGCATAAATTCGAATTCTAAGCCGTACCCTAAATTCTCAAGATGTTTTTGTGAACAATGAAAAAATAAGTATATAGTGGCTTATCGATATCCAATTTTACGAAATTAAAACAAATTCAAAATGAGAAGTGAATAATTAGTTGTTTTATCAGTATTATAAATTTTTAAATACATTCACGAACTTGTATATATATAATTGATGTAATTGCGCCATCCAATGATCGGTATTTCAAAAATCTTAGTTCAGGCTTTGAGCAGAGGTTTGAGTTATATAAAAAACAAAATATTATTCTTATAGAAACACACATTTTTCATAAAAGAATGGTTTTGAAATTTTTTTTCAATGTTTATTTTTCCCCCAAAGTATTGCATTTCAATGATTTTTTACTAGAATAATATTCTTGAAACAATTTTTATACGTATATTCTAGTATAAGTGACAATAAATATTTAAAAAATAATAATTTGTACGCTTTTCAAAATCATTGTTCCGAACGTCGTCAGATATCTTAAGCTCAAACAAATTAGCTTTTTAAAGAAAAAAATGTAATTCGTAGTTTGGTCTAACTAATGATCTTGTACAGCAAGAACTCCTAACGCAGTGCTTATCAAACTTTCAATGTTTGCAAACCCAATTTTCAATCATTATTTATATGCCCCCCTCCTCCATGCAATAATAATGTATTGAATTCAATAATGTACTCTCTCAAACGCAAAAGCTACAATTCTACTTAAATTAGAAACTGTTCGAATTGTGAAGATAAGTACTTAATTTTGCATACAATTTTGTATATGGCAACCCCATGTGGTGTTACTAATAATTATTAAACTTTTTCCTAACCTAATATTGATGAATTAAAAATCAAATATACATAGTGCAGTACTGATACATTTATAATTATCTTATCTATTCATATAAATAAAAATTAAAGGCCTGTTTGTAATTCGAAATTAACAGCTTTTTACTAAATACATTAAAAAAATATACGGTACATATATGAAAAAGTTAATTTTTAAAATTTTTGTCTGTCTGTCTTTCAGTTTGTTCCGGCTAATCTCTGAAACGGCTGGACCAATTTTGACGGAAATTTTACTGGCAGATAGCTAATGTTATAACTTACGGCAGTGCTTCTCAAACTTTCACTACTGGCGACCCAATTTTCAATCATAATTTTCATCGCACCCCCCCAAAAAAGTAATAATGTATTGAATGCAATAATAATGCACTTTGAGTATTAAATTTTATATACGTTACTTTTAAGTAATATATATTTTAAGCAAGTTATATATATACTTTTAAATAATAGTTATAATGTTATGTTATTTTTCCTTTCTCTAATTTTTAAATAGGAACAGATTGCAAAATGATATTTAATTAAAGATTTATTTCTTCCAGCATCCATTTTTAGAAGTACAAATGTCATTAGAACAAGTAATATAAAAAATAAATTTTTAAGTCAATTCCTATACTTGGCCAACAAAGAAAATTTTATTTTAGTTACTTTTTATTCAATAGTTACAATTAATACAAATATGTAATACATATGACAGAATCACAATGTTAAGCTACACAATAGAAAGCAATTTTCCTTGCCAATTTTTCATTTTCCTTTCTATATATGGCATTGGACTGTTCTTTTTTGTTACTATTTATTCATTAATTAAATTTAATTAAATCAAGGAAATATTCTCAAGAATACTTGAATTTTGGATTTACCATTACTGAAGTAAATGGAGAAGAAAAGCCCCTGTGTGTTATTTGCTCAAAAATATTGGCAGCAGACAGTATGAAACCTAATTAACTTAAAAGACATTTCGAAACACTTCATGGTGAGTACATTAACAAATCTCGAGAGTTCTTTGAATCAAAATTAAAATCATATGAAAAACAAAAAAAATTTTAAAAAAAACTGTCAGTGAATGAAAAAGCTTTACTTCTTACAAAGTATCATATAAAATAGCCAGATGTAAAAAGCCCCACACTATTGCCGAAGAGCTTATTTTGCCTGCAGCAATTGAGATCGTAGAAACTATGTTTGGAGACAATTTTGCCAAAGAGTTGCAGTCCATACCTCTATAAAATGATACTGTTTCCCGTCGAATTGATGATATCGCTGAAGATGTAGAGCAACAGCTTTTCGGTAAGTTGCGTGATAAATTGTTTTCAATTCAGCTTGACGAGGCAACAGATAGCAATAAAGATGCTCATTTCATTGCGTATGTTCGATTTTGGAATGGTATGTCAGCAGTTTTTGCAAACCAATAAATTTTAAAGCAACAGCAATAGCATTATTTGATATTTTAAATAATTTTATAAACGAGCCAAATATAGAGTGGAAAAATTGTGTCGGAATACGCACCGATGGCGATCGTACAATGTCAGGAAGATTTAAAAGTATACAAGCACATGTTAAACAAAAATCTCCACTGTGCATCTGAACACATTGCATGATCCACAAAGAAGCTCTGGTTTCCAAAGAAATGAGTCCTGGTCTGAATATTGTGCTAACGACAATTGTGACTGTAGTAAATTACATAAAAATGAGACCCCTAAAATCAAGAATCTTTTCTGGACTTTGCAAAGACATGGGCGCAGTGCATTCATCATTGCTATTTTATTGCGAAGCAAGATGGTTATCACGCGAGAAATTTTTGCAACGTGTTTCTGAATTAAGAAATGAAATTACCATTTTTCTAGAAGAGGAAAACTTACCGGAAGCTGAGAAATTTCGTGATGGTTTATTTCTGATGAAGTTGAGCTACTTAGTCGATATATTTGAGAAATTAAATATATTGAATCTTCAACTCAAGGATCCAATGTACATATGTTTGACACGAGTGATAAAATTAATGCTTTTTGTAGAAAATTAGAATTATGGAGCCGAAATTTAAAGCAAAAAAACCTAGAAATGTTTGAAAATGCGGATAAATGTGTACAAACTTACAAAACTGAAGAACAACATGTGGAAGTTGTTTATAAAACTATTGAATATCTTTTAGCTATGTTGGCAAAAAGTTTAAAAAAATATTTTTTTTGCTGAGGACAACTTGATAGCAAGTTACGAATGGGTTAGAGATCCTTTTCAAAATACCCCAGAAGGGCTCTCAACTATCGAAGAAGAAATTTTCATAAATTTCACATCCAGTGGCGAAATTAAAAGACAATTTTGTAATAAAACTCTCTTTCAATTTTGGGCAGAAGTAGATGATGAATTTTTTGCACTGAAAACAAAAGCATTTCGTATACTCTACTACCATTTTCAACATCGTAACTTTGTGAAACCGGATTTTCTGCGGTGGCTGCTTTAAAGACAAAGTATAGATCTCAGCTAAATATAGAAAAAGAACTTAGAGTGTCAATTTCTAATATTAAGCCTTCATTTGAAAACCTTTGCTCTGCAAGACAAGCCCATGGAAGTCACTAATAATAATTTAACTTGTTCTTGAATTAGTATTAATAAATTAGTTATAAAATACATTGTGCAGTACTGATACATTTATAAGTACACTGGCTAAAGTACCCGTTCTGCGATTATTTTTTAAAAAAATAATACTTTATTCTTGATATAATAGCTTAATTGTAAGGAGAGTAAAACCAAATGCACAACAATGTATACAAAAATATAAAATGATTTTTTAAAAATGAATGCTCCTATTATAAATAGTTTAAAACGAACTGTAATTTTAAGCCTCACAGAATTATCATTTAGAATTAATATTATATAAGGAAAATGAATGTAAAATTCTAAAGAAAAATAATTGTGTTATTTTTAATATTTAAAGCGAGAAACCTTCAAAATGGTTTAACCAGGGAGCATGCGCCCAATCAACGCTAACATCAATGGTCGCGCGGTGTGACTAAGTCACCCCAATCCTTTTTTGTTATAATTATTTTTACTATACACGATAAAAATCACAATTCCAGTGAATAATTTAATTAAAAGAAAATATACTTACCTACTTTCAAGGACTTTGTATTTTTCTTTGATGATTTGAGAAAAAATCCAATAAAACTAAAGAAACTGTTCCAAATGTGCGTGACCTTAATAAAGAACATAAATCACAGACACTTTTCACTAACAATACAAGAAAGTTATTTGCAAGCAAAACTGTCATATTTTGCTCACGTTATTGTAATTTTGCTGTTCTTTGATTATCTACAAATGGCATGTTGAATCTTTTCTTGCTTGTGTCTTTTTGGCAAGGCGAAGAGTTACATTTAAGGTTTCATAGCTTTCTTGATGGAGTTCTTTAGGCAGCATTTGAAAATTTCTATTCAACTCAAGCGTTTCATGTCTATCGCTTTACTCATATTTACTTTCGCTATCACGATTAGTATGCAATATTTCATCAGGTTCTTCAATTGCTTGATCAGTTTCAATTTCCTTCAATAGAGATCACAGATGCCCATTTTTTTTATATTCTGCTCATTTACATTTATAAACCATAATAAGTCGTACATCACAGCAATCAAAACCACAAAGTTAATCATAGGGGAAAGTATAGCATATTCATAGAAAATATTTTTGAACAAAAGTGTTCGTGTAGGGAACTCGATCAAAACAAGTACCTTGATAGTAAAAAAAACGTTTGCCACTCTCAAAAAAGAGGCATACATGTGACAAATTCATTTTAGTTCCCATTAAGACTGTCTACTAATAGGAGAATACTGTCAAGGTCACTGTTAACGAATAAACAGTTTTACCAGAATTAACAATTTCGTGAGCCTGGAGTGATTCAGCGCCTCATGCTAACGCTCCCATGTAAAATGTGTATTCGATACGAAAACATCGATGTCAGTTTTATAAAAATAATTGTGTAAAACGTTTTTCATTATGCATTATATGTTTCAGAATATTCATAAAATTACATCTTGGCCAAATAATCCTTCAAAGTGCTCAATATGTGCTTATCCATTTATCATAAAACTCATTCAAATGGGAAAAAAAAGCAACAGAAAAATATTATTTACAAGTTTCCTAAAAGAAAAAAAGAGACTGAGTTAAACATACCAATAAGTTTGAAGGTCAAAGAGATTATAATCAAAAGAAGTATCTTACGGATTAACAGAAACGTAATAAAAAAATCTGTCATCGTGGGATTGCAGGAAAGCAAATAAAATTTCATTTTTATTTGGTTTTATGATCAAAGATAGCTAATGAACGTTTGAAGTGGAATCTTTTGAAAGTGGAAAACCAGATGATATATATAAATTATATCAGTGTAAATATGTATTTTTTATTTTTTCAGAAAGCATTTTGTTTTATTTCATTCCAAAAAATTATTTTTTTTAAACCTTTTATTTTCAATATGCTCGCGCCCCCCTGGAAGGGTTATCGCGCCCCCCCCGGGGGGCGCGCCCCACAGTTTGAGAAACACTGACTTAGGGTAATTTATTTTAGAAAAAAAATTAGGGTTCCACGAAAATAAAATTAAAACCAATGAAATAGAGAACAATATCCGATTCAATTACAGATTATTTATTTCAATAGGGATTATTTCACATCTCGCGAGCCTTTTATCTTAACGATTTCTAGCAGTTATATCAAACTTTTTTGTTTTATCAGGTTGCTGCCACTCGCGACATTTCCTGTTTATGTCCTTTGATCCGAATGATTTTACAGTCCTCACCCCCATCTACAGTGTTAAAAGTCATGTGTCCCTCTCACCCCTTGCTCAACAAAAAACAAAGGGAAAAAAACTCGATTCACAAAGTAGAAGAATGACATTATACTTATAGGCATAGGTATTTCTTTACGTGGAATACATAATTAATAAGTTTTCGTAAGCTCTGCAAATTGAATAAACACTTTTTTGTTAAATTCCACGTGGACGAAATCGCGGGTATATAACAGCTGTTTAACATAAAATAAATGCATCAGAAAATAATATTAACGTATTACACATCCAGATACAAATTATTTACACTATTTTAAGCGTTTATTACACAAAATTTGTAACAATGTGTTACTTTTGCTGAGCAGAAGGAAGGTGTTTTCAAAAATTGGCCCACAAGAGAGTTACGGGGTGTTATAAATAAAAAAAAAAATCTTTTTTATCAGCTCTATTATATCTACAGACTTAAAATTTAGCAAACACGGTTTTTTTTTGTGCAGCTGGAATATGCAAAAAGCTTTTTTTTTGTTTTGTTTAATTTACATTCCAAGTAAAATTAACTCATTAAAAACTTCTTTATTCTTCAGTCTGTATTGTTGAATTTTTCAATTCACCAGTACGAAGAACGGGTATACCAGCTAGTATCATTGTAAACGTGTATTTTTTATTATCCCAGAATGTATTTTGTTTTGATTCCTTGCAGTAAATTAGTATTTTTTTTAATTCTTTTATTTTCAGCTATTGAATATGCTCGCCCCCCGGTAGGATTATCATCTCCCTCTTGGGGGCCTGCCCCACAGTTTGAGAAACGTTGTTCTAACGCGATAAATAATATTTCATCTCAACTGCGATGAAGCAACCTTGTCCCAGTTTTACCAGAAACGTTCCAAATAGCATGTTCCTTTTGCCCATCGGAAACAAACGAAGACTATTGGATTACCCTCATCTAATGCAATGGAGGAGAGTTAAATCTTTTATTTGGCGAAGGGAGGAAAATGCATAACTTTGTTATGTTTTTGAAAGAAAAGAGGAGCTCGAGTGGGCTGGGAGTTTGACTCGAACAAGATTTAGCATCGACGTAGGGTATTATCTAGCGAGGTATGTTCTATGCAAAGGTAAGCTTTTATTCGCTCATTGTGGGTTGCGAGGGACAATTTTCATTTCTTCAGATTTTCGGTTGACTATGTTTTCATTCGATTTCTCAATTGCAGAGTGGAGGAATAAATCAGCTTTCCCGAAATTGGTTTAATCTGGAGCGTAAGTGGAATGGATTGGGGATGGGAAGAGGGAGGTCAGGAAAAAAGAATTGTACCTTTGTTAGGAACTGGAAAAATGATGAACTGTTTCATTCTTTTTGTTAAATATATTATTTGAGTTTCTTTTCGAAGATGGTTCTGGTATGTGACGCAGTGGTTGTGGAATGATTTGCACGGGGTGGAATTCTCGAAATTTAAATTTCGGATAATACCTCTTATTTCAAAAACAGCTTTTTTACGAGCGGAAAACGATTTTGAAATGAAATTCGATGTTGAGATTAGATAAATAAAAGAGTTTGGTCAAATGGTCTGAGAGAATCCTTTTCTCTCTCTCGTAATGAAAAAAAAAAAAATAAAGAAAAAAAGCAATTACGGGCTTCACGTTTGAATGATCTTAAAGATATAACTTCCGTTTGGAGGAATAATATTAAGATTTAAATGAGAAAGTAGAAACTGAAGAAGTCATATACATTTTAGCTAAACAGTGAAAAATCGCTTAACTCGGAACTGAGAGGACTGAAATATTTTTCCGTGATAAAGGATATTACAAAATATAATAACAAAAACGAAACATATATTCAACAAAATTAAGCTAATTAGAGAACATTTTATTTGCATATATACATATATATATATATGCATGTATTAATTAAAAATCAATAAAACAAAAATATTCACAAGTACTTAAGAAAGTTTAAGATAAATTTTTCAAGTCCTGTTATTGACCACTATTCTGCAGAAACTCAATTTTCCTTTTAAGCGAAATAACCGTTTGCTTTTTTCCTCAGCTCTTTACCATTTTACTCGTAAAAAAATTCAAAAATAGAGAAAAAAAAACGCGAACCCAACTCACTGATTTTTACTCACACTGCAATGTACTCATCAACGAGCTCCAAGGCCAAATGAAGTGAAATGAGATGTTATTGGGCGGTGTTTGTTGGGGAGGATGTGACGGGGCTTTATCGCAACTTCCCCTAATTGTCCTCTTGGGATTCTTTGGGGCCAGAATGTCCATTCTTTCCAAGCAACTCAAGAAGAGAACGTGTTTATGCAAATTAGGAATCATATATATTGGAAGGTTAGCATTCGCGAAGATCGCTAAGTGGAGAAGTAAAACTAGAAGTGATCGCTAAGTGAAGTGAGATAAAGTCTAGAAGAGGAGTCTTAATTCTGGGAGTTGGTCTAACAGTGCCGGTGTAGATAAGTTAAAGGTGGGTCCGAGACCAGCGGATCATTGCCTAAGACAGAGCCAGCCAGATTAAAGGTTGAATTGACGTTTTATGGACCATACCTGTTTATCCAGGAAATAGAGGTAATCTAGTTCATCTAAACTATAAGGTTAGTGTGAATACTATTATGTTAGAAATTAATATATAAATATAGATTCAATTGCTAATTGCGCTAATTATCAGTAATACGTGTTGCGTCTAGTCACTCTTGATCAATATCCTCATAGACTTGTATTGTGTTTGTATTATATATAAATTAAGATCAGAAAAAACTGATTTTATTATAACTGAGTTTAGTGGTGCACCCTTCGTTTCTTTCGATGTAGGTCACGTGGAGAGTGGAGAGAGAGTATCCCCAACAGAGGGGATACCACAAGGAGGGTGAAAGTAGCTTAGATAATTGCTTGCCTCAGGCTATTTCGAGGGTATTTGAAAGCCAATTTAACTTCCTTTCTACAAAACATTGAAACCATCTCTCTTTCATCTCACACCTCCTCGCACCTGGTAGTTTCCGTATATTTTTCATTCTTAGAGCATGAAAGTATATAGAAGTTTGTCGTGACCCGTTGTATTATTTTGTAGTAACATTTCGCCTTAAGCGTTTTCGTGTTAAACGTATTTCACTACATTTTATTTCCAATGCAAGCAGGCAGGACTTTTTTTTTAAAAAAAGTATAGAACGTATATGGATATATTTAAAAAAAAACTTACAAAAATTAATATTCGAGTTTCAATAATAAAATGCATTATATAATTTTTATAGCTTTATATAATCTTTATATCTAAATGAGAGAGGAATTTACGAATTACCATTCAATGCAAATACGTTTCTTAAGAAAAACAGCCCTTTTAGTCAAGTTGATTCCCAGAACTTTTTTACTGGAGAAGTAGAGCCTCTTCACTACAATTTAGCTAGAATCCTTCGGTGAGGCTCCTCAGGATCTTCCATTCATTAAGAAAAATTTTGCCACCAGCCATCTTAGGCACTTAGTTATTATGCTAATGGTAGTAAAATATCTGACAAAGTTGGTAGTGGTATCTTTATTGATACGCCCGAGGAAAAATTGTCTCTGAAAAAACGCAATCCGGATTTCTGCTCACTTTTCAGAAGTGAAAGAATAGCCATTTACGTGGGACGAGGTAATTTTATCTCAGAATTAAGGTGATCTTTGGATTCTCTCCGATATCCATAGTTCACTTCAACACTTTTACATATGGTTTATTGTCGGCGACAAAACAAGGGCCTCCATCTTACGCCAACTCAAGTATATATTGCTGCACCATAACATCCATTTTCAGTGGATCCCATCTCATATAGGATTTTACGGCAATAAAATGGTGGGCAAACTAGCGGAAGAGGGTTGTAATCTTCCAACTCCCTCCACATCTGCCTTTACCTATCTGGAATTATTCTCATTAAAAAATCATAAAATTCGGTGGAGTGGTTGTGCCTCCCATACTCATCATTGGGATGTGGGTAATAAACCCCGGTTAAGTGTGATATCCTTAACCCTCAAGGTGGGACAGAGGCTCCCAGACTACACTCTCTCGTCTTGTCAGTGGTCACATCAAGTACCTTTCATTCTCAGCGAACAAAAAGTTCTTCATCTGTGCAAGATGTGTCAAGATCACCCGACTTCCCCCGAACTCATAATGCATTGCATGGATCTTACCAGCAAATGTATCTACACTGATCAACTTTTTGGAAGTGAATGATTTAATTGATATTGTTTGACTTCGTCCGACCCTGTAGGATTAGAAACAACAGCCACAAATAAGTTATTAGGCTGCATTGAGATTATTTAGTTTTATCTACATTACTTAAGAACATAAAATAACATAATAATTATGTGAAGTAACATATGTAATACTATAATACAAAATGTTTATGAATGTTAACTCTTCAGTAGCTGTTAGTGAATTTATATACCTACCGTTAAAAAAGTAACGAAATAATTTTAATATTGCAATATTTGTTATAAAAAAAACAGATTAAATTTAAAAATGAAATAAAAATATTATTCATAACTATATTTTAAGTGCTAATATGTTTTCTGGATTCTTCAATAATTTTGTTACTGCAATATGAAAACTTGTAGGTATGCAATGCTTTGCTTATTATATTTGTGTCGTTGTTTTTTCTGTCAGAACTGTGTAACGGGTCTATTCGCATACTTCCTACTAATCCTGTTGGGGAATAATGGTTCTTTATAATTATTATTCTGTTGAAAACTTTCCTCCGAAGAAGAAGACGCGAATTATTCAAATCAAGGCATGTATCTAAGGATTAACTTTCAGGTTCGAAGGAGAGAGAGGTTAGATGTTAAGGATAGCAGATAGTGATTAACGTAAAGCTGCTCGAGAGCACTTCATAGATCATTTGATTAATATTAAGATTGACAATTGGGTCAATTAGGTGTTCAAATTGGATTAGTGTCGGCTTGAATTAGATTAACTTAGAACTTATCTTCAAATATTTAGAAGGTGTATTGCCAGGACGTTCTAAGAGAGTAAGTGATCCAATTTATAATTAAATCTTCAATTATCTCGTCTACATCGCTATTGCTCCCATATTTATCTAAGATGCATTTCTTAACTGGGTTTGTTGAAATTTGTTACATTGTTAAGAATTGTTGATAAATTGAGTTTGTTTTGACTATGTTTATTATGACTATCTTTGTTCTATCCCTCGTACACTAATGGATGGAATAGCCCATCCATTATAATTGTTTTGATAAGGCTTTAAACTCGTTGTATGGAGATTTTGTTTCATCTTTTTTTCTTCCAGATTCAAGAAATAAAGATTTGGAAATTTCAGAGGCTTTCAATGTATTGTTAATCTTGCAGTGTTTCTTCTGCTGAGAAGAAAATATATATGGTTTTCAAGTTTTTCTCCATAATCTTTGCATTTACGCATTCGCAGTTTTATTTTTCAAAAAATTGTCATTAACATAATTGTTACTAATTTCCCAATTATTTTCTGAAGCATGCGTCCATATTCTTGTTTTTTCCCCCTTTGCTGCAACTTAAATTGTTTAACAGCTAACATGACTGCATTTTTCTGCAACATTTCGTTTTCTTCTGATCCTCCATATCTCTGTTTTTAATCTTGCGTTTACAATGAATTGCTATTCAGCAGAAATGAAATAATTAACTTCGATAAACAGATGAAATGAGAAAAATATAATTTGTAATAATTAGGTAAGACAAAATAATTGAAAGATGTTTCTAAGAGGCGCAGACGCCAAGTAGTATTGATTTTGATCGATGTCTTTCTATAATTTTGCACTACATCATAACATACATGTGCAATAATTCCTTGCTGCTATTATTATGTGACAGAGTGCTCAGTATTTTTTGAACTACATATGAAAATGAGCACAAGTTATTTATGCATCATTCAATTTAAGGTAATGGACTACGTACGAAAAAAAATTAGATTTTTGAATAATTTGTATAGTTTTTAGGTGTATTGTCAGCTATAAACACGAAAATGACAAAAGAGTTTTCTTAAAAATATGTAGCACTTTTTGAGAAAAAACTAGATATGCGATAAATATTAATAAATTTTGATCCAAATGGTTAGAGCTCTCTACAGAAAATTCTACCACAAAAATTAAAATTTTCTCTGCGCACAAGTTGTAGAATAGAATAATGAATGAAATAAACCAAAATTAAAGGAACTTTTTAAAGACAAGGAAGTTGTGGCTAAACTTATGTGTAAGTATGCATTTTTTCTCATAAATTTATATCTTAATTTTTATAAAAACACCTATGAATAAAAAAACCATTTCAGCGACAACACAGCTTTTGCTTCTTTTATTCCCCGTTATATTACGAAACGTGCTGAATATTTTATGCAGATATCTTTACATTAGTTTTTGAAATATCATGTTTACGGGGAAGAATTTTTGTAAGAAATTTAGTTTACAGAAAATCGATGATAAAAATTTACATCCATTTTGGTTTTGTTTCAGACGAAATATTTTAGAATATCATAACTATTTTTGTAAGGCAATAATAGCAATATAAGCATAGAGTTTATTTTGAAAGTAAAAAAGTATTGAATTTCAAAGCATTTAAAAAAAAACTTCATCATGATCAAAAACAAGTATTTATAACGTAGTCTAATACATTAAATGTATGTAAAAATAGTTTACAATTTCTTTTAAGACTTATTTTATTTAAAAATATACATAGAGTAAATTTTGCATTCATGAGAGTCACTTATAACAGGGGTGACCGACCTACACTCTGTGAGATTCTTTACAACTTTACAAAATATGATTATTGTGTGCAATATTTTTGTTTTGATTGTAGTGTTTTGTAACAAATAAATCCCATAATTGTTTCTATTATATCACATTGCTTCTGACTTTTTAGATACTTAGAATTGGTCATTATTGCATTTCAGCGATACCTCTCTTGATTCCTATAACTTTTTTTTAATTTATACAAATGCGAAGCGTTTTTCTTAAAAACGAAATTTATCAAACATAAATCTCACTCAAACTTGTAAGATCAATTTCGATGTAGAAATACACACGTTGAGATCGATGTTCAAAAACTAATTGAAAAAGAATTGAGAAACAAATATATCATTATTTACATAAATTAAACATTATTTGATCATTGCGTTACAATCTATTATCTATGTCTGTATACATGAAAAATAATGAAAACTATGATAATAATTCATTCTGTTTTAAATTTTCTCTTCCATAAATATCGGTAATGGGTTCAAGTATAATATAAATGTGCATATTTTTAAATGCGGCTCGCGGAATTATAATATATTTCCGAAATGTCAGACAAGGTCATTTGAGTTGTCCATCCCTGATTTATAGTCAATAAAATGATGTTTATAGTACTATTAAAATTCAGAAGTTATTCAATTACTATGATACGATGAAACGATGAACAAGCTAATCTTCATCGATACAACACTAGCAATTAAAGCGAAAATAATGAAATAACTCATTATGCCTCCTCCGAAAAAAAAAAAAACTTCGTAACGAAACATGAATTAAGTACTAAAGCTTACGAATCTTTCTTGGCTTCCAAAGACACGATCACTTCTAATTGCTAATTCCTGCGGCGTAATTAAAATTAATCATTTTCGCGTCGTCCCTTTTCTTTTAATAGAGCGTTGTTATGTGCTTTATAATAGCATTACGCTTCGCTTTACACACTCCGTTTCATATTTCAACTATTATAAGAGAAAGCTGTAGACATAACATGGAACCATCTATATCAATTATTTCACCTTCGCTTACTCTGCTTAACAGAGTGAGAAAAATTTTATGACTTCGGTGGTGGCGTGAGGACAGGGTAGAGGTGGGGTGTCTTTGTTAGAAAAGGAACTAAAGAATTGCTCAGACTATCCCAACTATGCGAACAACTCCTTTGAATGGTGGTGGAATAGGGGTGGAAAAAGGCATGTGTCGTCTCACATTAGGCGGGTGAGAGCACGACCAAGGGTGACTCAACTCAACCGACCTGTTCGATTACACACGAAAAACAGGCATGCGAGTTATGTCATCTATTTCTGTCTAGATCTCTTGGGTAGGCCATCAATAATTTTGGGTTATAATAATTTCTTTCAAACTTTTTTTAGTAGAGGACTTCTCAAATATTCTCTGGCGTCACATTCACACTCAGAATCATTCAATGAATGGCATGATGGTGACGTAATTGCGATAGAAAGTTATGTACGTTAAAATAGTTTTGTTTTTGTTGATACTTCAAAAGAAGAAATTCATTAATTTGTTTTACTTTAACATTGAACGAGTTTTTTCACCTTGTTATTATCTATTATAGTAACAAAGAACGAAGACAAACCCCTCTGCCTAAAGATTCACTCTTCAATTACTCGCCAAGTGTGAGTTTTAAAGCTTGTTAGCTAAATATGTAAATAGGTTAATTTTTACGGTTAATACATCATAAAAAAAATGTGGTTTAGAGTTCATCACTTCACTAGTAGGTACATCAAATTTGGTCTACAGGTAACAATCGGCGAATGAATATCTTTCAAACTTGAATTCTTAACCGAAATCTTAGCAACTGCAGTTTTAAATTTTTTTTTTGGTTTAGTTTTACAATACCATTATTCTGCGGAACATTTTTTTTCTCTACGAATATAAGCTAGTGAACTTTTGGTAAATAGTACAATGGACTAAATTCATGTGACATCATAGTCACATGTAACTCAGTCGCGTGTTTTCAGCCAATATGCTTGATTCATGTGATGTCATAGTCACATGATAGTGAAAGCCACGTGATTCTAGCCAATCAATTCAAAAACATGCGACGTCATAGTCACACGATAAAAACTATCTAGTGTTTCAAGCTAATCAGTTCACGCGCTCCGGTGTTGCCAAGTTTTGCTCTTAGCAGAAACTTTCTCTTAAAAAGTACATATGTATTCAAAATTCATTTTATTTAAAAGTATAAACATAGAATATGATGTTTTTTAATTTTAAAAAAAAATCGTTTTGAAGAATTTTTTTTCCCTAACATTTAAACATCTTTACCCAAATATAAAATTTGAAAAATTTTATCTGAGTTTTACAAATAGAACAAGTACAATTAGTTTAATGTTTGTTTTGAGTTCAATGGAAAACACGTGTTTGTTTTTATCATGTAACTTCATGAATCAAGCCCATTCTACAATACCATTATTCTGCGTTACATTTTTTTTCGCTACGAGTATATGCTAGTGAACTTTTGGTAATTAGTACAATGGACTAAGTTCATGTGACGTCATAGTCACATGATAACTCAGTCACGTGTTTTCAGCCAAATAGTTCATAAATTAATTCGATATCATAATGGGCTCAATTCATGAGGTCACATGATAAAAACAAATACGTGCTCCCCATTGAATTAAAAACAAACATTAAACTAAATGTACTTGTTGCTCTATTTTTAAAACTCAAATAAAATTTCAAATTTCATATTTGGGTAAATATGTTTAAATGTTAGGAAAAAAAATTCTTCAAAAAGATTTTTAAAATTAAAAGAAAAAATCGTATTTTAGCTTATACTTTTAAATAAATGCATTTTGTATACATATGTACTTTTTAAGAGAAAGTTTCTGCAAAGAGCAAACAAAACTTGGCAACACCGAAGCGCATGAACTGATTAGCTGGAAACACTAGGTAGTTTTTATCGTTTGACCATGACGTCACATGAGTTTTTGAATTGATTGGCTAGAATCGCGCGGCTTTTACTATCATGTGACTATGACATCACAAGAATTGAGCCTATTACATCATAAATGTAATCACGCGTTTCCAGCTAATTAGTTCGTGTGCTTCACTGTTGCCAACTTTTGCTTTTTGAAGAAACTTTCTTTTAAAAAGTACATATTTGTTAACGATATAATAATGCACACAGTTAAGCAAAATGCACTTTATTTAAAAGTATTCGTATAATGTAAAGTTTTTTTTTTTTTAAATTTTGAAAACTGTTTGAAGAATTTTAACACTTGAACTCTTTACCCAATCATCAAATTTAAAATGTTGTCTAAACTTAACAAGTTGAGCAACTAGTATGTAAATTTTTAATTAATGGGAAACATGTGATTGCCGTTATCATGTGACCAATCATGAATTTAGTCCATAGATGATGGTTGCATGATAAACTAAGTTGCCTTTTCTCCACTGAATTCAAAACTGACACTAGATTTGCACTTGTTCTGATAAAAAGAAGTAAAGATAAAATTTCAAATTTGATAATTTGGGGTAAAGATGTTAAGCACCAAAATTCTTTAAAAATACTTCAAAATTAAAAAATATATATTATTTACGTACAATTTTTAAATTCAGTGCATTTTGTTCAGCTGTATGCGTGATTATTGTTGTTAAATATTCATTTTTAAAAAACGTTTTTGCCCATAGCACAAAAGCTGGCAACAGCAAAACGCATACGCTATTTGGTTAGAAACATGTGCTCCTTTATCATTCGACTATGACGTCACATGAATTTATGAACTGATTGCGTGGAAACACGTCTTTGTTTTTATCACGTGACATATAATGAATTTAGCCCATTGTTGTGAGGAAATTTGTTGTATGTAAATCTTGTATAAAACTTGTTTTTCAATTTACTTGGAGAAAAGTTCCAAAGTTTACATGATTCATGCAAAAGGATTTAAATCCGAATTAATACTATTCCTAAATAATTTATTTATTAAAATTGAACATGTAAGTAACTCTCCGAGTATGGAAGAAGGGAAAATAATTTGACAAAATTGGGTAAATGATGTAAATTACTGCAGGATTATTTTAATCACTAGGACATTAAAGTAAAACCATATTTCACATATACTTCTGTTTAAAATACACGTTAACTATAACAATGATAGATCTTATTTTAGCTCTACACATTTGCAGTTATCACCCACTTGGCGAATTATTGCAAAATATTTAACCAAATTCAATACCGAAAAATGAACTGTTGACATATTCTGGCTCCATCGTTTTTCTTCCGACGCCAATGGTCTGTATTGAACTATGAGTTCACTTGAGAAACTTGTTCCATTCACCATACTCACGATGACATAGAGATATGGTACATGCCTATAACACAGAATGTATGTAAATTGAGTTTGAATGAATGCAACATAACTGAAAAAAATATTTTTTATTGATCTCGTATCTTGGTTCTTATATAATACTAGCTGTTAAAATATATTAAAAAATATATATTAAAACTGTTCTTATATAATACTAGCTGAAAAATTAAACAATACAGATCGAAGGATAAATAAGTTTTTGATGTCTTAGATTTATTAGAATTGCAAGTTCAACGGGAAAAAAGTATATTTTTACATATCTCTCTCAACTGAACAAAAAACCCATATTTGTTAAATTTTAAATATGTAGATCTGAGAACTGATAAAAAAGATCGTTTTTTCTGTATAACGCCCAGTAACTCTCTTGTGAGCCGATTTTCGAAAACACTTTCTTAAGCTGATCTATGCTCAGCAAAAGTAACACATTGTTGCACATTTTGTGTAATGAACACTTAAAAAAGTGTAAATAATTTATATCTGGATATGTTATACGTTAATATTACTTTATATTGTATTTGTTTTATGTTAAAATTGTAATATTCGCAAGCAACGCTGTTCCTTAAATTATAATGACCATTCAATAGAAACAAAGCGAAATGTTGGCGATAGAGCCAAGTTAGCATCATTTTTGGCGACCTCGTTGACAACTTGGTGATTGATTGAACTGTGCAGAAGTTGATGTAATGTAGCGTCATCTGGTGGAGAGTTGCATCAAAGAGGTGCTACCTTCTCCACAAAAATATACATTTTCATGCCAATTTCCATAGTGATCGATTGATCGGTGTTGGAGTGATGCGATTTCATATATACAAACATCCCTTTTTATGTATATAGATTTTTTTGCTATGTACTGCTTGATGTCTGGCAGTAACCAAGCATCTGAAAAATTCTTCTTAGCATGTATACATAAGTTTTTGTAATTTTCCTTTCGTATCAATTTAAGTGCCGAAGTAAGATTAACCTCCCAACGTCTTTATTTGTTTTTACATGTAAGTCATTAATCTATTAAACCAACATGACATTAATACTTTATCTTTATTATCATCTGAGTACATCGTCATTTTATGACTTAGGAAATAGTATTTATTTTTGTTTTTAGCATATGTGCGTAAACAATTTTGAAAAATTATAGATTTCAATTGATTAATATGATCACACCATATTAATCAATTAGTGTCTACGTGAACCTCTCTCTAAAAATAATCAGGTTACCTGAATCTTGATTTTATAGGTTAAACATTTTATTATATATATATATATATATCTTTTAATAAAAATACGATGATTAAAGAGTAAACAAATGAATTTTTTTTCTATAATTTCATTGGCAGCATCATTTTTTAAAAGGATGTGCTTCAATATTTTCAATTTACAGAATTATGTTATTAATAATTGCTAAGAATACGTTTTTTTTCTTTTTTTTCTTTTTGTTTACTAAGGAGGAATTCGAGTTAAAAAAGACTACCCAAATAAATATAGGACAAATGCATAGGACATAAATATAGGAATCCTTTTTGGAGCTCTTCATAAAAAGGAAAGTAGCCAATTTGGTGTGTACAGGAGGATTGATTAAATTTATGTCAAATAAGATCTACCTTTTAGCTCTGGTCCGAGAAAAATCTCAAAGGAATGCTCCGGGAAAAATGAATAAAGAGGAAAGCTATCGTCAAAGAGATATTTTTAGGGAAATAGTGCTGGGTTTATTGGGTGTGAAGAGGAACAACAGAAAGTGGGTGCAATGATTGGAACAGAATAAACGAAGAGTGCCAGGGAATGATCAAAATGGCTGCTTGTTTGTCAACCACTGTAAATGATAATATATAGGGTGGCAATTTGTGTTTTTATGCAAAAGATGATTTATTATTATAGAGAGTGACAACGACCAGATTGAATTAAGTATGCATTTATTTAGGGGAATTATCTAAAAGGGAGGGCTAAAATTTAGTAAAAAGTTATCGGGTGGTTGGATTCCACCAGGCGTCTCGTCGCTGCCTTCGTCTCGTCCCGTCTGACTCGTCTCCCTCTCTCTGTCTTTCCGCGCAATCATCCTATTCGTCCGTCTGTCGTCTCTTTATCCTCGAACCGCCTTGTCCGCTAGGTGGCGCTGTCTTGGCCTTACGTCATTAAGGGAATATAGGAAGGATATGATAACGTGCACATCCATTCCTACATTATTATTATCTTCGCATTTCAAAGCAACAAGAGGGCTGTTGTTGATGATCCGTATGTATCATGGTCAAGTGATGAGAAAGTCAGTTGAGCTGCCAAACCACTCTCCAAATGTCCACACCATACCAATGAAAACACACCGAGTATACAAGTCTATCCATGAATCAAATATTCTACATGAACGATCTTCAGTGAATCAGTGCTCTAAACCAGTACAGAAACGACACATATTGCATGTTCGTTATCATAGCCATACGAATATCGTGACTGCAATTCGCGAAAAGAGGTCACCATTGATGCATAATGTACACTTGTAGACTAATGGGTGTGTCCCATATAATTAATGAATATTAGTTCATACGCAGAATATGTTTGTTCATAATCTGTGCAACATGTGTGTTAGATATACTCTCACAAATCATTTTGGATCGGATAATGATGTTCATGAAAAATGTAAATTGCGATTTTATTGCCCTGTTGCATGTTTCATTCCCGATTCAAATAAACACACGCACTTTAGCTTGACTAATGCACATTAAACCAGCCGATATTGAAACATATTTCATTCGAGTGGTGTGAAATTGAGATTGGAGTGCAAACTCAATTATTTTTCTCGTTACTTGACCGTGGAATTAAAAGGTTCTTTACAAATACCTTTTGACCACGATAGACCAGAAGACCCGCTATGTAGAAAGGCTGATGTGCATTAAATCCATCGTTGCTTTGCTTATTTTTGTTGGCATGGAGTCGAAATATGAAGCGTGGGGAAGCAGTTCAGGCGTCTTTTTAGTTGTTTTACCAAAGATACCGAAAGTCCTCGGTTCCTTTACAAACAGATTCGAATGTTATATTTTTCTTTTCTTTTTCTTACCCCGTGGGATTTGTTTTATTTACTTATTTCTTAGCTTTGCATGTTGTCCATTCCAGTGTATTTTAATACCGTGTAATTTCCACATTAACAATTTTTTAATGCGTTTCTGTCATTCAAAACTGCATGTTTAAACTTTCCTGATTGTAATGTAAGTTTTCCTTTGTGTACTTCTGCTCTAAGAAAAAGTAAACAAAAAGATTTTTGTTAAACAAAAACCGAATTTGGGAGTGATTTTTTTTCCTGCGGTGCCAGTTCGTAGCTCTTCCCCTTATTGCATGAGCTCATATTTTTTGGGCAGTTTGACAATGGCTCTTTCATATTTAACTTTGCAGGGTTGAACGGGGTGGAAAAAAAACCAGGGAAAAAATCTTCAGTACCTGTCCAGTCGTGCTTCTAAACATCACGTTTATAACCACTGATTCAAACCCATAATTTCAAATACTTATTTTCTTCACATTTATACATCATTTTTACGCCCTTAATAACAGTGTGTTTCATCTTTTTTTTTTTTCATATTGTATTTCCGCTTTTCATTTTATTTTGTTTTTATAAAAATTATTATTCAATGGGTTGTTATTACAATCCCCACCTCAATTTTTATATATTCTAAAGTAATCCATAATTTTTTCTCCACGTTAATGAAACCATAGTGTGTCATTTATGATTAAACTGTGTTAAAAACATTTACTAACTAAAGAAACAAAATTTTTTTAAAAAAAACCCTTCTTTTTTTCCCTTGAAAGACAGGCTTAAGAGTGACAGTGGCCCTGTGTACTATTGAAAAAGGCCTTTTTTCATGTTTAAAATCTCTTTCTATATGTGAATAGATAAAGTACGCCTACTTCGAAGTGCAAAAACATTAAATATTTTTTCTAAAAATTATTTACATTTACAAGTTTATAAATGTTAATAAAGTTTTCAAATAAGAGAGTTAGCAAAAAAAAAAAAATTATTTGATGTGATTTTATATACATGGTGTACATATCAAAACTACACATTTTCGGCGATGTTGAACTGGCCTTTTAAAAATACCTGTAAGGCCAGTTATTCAATTCCAAGCATAGATTCCCATTCAATTTTTTTTCTAAAGAATAGAATTATTTAAACTAAATACGTGAAAAATTAAACATTAATAGGTTTCTTTTACTACAACAATGTTTGTTTAGCAATAAAAATGACTTTGAATAAAATTTTCTCCATGCATCAAAAGCAAAAGAATTTTTGAAAAAAAACTCTTGCCTTTGCACCTCAATAGAATATTTGAAAAGGAATCTCCACTTAAATGAAAAAAGGTTCAATTCATGTAAAAAGAGGCGCCTTTCTTTTTTTTTTCAAAGTTTAGTTGCTTTTTAACTCGCTAGAATTTTTTTTTTAATGTTTCAATTTTAGAACTGTGTATTATTTTTTGTCAAAACCCTTTTAAGTCTTTTGTTGTCAATTTTAAAGTTTTTACTTTTAATTTTCCAGTCTAATTACAATTATTCACTTTTTTTTTTCTTTTCAAGATTTAACGCTTATTTAAATATTAATATTTGCAAAACCATAACTTATGAAAGGTATTTAAGTTCCCTTTATTAAAAATTTCTTTACAAATATAGTTTTTGCCATTCAAAATAGGACAAATAAATTGAAACTTATAAAGCTAATATTTATATATATTCAGGTCTTTTATTAAATGGTATTGAATGATGATTAACAGTGAAAAATATTTCCACTTACATTGAAAGAATTGACCCCTAAGCCTTGACGTTATTTAAAGAGTTTTGTTTTCCTTAAAATTCCATTCAAAATGATGAAATACAAACAAATTCTCCAAAAAATGAGCAAAAAAAATTTTATGGAATTTTAAATATTTAAACGCAATAGAATCATTGATTTTTTTTTCAATACATCAGTATTGATAATTATGAAAAGTGTTCTTGTCTAAATTACGTAAATTTGAAGAAGTCCATGCACCTAAAGATATATTCTTATTAAAAAATTTCAAATGTTAATAATACTAAAATTTCTTTCAGTTAATGTGAACAATATATTATCTTAAAATAATTGTAAAATTATTTTAATTTTTAATAAATTATTGAAATAGCGTTGGTTTATTTTTTTTCGAATGTACAATGCAATTTGCATATTATCCCGCACTCTTTATATATAGAAGAAAAGCGACTTACACTCTTATTACATGCCTAATATTAGACATATACCAACGATACTCAAACTGTAGGGTACGACCCCCTAGGGGGGTACGAGCATATTGAAAATTCGGAAAAAAATTATTTAAAAATATTATAAATTTACTGAAAGGGAAAAAATACATTCTGACATAATTAAAAAAATAAAATAAACATTTACGCTGTTAAAATATACTTATAAATATATCACGATGTCTTTGATATAATTACTTTAAGAATGCTAAGTTAAGAAATGTTTAATAATTACATTCAACCCATGGTCTTGACATATATAAAATTATATACAAAATTTAATACTTATCTTGATAATTTGTACGGTTTATAATTATCGTATTGTAGTTTTAGAGTCAAAGTACATTATTATTGAATTCAATACATTGTTATTGTAGGGAGGGGGGCGTGATGAAAATTATGATTGAAAATTGGGGGTCGCAAATATTGAAAGTGTGAGAAGCACTGACATATACAAATAGAAAATTTGGTAAACATGTTTTTTTGTTGAATAGAAATACCCTAAGAAGGATTTTTGCAAAAATTAACTCCCAAGAAGGTTGCAAGGTTTCGAGGGGTGTTATGGACAAAAATTTTTGTTTTGATTTATTTGACCTACATACATGAAAATTGGCAACTATGTTTCTTGACACGCTAATAACGGGTTATCTAATTAACTATGACCGTTCAGTGAGGGATTCTATCCTTCAGTAAAATCATGGTCTTTCTTAAGAAGTTTTTGCAAAAATTATACCAACTAAAGTGAACTATTTTTTTCCCCTAATGATGTACTGCATTCTTAAAAGCTGTTGTAAAAATAATGATATTTTGTTTGCCTCGTTTTCGAATGAAGTTTATAGGGGCTGATTCACAATAAATTTGTTGAGGCTGAAAATTTTGACGTTGTAATATGGAAGTTTGGAAAGTGGATGTCAGCTCTAGTGTTGTGTTCTTTACTTAACCCTAATTCAAAACTATGTAACCAGTATCCATCGCCAATATCCAGCAAATCGCTTCGAAGTTTGATGCCAATACGCAATCAATCAATAACCAAAGGGGGCGGCAGTAGTGCACACAAAAATTTTTCAAGGGAGGGATCCAGGGTCAAAAGTCAACCATTTTGGTATCATGCTCTATTACGCCACCCAGCATATGATTTTGGGGAAAAAACCATACAAAATTAATTATTGAATAAATAATTAGCATTAATTAATAGAATTAATTTTTAATAACAAATACATAATTAAATTTTAGGTAATATATACCTAGGATTATAACCAATCGAAAAAAAATCAAGGGGTATGGGGGGTGTCCGGACCCCTAAGGCACCCCTCTTGTAAGCGCCACTGAAAGGGGTGAAACGGACCACCCGCTATGCTCCGATTTATTGTCTCGTTTGCTCATGGTGGTGCAACTGTAACGTGTTTGGCCATGCGAAATGACACCAAAATTTGATCAATTACATACAGTACCTCATTCTGCTTATTGCCACATTTCGTGGTTGTAATTTTCTACCTTTTTAGTGCTATACTTTTTTTTTGTCCATACGTTTAATTCCTGGAAGGAAATGGGTTGTTTTTGTATTTTCTGTTTTGCCTAGTTCTTTATCAGTTTTAAATCTGCATCATACATTGAAGACATCTGATCAGGAAATAGAAATAACATACCTTCAGTTTTTATTTTAAATAAATTTCAGTTTAAAAAACTATAAAAACACGCTTTTTTGGTTAATTGAACTAAAAAGTAAAATCATAATTTTTAATATAAAAACAAAAGGATAAACGAGAAAACTAATGTCACTGTGGTAAAAGCATGGGGATGTGCTTTGTGCTACATTTTTACACTAACTGCGTTTCGGAATAGAACTAGTAAGATATTATATTAATTGATATCGAGCCCCCTACGCATTTATACCACAATGACATTACTTTTCTGTTTAATCATTTATTCTTATATTAAGAATTATTCTTTACTTTTTATTTATTTTATTATTCAATTAACTATAAAAGTGTGTTTCTTAGATTTTTTTTTTAAACTACAATTTATTTTTTTTTTCATTTTTTAGTTCGATCTACAGTAAAAACATGTGCTTTTAGTTTTTTGATCTATCATTTATTCATTGATGAATTAATCTCAAATGCGTCATTTTTTTAGAATCTGGAATACCCATTGGTATTCTATCAGTTCGTCGATACGGGTCTGGTTTTGCTTTTCAGCCAACTGAAAAAAATCTGGAAGAGATAAGTTTGAAATGTTTAATGTGGAAGAAGGTGTGCAGTCAATGATATTTTCAATAAAAAGAGCTCGATATTTTCTCTGAAACATGTATCAACACTAGACATAAAAGTACGCGCTGTGAATCAAGGAGTATGTGATAAATTATTTAATCCGGTGTCCTCTGAATCAATTATCAGCTGTTTTGGTAAAATGAAGCATTGTGAATGATGTTCCACAGATCCTACAAGAGAATTTAGGTATGAAGGAAGAAGGTTCGTTCTGGGTACCTTCCGTTCCGAACGCGAGTACTTAACCGATCACGCAAAAAGGTTCGTCTTCGCGTGATGTTGGTACTAGTTCATATAGATATCACACCGC
>BMAV01023465.1:53032-64647 GCA_019973955.1 Trichonephila inaurata madagascariensis
CTTCGCGTGATGTTGGTACTAGTTCATATAGATATCACACCGCCACAGGTATATGGAATATGGAAATGGTATATGGAATTAGTCTCAAATCTGGAAATAGTTAATTCTGATGATCCTGCTTAGGATAATGGAACAAAATCATTAAACTATTGTATTGTTATCGGACCTGGACAATTTAGTAAAATTTTGAATTAATCTGACCTTTTAAAGAGGGTAAATATTGAGTTCTAAGATTCCGTTACACACAAGTGAAGCTTATGAAAACGTGTTAAAAAGAGACATATCTCATCTTTAAATCCATGCTTAAATGGAATCCCACTATATATAATTTACGTTAATTAAATAAATGTTAATTTTTTTTTCTTCTCCCTTTTTCAAACAATTGTTTCATATTCTACAATGAATTAAGAATGCACGTTTCATACTGTATAGGTATTCAGTTCATGCTAAAAAATTTGAAGCCGAATTTATCCGAAAATTCATGTATCCGTAGCAATAAAAGATACATATCTGAAAGATAATCTTTGCAAAGTTTTTTTCCCTCCGATACGAAGGGTTTTAGATTACTCTCTAAAATTTCAATTTCAATTTCCTTGAATAAAAGAAAGCTTTTTACCCATCATAACATAAATATTTTAAAACTCTCTGATAACAATTCATTCGCGAATTTTCCTAGTATTAAACAAAGAAATTCTGCAAAAATGCCTTTTTTAAAAAGAGTTTATAATAGAAAAAAAAAAGTACATTTTTGTATCTGTAATCGTTTTGCATGAAAACCGTTCGAACGTTTTTCATTTTCTCGAAAGCAATTTCGAATATTATTTCGAAGAATAATCAATATTTTATTATTTATTCGGATTTTAATGCATATTTCATAGGTTTTCAGGTGTCTTATTCGCCTTCTTAAGCTAGAAGGCTTTTTTAAGATCAAACCGATCTTTAAATACTGCTGTTCCTAATTAATCCGTTTCAATACATATAAGTTTTAAAACTTTTTTGGGTTCAGTATTAAACTTACAAGAATAACAAATAAGAAAATATTAACTAATGTAACCCAAGTTGTGACACTACCCAATATAACTTCCCTTTTTGAGTGATCAATTAAATTAAAATTGAAAATATTTAGATAAACTTACTTTTTTACGTTTACGAGAATGAATGATGAAAGTGCTACACTCTTCCAACTTTGTTTAGTTTTAAAAGGGCTCAGTTATTTATTGTTTTCCCTCTATAAAATAGAATGAGATGAACGAAGAATGAGTTTATGATAATGGACTGTCAGCGAGGCCAATTCTCTCTGATTAGGGTTTTCTTCTGTTCAGTCCAACTGGCACTTTAAGCTAGAACAACTCCACACTTAAAAGGAACGCCCCTATAAAATAGTGCGAAGGTGAGTCTCAAAATAAGTTTCCCTGTCGAATATGGTCAGAGTTGTGTATGGAAATCAAAACATATTATAGGTATTAAATATAAAACATAACCACCAAAATACCAAGTGCATTGAGATACTTTTCATATCACTTGATAAGCTTCAAAACGCTTTCCATGAAAAACTCAGTGGCCACGGTCGCTGAGTGGTATAGGTATCAGACCGTGGCTTGCCTTGTCACGAGTTCGAGCCCAGTATGTGACATTAAATCTAAACCAGTAGTCAAGGTATCGGATCATGGCAGGCATGTCATGAGTTCGAGCCTAGTACCACTAAAGACCCGCCGTGTAGGGCAGCGATGCACATTAAATCTGTCGAGAGCTGAAGTGTGGTGTAGTAGTTATGAGAGGAGGGTGCCAGCTCAGGTGTCGTCAACGTCACTTGACCAGGGTTCAAATTTATGTGGTCCGTCGCCAAAAGCACTTGTGCAGCTGAACAGTGCGACGTTAATTATCAATCAATCAATCAATCAACCATGAAAAACTCAGGGCTTTGCATACAAAAAAGCGCTTAACGGCTTGTTGCATTTCAGCGTTGCTTTCAAAGCGCCTTCCAGCGATATTCTTCTTCAAAGCCGGAACAAGATGAAAGTTACTTGGTGTGAGATCAGGACTGTATGACGTATGGTGTAGGCACTCCCAACCAAGAGCAATATGGTTTTGACTTGCCATCACCGAATGTGGTCTCACATCCAACGCCGGATCTGAGAAGCTCAGCTCATATTTTCCGAATCCATCTTCTTGATCGTGGTCGATCTCTACCTAATAGTGTATTGGTTTCTTACGCGTTCAACTGATGTTTCATCGTTCGCCCATACCCGTTAAATGCTTCTTCCGTATTTAAAGTCCTAAGTTTTTCCTGGAGAACTATTTGAAGCTTATTAAGCGGTATGACAAATGTCTCAATGCACTTGGTACTTATGTGGATAAATAAAGTTTTGTCTCATCTTTAATGTCTCATTCTATGTTTCGACTTTCATGCTTAACTTTGACCACAGTGACTTAGTTTCCGACTCAACTTCGTAAATAAGTAGTCATTGAGATATATGATATAATATAGATGACTCTGGAGAAATTGAGATGTTAGTGGACGATATATTATCATATTAATTAATACATAATAGTTTTGTAACCACTTGTGCGTTACAAGATCACGTTGGACATCCATTGTGGTAAGTCTATAAGAGGTTACATCTCACACACATTTCAGTTAAGTATCAATTAATAATTATCCTATAACATGTCTTGTTCCCCATATATCGCACACTTATTTTTAGCGTTTAACTTAATGAAAGTAATTTATTGCAAACGTTGTAGAAATTACAGGTTGATTCATAATTAGTGAGACCAATTTTAAAAGTATGTAACTATTTATGGTAAATTTTAATCCCTTTATTTGCAGTTTTATTTTAAAAATGAAACTTTTAAATTACCAATATAAATGTGTTTTATTAGTGGGAGTAAATTGTGGCTCCGAAATTAGTCTTCAAACCCGAAACGAAATGTTAAGGCTTTTGAATGATGTTTACTCAAATTCTGTTATAAATAAAGCTCTTGAAAGCTAACAAAGTCATTTCTCTAATAGATAATTATCTAAACTTCGAAAATAAATAAATTTTGGCTTACAATCAAAAGCTCCAGGAAAAAAAAATGTGGAAGATAGGAAATCCCTGGTGAAAAAGAAAAAAAGAAGCTAAGAATACTTATCACTGTGGAAAATTCTCTGTCTCAAGGATCTTTAGCAAATAAACTACAGGTATCGCAACCGACAATTTGTCTTCAAATAAAGAAAATTAATTGACTATAAAAAAGAAAAAAAAACTAGTCTTCTTTCAAATGTCTAAAAGAACCGTAGAAAAAGGAAGAAAACGTTTTTTCCCTCTGTATTTAATCTTACGCAAAATACAATATATTTTATTCGAAAAAAGTCTCAAAAACGCAGCTGTTTTGCAAAAGGTAAGTTGGCCGTCAGGTGTTATGGTATAGAGTATGGTATATGTCCTCTCAAGGCTTAACAAAACCATTTTTTGTAGAGCTAAAGGCTAATTTTGATGCTAAATATTATAAGAATGAAGTTTTGAAGCATATGTTTAAATAAAGTTATCTTCTTTACCCTCAAGGAAACTTTGTTTTTCACCAAGATTCTGCACAAAGTCATACTGTAAAATCAACTATAAAATGACTGAAAGAAAAAAAATACTTTTTTTCCCGAAAAAGGTCTACCATTATAACCTGACTGTGCTGGTTGAGATTATTTTTGTCGGGATACTTTAAATAACCCAATTAAATAGATGTAAAGTAGGAACACATCAAGGGCTTCAAAAAACAATCAAAGAAAAAGCTGAAAAAATACCCTCTAAAATGGTGCTTTGGCTTGGCGTAAGCATTTACGTAAGAGATACAACGCTAAAAGAAACCACATTGAAAAAGTTAATGTACAAAACTTATTAATTCAATAAAAGTTTATGATACGCTGAAATTGGTCACATTATTTTTAAATGAACATTTTTTTTTCTAATTTGATTCGATGGCTACAGCAACCTTGTTGGATAATCTTAACCTCAAACAACATGTTGAGGAAGTACCATGGCAAGTTACCCAAATTGGATGAAACTGTGTATAAGCGTGTGATAGAATATGCAAATGATTACCTTTCGGTGGTCAATGACTAATTTGCACGAACTCTATCCTATCGCAGTGGACATTTGGATGCTTCATAAAACCGATTACAATGCTAAAGAATAATTATACGAATGTGATTCCGTCGACCGAAGTGCACGGTACCTGTACGTTGTACATGATTCAAGAAAAATATGAACATAAGTTACTATTTGATGTAGAACGTGCAATTAAATTAAAGAAGCAGAGTAGTCGAATTGTAGGAACACTCGTGTTTTGAATCCTTTCAACATTACAATGCGGTAATGCTGGCAAGAATGGGTGAACCGTGATTTTAAATAGCACCTGAAACTAGTGCTTTTTACATCGAGAGTGACAAGAGAATGCCAGAACAAAGCAAATATAGAAACGCGCTCCTAGCCTCTAATACATTTATATCAACGATACGTCATGGAATAGAAGTCATCGCAGAAACAGCCTTTCCCCGTTATACACTGGAAACGTAGGTGCAGTGATGTCAGGCTTATTATACCTGGAACAGCATGAACTGGAGTAGAACTAAGCACCAATGTCCAGCGAGACGAACAGAACATCGGGAGGATACTTGCTGTAGACTTTCATCCACCACACAGCACGACAACTACCAGTGATGGTATGGAACGTCATTTCATTTGATATTTGGACTTCTTTGAGAATTATCCATGACACGTCTAAAACAATGCATATATAGACGACATTCTGCATCCTGCACTATTGCTCTTCTTTCCATTGACTTTTTGGCTTGTATTTCAGTAGAATAATAAGGTCACACAGCTTTCAAGTATTTGAATTCATGCTTCTCTGACATGCTCATGACCGGAATAAGGGTCCGACTTTCTCCATTTTAGCTCTGGTGAGCAGGCTTCTTCAACTATCTATGAATCACACTGATTTAACTCGCCAATCAGAACACACATGAGAAGCAATCGTGGAGGAGAACATTCTGCAATTTTACGAATCAATTCCCAGCTGACCAATAGCTAGCAACAGTATCAGAGAAAGGGAGACAAGCTTTATTGAACGTTTTGCTCATCCAGCTCTGCTTCTTGAATAAGTCATTAAACACTTTGAGACTAAAAACACTTGCTTTTAAATATGTATGTTCATCGTATTTATCGATTGTCGCCTCTTTGGACCAATTTCTTGTTTTGTTAGTTCTTGTGTTATAGAGTTTGTATTTGTTATCATCTGAAATAAAGTTTATAACTTTCTAAATTTATTAAAAAAACGTTCCGTAATTTTTTCTATACATTTTTAAATTACCAACACCAATATATATATATATATATTATAATTAAAAGTTACACTTCCAAAATGGTGTAAAAAAGAGCCACAAAATGGACAGTGTATTGAACATGTCTTACGCAAGTCGAGCGGTAGTTGATAGAAGTTTTCATTGCTGATGTTATGCAGTTTTTTGGGTAAAAGGGTAATTAAAAACTAATTTTCCCCATCCAATGTGATACATTTTTGCCGTAGTGAATGAGTTTTTCACTAACCTATATCTGTCGAATAATGTGAAAGCAAATTTTTTCCGTTAAAAATTGAAACCATCATACCCATTGAACAAAGCAGTTGCTTTACATGCTACTTATGCCAAAGCCGTCGTTATTCGATTAAAAATATCACTAGTAGCAAAACCCACTTTTTTTTGCATCTTACAACTTCCTCTATAGATATACTTTGGAAAAATATTTTCAAAAGGATTTGGAAAAGTATATTCAGTTCAAGTTTGAAGTCATTCTTTTTTAGAGCATTTTGAGAGTGAAGCTTAAATTATAATCAACCTGTATATAGCCTGTAATATCCTGTATCCATTACCCACCAGCTTCGCTAGTATTTCATGGTGTAATGTGGTACATACTTTTTTTAAATTATTTATATGCGTAAGTCCTTTTTTTTATTGAAACAAACAAAACCTTCCCATCTTGATTTAAAAAGGACAGTAGTTGAATTTTTTATAACTCAAATACGGTTGTCTTTTTTCCCAGCCCCCTCCGATTCCACTTACAACTCATTTTTATTTGATCTTTATATAGCATAATAAACATGCTTATCAAAATACAAACATGTAAGTCTAATAGCTCGAAAATATAATTCTTTTATTTAAATACCTCCGCAACCAATCTTGGGAATCCATTTCTACCAAAACCGTTCCTAAACTTCCGATTCTATACTCAAAAAAAGAAGCATGCTTATCAAATTTCAAGTCCTTAGATGTAATAGTTCCGGAGTTCCCATGTTCAGTCTGTGAATCGATTTCACAGTCTGTAGTCGTGGCAAGAAAATTAACAGAGTAGGAAAACAAAGCAATTATTTTCTTAATAATTCATACATAAAGAGAGTTGCAATTGTTTCTGTATTCTCCATAAAAACAAATCGAGAAAGAGACAGAAGGCAGGAAAATGCACAGGAAATTTTCACAGGAGTCTGATAGGGTGTTTTTGTGAAGGAAATAAGTGTTACTTCATAAATCAAGTAGGCATTTTTTAGGGAAAAACTTAGCGTAAGGCTTCGGTTTGAAAAATGCATGCATAATCTTTTTAGTTATTTTTTATGAATAGAGAATTAATAAATACAGGGTGTTTCATCTTTTTAACGTGGAAGATAAAATGCGACTGGCATTTTGAAAAATGGTATTCGTAATTAAAATTTAGACAAAAATATGAAATATTAAATTACTTGATACCGTGGCCACAACTGTTTGAGGTAGCATAACCAAATTTTTATTGTTTGTCATTTTATTCTGGAACAACACATTTATTTTACTTAGGTTACCATTTAAAATATTTAAAAAACTTCTCACTCGGTACTTTATTGTAAAATAATTTCAAATGACATCCCCAATAGTTTTTCAATATAATTATTCTTTTATATATATTATTTAAATATCAAAGTTACCCTCCTTATTTAACTGAACTTAAATATTAATTGTAAAAGATTTAAGCCACATAGAGGAAATAACGTCTTGTTGTCTAAAATCTTTTTTTTTTTTTAAAAAAAATGGGAATTCGTTAGATGTGAACTATATTACTAGCTTATACATCACACACTGTTCACTGAAAACAAAATCTTCCAGTAATTAGTACTTCAACTTAAAAAAAAAAATACAGAAACCTTTAACTGTCTAATTACACAAATATTTCAAACTGAAAACTGTACGTTGCGTTTCTCAAATCGTTTGACAAGCCCGTCACTACAGGCGACAAACTGCCAAAGAAAAAGAAATACCTCTTGTCTACTGTTATCGATTATGTGTCAAACCTTCGTGATAGTTATGGCGTATCATCAACCCTTCTATCTCACCCAAATCGCCAATCTTTTCCGAAAGGAATACAACGGAGAAAGGCTCCTGGGGATCAATACCTTTTAATTAATTCTTCGGCAGTCCGTACTCACTCTTCATCTCCTCCGAAACTTTTCTCCACCCCCATCCCTTTTGCTAGACACCTACTATGTAGGTTGGGGATAATGGGTCACAGAAAGACTTCCAGTGTCTCTATAATTGGCTGGAAGAAGGGAGACTCCAACTACTTTCAATCTATCCGCAAGTCTCTAACATCTCTTCTTCCTTCACATCCCTGTTGGCGAAAGATCGGATCAGATAATTATCGCCACTTTGGGCGAAAAATTTGGCGTTAGACCCTTGCAGGGGCAATTGATTATTCAAATTGAAATAAGAGATGATGGAATTACCATCTTATCCCTTAGGACAGGTGGATGTATTGACTGAGATGGTTACACAGCACATGTGATGATTTTTCTCTAACATTAAAGGGAAAAGGATATTATTAGGTGGAATATGTTTGTAAAAGTAGGAATACATCGGAAGAATTGTGCACAGTGTAATTATGAGTTTAATGTGTGCGGTATTTGTAATTTACCATCTTTACACAAAGTGATATATATACGTGTGTTTAGTATACTTCAAGATTGCTTAAATTTTATTTATGTAAAAGAATATATAATGACGAATTTTATTTAATTAGCTTCTCATCGTAGAGTATTATTACAAATTTGTTATTTTTTAAACTTTTCAAAAACTATGCAATACTAGATATATAATATATACTATACTATATTACTACTGAGTTTTTTTTTTATTTATATTAAGGTATCCGACTACGTTCGGAACCGTGATTTTAAAAAGACGCATAAATGGAAAATTCTCATGATATTTAGTGTCACTTAGATTAGAATACATGTATAAAATTATTTGAAAGAGATTTTGACAAAAAAAAGTATTTAAATACAATATTTCGGCAAAAAATTAACTTAGAATAACCTTTTTTCAAAATGTTCTCCTTTTGTGAAAAATGCTTCTATTAAAATAATATTTTACCTGTATATAGCTCAGACCTTTGTAGAGAGGCTCAACTATGATTTTTGACAAATTCACTTTATTTTCAGAGTTAGCACCATTTGAAATAATTATCGGGTTTTTTTTCTAAAGATTTCTCCCCTAAATTTGATATTCTGTTTGAAGTTCCATGTATGACTATTTTCTGAAAATACATGCAAGTAACTAAAACACAGTTGAAAAAAGTGTGTTGTCAAAGATTCACGCTAGGTGTCGCATCTAGTCGGAAAACGTCATCCACTAGAACACAATGCTAACCTTTTTACTGATAACATTCAGGAAATAATGAGAAAAAAAAAACATAAATATGGCATATCTTTAGGGAGAAGATTCACAACAGTTTTAAAATATTTCAATTGAATTTATTAAGTTTTGTATGCGAGAAATATGTATCATTCATATTCGAAATATTTAAATACGGTAATTTTCCTTATCAATATTCCAAGGGTTTCCCTTTCAAAATATTTCGCATTGTTATTAAAATTTTAGTTAAAAGGCTTTTCAAAATAACGAGAAAATTTTAAAGGCAACCTATATTTTATACTACATTTCAACTTGAATAACTAAAATAGTAGGCCCTATAGGAATTTCTCAACTTAGGAATGGTGTTAAAAAATTATAAATGTTGTCTACCAGTAAGTCATAACTAGTAAAAATCTATCAAATTCAACGATGTAAAATTTAAAAAAATAGTTGTGATATTTCTCCCTCTAAACTTTTAAGAAAATTCTTTGGAAAAAATTGAATAAACATTTATATACATAAAGATTTTTTCATTATGATAAGCATTATATATGAATACAGTCAAAAATTGAGGACATTTTTAGGAATTTTATGAATGTCAAGAATATTTCAAGGAACATTTTTTACTCGAACAAAAGAAATGCAAATATTTTGCATTAGGAAAGTATTTTGAAAATGTATCATATATTTTAGAAATATTTAGAATATATATTTAGAAATTTTAGGAAAATATTTTTGAAGGAAAGTTGTTTCAAAAACATAAATATTTTTTACACGTATATAGGATAATTTTATCATTATATTCGAATTACTATATCTATCTCTCATTCTTATAATAATATTCATACTAAAATAATATGTAATCGCACATTAAAGCTCAATCATTTTAAATAAAAACCAAAATGATTTCTTAAAATAAATCTTGCATTTTGTCAAGAAATTTCATAAGTAAAAGAAACTGATATAATAAAGCAATATTGAAAATTGAAAGCTTTTTAAGAGTAATATATGTTATAAGACAAGGGAGGAAATTGTTAATGCTCGAGGGACACTTTGTGGAAGCAGAGGATGTAGGAAGGCCGGATCATTTTGGGATGATTGCATTCAGTAATTAACTTTGCACCTCAGAAAAGGTATAGATTGTATCATATAAATCAATAAATATGTTATAGAAAATAGTGGTAATTTTATTCATTTTATTTACTGTGCTAATTTCATATAATTTATATACAAACGTATTCAATTTTAAGATCAGTTTAATACAGTGCTTCACAAACTTCAAATATTTGCGACCCAATATTCAATCATAATTTTCATCACATTTAAATATTGAATTAAAAGAAAAATGTTTATAAATGCTTTTAAAAAAAATTATGGCTATTTAATATTTAATGAGATCAAAGGAAATTTAATTTACTGTATTCCAAATTAGTTATTTTCCAATATGAAAACATATTTTTCTGTTGAGAATTTTTGAGTTAACTTTTACATTTTTTTAAAATTAAACATTAAAACAACAAGTAATAATAACTTTGAGTAACTGTTTATTAACGTCACACAATAAATTATATCCACTTAAATTTGACACATTCACAAAAAATTAAAAGAAAGAATGCATGTTGTCGTGGAAAAATAACTTACTCACATCAGTGCTTCTCAAACTTTTAGTATTTGAATGCCCTAATATTCAACCATAATTTTCATCGCCGCCTCCATACAAATAACAATGCATTGAATTCAATAATACTATAATTTGATGCTAAAGCTACAGTATGACTTTAACCATCTAAGTGCCTCCGGCTTATAAAAACGTTTCACTCAGCCATTGCGTTATTTGCCCTGGACGTATAAATACGTATTTCAGAAGTATGGTTTCTTTTGTGCACTTGTGAACCCTCCGCCCGTGGGGACCTCAGTTCTACATTATCTACGCGACCTGTTTCTGAGGGGAAGAACGAAGAACCACTCAAAGCATTCCTTTTAAAACATGTTTATTAAGGTCTTAGCTTAAACACAATACATAATAATAATTAAAGAAGTTGATCTAGATCTAGAATGAGAGAGAAGACGCAACACGTATTACCAAATAGTTGCGTACTCGACTACTGAATCTAACTTTATAGATAATTCCTCTATCACTAATATACGTCCTTTCCTTATAACTTATATAAAACTAGCTTACCGATATATCCTAGGTAATCAGCTATGTTCCTTATCTGTTCAGATGTGGCTTTAATCCGACAGTATTCCTTATGGACTCGAACCCACCTTTGTTTCTTCAGTACCGGCACGGCTAGGCTTTTTCACGGAGTTAGGCTTCTTCTAACTTTATCCCAAATCACTTTACAGCTAACTCTCTACTTAGCGATTTCACTTCTCGATCAGCAAGGACTTCTGCGCATAGACATAGACCCGGACATAGACTCCGCTCTATTTCTAACTTCCAATATATATATGATTCCTAATTTACATAACCACATTCTTCTTCTTGAGTTGGTTGGAAAGAATTGCCATTTCGGCCCCAAAGAAACTCTAAGAGGACATTAATAGAAAGTGCGATGAAAGCCCCGTCAAACACTACTGTCTATAACATTTTCTCGAATGCTTTGGAAGGCAATAAAAAGATATTGACAGTTTTTGCGAAGGATTTGCCCTTTTCTATACCCCCATACTCAAAATACACTCCGATGCGTGTTAAATGGTGACATTGGGGAGTGAATCGCGTAGTTTTTTATCAGCATTTAAGGGATTAATTATTAACTGTATAATTTATCAAGATGTGTTAATTTTTGCATATAATTTATATATGACAAGTCCATGGGGTCACTGGTAATTATTGAACTTGTTCTTAACTTAGTATTGTTAAATTAATTATAAAATACATTGCGCAGTACTGATATATTTATAAGTGTATGATATCAGTGTA
>BMAV01023465.1:69647-84013 GCA_019973955.1 Trichonephila inaurata madagascariensis
TGTCACTGTATTAATCGTTATAGTATTATATAAATTTATACTTACAATAATGTCAACAAATGTTTCAAATGATAAAAATGCGTCCGTACAGCACCGCACCAAACAAGAAACACAACTGCACTGTTTCCGATATGTTATGTACATATTTTGAAACCTACAATTTCGGGGAATCTCCGTAGCGCTGCGAGCAATTTCAGGGAATCCCGGGGTTGGAATAAAAAAGCGCTAAACGGAAACAGCGCTAAACGAAACAGCGTTAAGCGAGGTCTTTTTGTACTAGAATTTTAGTAGCTGAGTGTCTGAGCGCTTTTGAAGTTGTAAAGACCTTCTGAGATTTATTCTGCGAATATTTATTATTCTGCTGTATATATACAGGACTGATTTTCAACCATAAATTATCATCGCTCAATTGTCTTGTTCTTTGTTACTTTTTTTTATAAAATCCTTGAACCCCAATCAACGTAACAATATATTTTCTTTTTTTGAATTCAAAACTTCATAAATTAGATGTATATCAATGTGTGCGTTTGCATGTGTGTGCGTGCTAAGATTTACTCAAAGTTTTTATCTAAATCACAACACACACACTACGATTACTCTATTTTGAAACGCAATTCTTCGCATAACAGGATTAAAATATATCTTTTGATAGATTTATTCGTGATTGCTCGTTAAAAGGATTATGCCTTGGATTTCTTTTAGAGTTTTATTCTCGTTTCCCTAGTTAAAGAATATTTCACAGATTAAACGTGCCATACTGATATTCCCCTTACTTTAGATTGCCTTCTCTTTGACATCTTTCCATGTTTTCTTTATATTTAAAAGTGCAAGAGGGATATTTTTTTTCTCTTGCTTGCTTGGTTAACGAAATAAAAGGTGATTTATCTTATATGCATAATTAGCTAGAACATGAATACATCTGAATGCACACGTCCTTAGATTATATATATATATAAATGTCGTGTACTGAAGTAGTGTTGGGCGGTATGTGTCGTTATCATTTTTGATTCATTAACGACGTCTTCAGAATAGCTTTATCTCCTTTATTATGAGAAGAATTCTTGTAACATTATATATATATATATATATAGAAAGGACATAAGCATGGATAATAATAATAAGCATTCAATAATTCAAGAAATAATCGCAAGAATAAAAATGAGAAAGCGAAAAATTTGAAAATGGTTTAGCTTTTAATGAATTATTCGGGAATACTTCAACTCATGAAGCAATACAAACTTTATATTTGGTATGAAAAAAAATAATAAATTGCGATTATAATAGATATTTTAAATTATAACAATGAAAAACATACAAACATAATCATAAGTAATTTAAAAATTTGATATTACAGAATCATTTCATCATAGAAAAAATTTGTTTCAGAAATTAATTATAATAATAGAGTAAAATAATTAATATAATATTGCATCATATTTTAGTTTCCTTTTTCATGCCAATAACATTGATAAAAAAATTTTGTACAACAGCAAGAAGGTCTGCTGAAATTATCAAGTCTTTTTTTTTTTTTTTTTTTTTGGTGTGGACACGGTAACGGAGTTTTCATAGTCTTGAACTCGTGGTCGGCAGTGAATTCTAGTGCTAAGAATGAGCTGTAATGAAGCAATACTGATGCATTTGAGCTGTCTAGGGTCAAAGTCCTTACATTAGCGAGTGGGAAAGTTTGAGGAGTTAGAAGTGCCAGCTTAGATGCTGTCCTAATCGCTTAACCATGGTTCAAAATCAAAAGGCTTATCACCAATAGCCATCGAGTAGCTACTTATATATATAGTAACCGTTAATAAACAATAAATTAACCTTTTGGGAGGGATTCTACCATAAGCCGTATACAGAGGTGGACGCACACAGGAATTTTTCAAGGGAGAGGTTCATTCTCGTATCATGCTCCAATATGCCACCCAACAATTCTTTTGATTTTGTCAATTTTTTGGAACAGAAAAACTGTAAAAAATGAATTATTGAACAAATAAAAGATTTAATGAATAACATTAATTATTGATAACAAATAATTAAATTTTATGTACTATATACATAGGATTGTAATCAATCGAAAAAAAAATCTAGGGCTACGGCGAGGCATTATAACTCGGGGACCCTTCTCTCCTCGTGTGCGCCCCTGGTCGTATAAGTTTCAAGGATTATTCAAAAATACATAAAAATATATATATATACCTTGAGTTTTTTCTCTTTATTTTCAGTTAATTCAGTAATAATGTAATTAAATTGAAAAACGAAAAATACTTAAAATTCCAAATTTTAGTTATTATTCTATTGTTAAGGTATCCGACTACGTTCGGAACCATGATTTTAAAAAAGCACATAAACGGATAATTTTCATGATATTTAGTGTCACTTAGATTAGAATACATGTATACAATTGTTTTAAGGACATTATGACAAAAAAAATATTTAAATACAATATTTTGGCAAAAAATTAACTTAGAATAACCTTTTTTCCAAATGTTCTCCTTTTGTAAAAATGCTTCTATTGTATTAATATTTTGCCTGTATATAGCTCAGACCTCTGTACAGAGGCTCAACTACGATTTTTGAAAAATAAAAATTATTTTCGGAGTTACAACCATTTGAAATAATTATCGGCGTATTTTCTTAAAATTTCTCCCTTCTGTTTTCGTAAAACATGGATAAATCGACTTCCAAGTTATGCGTTTCAAAAATTCTAGTTGAGCCTCTGTACAGAGGTCTGAGCTGAAATCAGGCAAAATATTAAAACAATAGAAGCATTTTTTACCAAAGGAGAACATTTGGAAAAAATGTTATTCTAAGTTAATTTTTTGCCAAAATATTGTATTTAAATAATTTTTTTTTGTCATAATGTCCTTATATAAAACCATTTTTATACATGTATTCTTATCTAAATGACACTAAATATCATAAATATTATCCATTTACATGCTTTAGCAAAATCATGGTTCCGAACGTAGTCGGGTACCTTAAATAATTTACATATCTTATCTTTCGACTCTACATGCATTTTTCTTCCTTTCAATGTACTATAAGTATTTCATCAAACAGAGGAGGCAATAACACCAGTAGTAATCCCCAACTACATCATTTCTATCAAACAAGCATTAAAGTGATTAGTAAGCTATGAGCAACAATGACAAGGGATCTTACGATTATATATCAACTATCCATCTCACTTTATAGCGTCCACTCGCCTAATCCACTAAGTCCCAGAATATCCAATGCATTCTTCTAACCACTTAAAGCAGATCCGTATATCTTTGAGAAATGATACAATCAATGGAAAACAATCCATTTTCTCAGTGCCTGCAACATTCAACATAAATTAAATACAGATTCTAGTCATGATGGATTGGAGAGAGCCTAAACCCTATTACCGTCCCACAGAATATGCTTGCTGGAACTCATAAGCACCGGTACATATTCCGTGCTAATTTGCAACCCTAATTGTCTTTGGCCGATCTGCAGACTTTCCACTAAGCGTTCTTGGATGAGTTCAATCGGAGAAGTCGACGCGGAGGTGGTAAGGGTTGAGAGCACGTGAAGTGATAATGGAGTAGTATACCCATGACAGGATATCTGAAATGGTTGGTAATTTCCATTTCCAACAAGATCGGGGTTGTTTGTTTGAAACTGTTTCGTAGGTCAGAATTCGGGATTCTGCCTGGCCTAAGTTGGATTCCGGAAATTGGGATTTGGCATTTTTTTTATTATTTTTATTTTACTATTTTATTAAACGAGTAAATTCCTTTTAAATAGTTAAAATAAATGTAATGGTGGAGATAAAATAGTTGTGTACATGAAAGCTAGAGTTCATCAAAATATTTTTGGTGATCGTATCTTGATATATATTATGTCTGTCATATTCAATGTGTCAGTAGAATTTCAATCTTTGTCTTGGTTTTGCTTCTCATTTCTTTTCTCCTTTTGCAGTACTTTTTTATTTGCTTATAAGCAAGTTTTTCACATTATTTACTTGATCTTTAGTTTTAATCTCTCCCTCGGTATGTATCTATATATATATATATATTATATATAAAAAATTGATGTTTGTGTATATATAACCTCGCTTCACTCCAATACCGTTCAACCTAACACAATAAAAATCGGCATGTATATGTATTTTTTTCTGGAGAGAAGGTTTTTAGGCTATCCTCTTTATTGCATCTCCCCACCAGATAGTTCTACAGTATATCAGCTTCTGCATCATTCAATCAATCACCGAGTTAACATGGTCACCAAAAATTATGCGAACTTGGCTCTATCGCCTATCTAATGTAAGAAACGGCGTTGCTTGCGAGTATTTCAATTTTAACATAAAATAAATGCAACAGAAAGTAATATTAACGTATTACATATTCATATATGATTTTTTTTTACACTATTTTAAGCATAAAATTACACAAAATTTGTAACAATATGTTACTTTTGCTGAGCAGAGATCAGCTTAAGAAGTTTTCAAAAATCGACCCAGAAGAAAGTTAAGGGGGCATTATAATTTTTTTAAACACGTTTATCAGCTATTAGACCTACAGCTTTAAAATTTAGCAAATATGATTTTTTGTTCAGCAGAGATATTCAAAAAGTTTTTTTTTTTGTTGTTGTTTTGTTTTGTTTAATTCATTAAAAACTTCTTTGTTCAGCAGAGATATTCAAAAAGTTTTTTGTTTGTTTGTTTGTTTAATTTATTAAAAATGTCTTCATCCTTTAATTTGTATAGTTTAATTTTTCAATTTACCCGTGCTAAAAACGGGTATACTAGATAGTATACTACATATGTCGTGTACCGGAGTGGTAAGGATTTCTTTACCAACGATCATACCAATGGTGATTTAGGTTGTTGATGTGAGTAGAGTTGTATCGATGATGCATTCCTTATGAGATGGTAATCCAATTTAATGCGCATTTAAACACACACGCAAACACAAATACGGACGACACATTGCACAAAAAAGACACGCACGATTTACTCAACGAGGACAAGAAGCGGGGGAAATTTTCCAGAGAATCTCGGTTTTTTTATACAAAATGGCGCCGAAAGTACAAAAACTCAAACTACTTCCGATGACGACTCTTGTGATGGGTCGACATATATTGAACGACGTAGTTATATTATGAATAATTGAAAAAACGATGAGTATATTATCCTGCAGTGTTAAAGTTCCAGTTATTCTCTGTGAGGCGGGCAGCTAATAATTAATTATTTAAATGAGAGTCCTGAATGGTATAGACCATTACAAATTAAACAGTTTTCAATATGAAACTAACGTAAATTATTATTATTATTATTATTAATATTATATATTCTATTGGTCTTACCCCTGAAGTTGCTTCCTCATTATCTTGTCTACCTAAGACTGTGGGAGGGAACGATGCATGACCAAGACTCTCCATGATAAAAATCTAATTTATTATTATCAATTATAATATTCCACAACAAAGTAACCTATAAAATGAAGCCCTAGGAGTGATATAAAGAAAGCGACTACCTTAAATGAATAAGTGCCCGTAATCATATTAGTTTTAACTTTAATCAATCCTATGCTAATAATTCTGGATCCTCTAATTTAGTCTAGTAGCCGAAATCCGTCCTTTCGTCACGATGCGTAAATTCTAATTCTTACCATAGTAACACTGCATTCAGATGTTCCGCTCCTTCTGACCTACGATTATTAAATTAAAAGCTTAAATACTCTAATTTGTATCTCATGGTTTCTTCTTAAGAGGGATAGATGTGAAATAAACGCGAATGCTAGCCCAAAGATTCCCCAAAAGGATTAGTTGGTGAAGGTCGCGTAAAGACCCGTCACAATATAATGTTTTCTTTTTAATAAATATATCCTAGTTTTTTTTATTACGAATTATATAAACTTGCATATTGCAGTGTGTAATGTGACAGATGTTTGAATTATGGCTCTGATGTTGCCATTTATTTAGGCTTGAAAATACCAAACAATCGTTGCATCAGAAAATGAACCTTTCTGATAATTTGGTAAATTTTGCAATATGTTTTCTTCCATTTACTTTTTTTTTTCAATTTTTATTAATTTTCAATCTTTCCTTTGGTATAAAATACATTCTCCCGCTTAAAGTATCAGTCTGAAAATCAAAAGTAAAAAATGTACAGTGGAAAATCAAAAAAATCTATCATTGCATTAGACATAACAAGGTCTGCAAAATAAAGAATAAAAATTTCAGAAATATTGCAATAATAATATATGTTCAAAATATTTTTAATTAGTTTGAGTAAGAAATTAATATTATGGAACAATTTGCTAATAATTTTGGCATAAATAACACGTGTGTTTATTTGCATGATTATTTCCGCTGGAACATATTCCATTATCTTAATTTCTGTTTCATAGAATTATTATGCTTTCCTTTCACATTGATTCTTCTAATGTGTTCGATCTTAAAGAGGTAAAGTTAAGATTTCATCTGACATTAATATCTTTTTAATTCTGCAATATGTAATTCAAAGTCCTTAGGCAGCGTTTCTCAAACTGTGGGGCACGCCTCCCTTGGGGGGCATGATATCCTTATGTGGTGGGGGGTGAGCATATTGAAAAGTCGAAAACAAAACATAAAATAAGTATTAATTTACTAAAAGGAAGCAAATTAAAACACATTCTGACATAATAAAAATTATACACATTTACTCTGATTAAATATAAATGTATCATTAATGCTGAATGCTTCTGATAATTTATCAATACATTAATAACAAGTTTAATAATTAGTGGTGACTTACATGAGCTTGTCATTTTTACAAAATTTAATACTTATCTTGATAAACTTTATGGTTTATAATTAATTTCGTATTGCAAGCCTTAGCATTTTTTTCTTGCATTCATTCATACGCATAATACATTTTTCTTGCATTCAATACATTGTTATTGTAGAAGGGGCGCGATGTGAAAATTATGATTGAAACTTGGGTCGCAAACATTGAAAGTTTAAGAAACACTGTCCTTAGGTCCAGATTTGCCTAGCATACAGCACTGTATTTTGGTTGACTCAAGAATTATGATTCACAATTTTTTTTAAAACATTATACTCGCTAACATGCTATTTTGGATTAATGCAGTTCTAAAAACTTAGCTTCAGATTTTTTTAATTGATATGAAACATCCCCAATTATATGCCAGAATAGAGAAATAATTCCCAAATGTTTAAGTCGATGAAAAAATTTAAGTTAAATCTTCTTTTAAGCCCTTTTAAGTGAGATGTTAACATACAATCAACAAATTTCATGCTCTATACCTTAAAGTGTATAATTTTTCCAACGCTTTTAGTATACTCCTAAGAACTTTGAAGTGAAAAAAAAACTATTTATTCAGAAAATTTAAATATATACTCTAATTAAACTCTTTTTTCAATCATTGATTTTTTTCTCCTCATATTTGATGAAGGTGAATACTTCTTATGTCATATCTTAATGCATTTACTTATTTAAAACGAAAAATCTTATTTGAAAATCTTGTCTTGAAAAATCGTACTTATTTAAAAATGTACATATTATAGTTTCTCTTAAAATCATGTTTTCCCTAATAATTTTCGCGGGGCAAACTAATCTCTGCAGTAAAAGACTATTTATTCCCTTTAATATATATATTCAGTCGAACCTCCATATTAGGAACCTCTCTATTGCGAATTTTTCTATTTAGTGAACTTTTCTCTGGAACTAAGAACATTTCACGATTTTCTTCGTAAAATAACCTCCCAATAGCAAAGTGCATTTTCTATATAACGAACTTTTTCTCTTGTGATTAATTTTTTTTCTCTTTTTTAAAGTATTACTCGACATTTCAAGTTAATATCTCTATTAACGAATTTTATTGTAATCCAATCTTGAACTGGTTTTATTAAGTGCCTAGCTCGCCGAGAACAATCGACTTTTATGTAATTCATCCAAGAATTGCAACCTAAGACCCCATTGTCCAGTTCACTGGAAAAATCTTCGAGATCCCTTTGCAGTGAAATCTCGTGCCCTTGAACTAGTCTCCGTTCATTTGCAGTGTTGATCAGTCGTACTGGTAACTTTGTTTCTTGAACGTCGGAAATGTCAACATGTAAGTGCTTGAGTATCAAAGAAAATAATTTAATACTTCAGGAAGTGGATAAAGGCGTCAATAAACTTTACTTGCGGTTTTTCTTTCTTTCTTTTTTGATAGGTAAGATATATAAAATAAATATATATATTAATTTACAAAAAGGTGCGAATAATTACTTTTTTTAAATATATAATGTTTACGAATTTAAAATTTGTTTTATGTGGTTTATAAAGAAAATTCAAAGATGAACCTCTATATAACGAAGTTTTTTTTTCGGGATTTAGTGACTTCGTTATAAAGAGGTCCGACTGTATATATATATATATATATATATATATATATATATATATATATATATATATATATATATATGAAATATTTCTGTAATATTTCTGGAGAGTGGTAAGAATAATTGTAGATGTAGCGAACCAAAGTTAGGGCGTGGCCGGTGGTGTATGATTCTTGTATGTAGATGCATTTTCTATGTTGGTTGATTGAATATTAACGTCACACTGTTCAGCTTCTCGAGGGCTTTTGGCGACGGACCACGTAATTATGAACCCTGGTCAAGTGACGTGGACGACACCTGAGCTGGTACCCCCTCTTCAAACTACCACACCCCACCAACGGGAGGAAGTTTCAGCTCTCGACAGATTTAACGTGCATCGCTGCCCTACATGGCGGGTCTTTAGTGGTACTTGGCTCGAACTCGTGACAAGGCAAGCCATGATCCGATACCTATACCACTCGTCTACCACGGCCTTTCTATGTTGGCGGATGTCACGTATTTAATATTATAGATGAGGCAGTCTGGGACATTAATCCCATTTATTACATCTGTCGAAACACATATAAAGATGGACGGCACAACACAGACAAAGAAACTACAATACACAACACAAAGCAGCCGGCTACATGACTACGGAGAAATGAGTGAGGAAAGAAGAGAGGGGATTTCCAGAGACACACAGCGGTTCTTATACCCGACGGAAGACCGCGTGACATTTTTGTAATAAGAGCTCTGATTGGTTATAATGGGCGGGAAAGGGATTTAGGGTCTAATAATATTAGTCGATTACGATTAAGATTCAGACGTTAATTTTGAACCTAAGAATTAAATATTATTTATAGATTATTAAAAAGAGTTAATTAGAATTATGTTAGAGGAATTATTACATATATATGTATGAATAATTCTAAGCGAATGTATAACTCTTAAGACAATTGACCTTTTCTCCTATATCTTTTTTTTTTTTCGTGTATTTCTTATTATTCTCTAGATACGCTCCAATAAATTTTATATGAACAAAAAATAAATTTCATTTTGCAGACAGACATAATATTTGTAGACTGAGATCCATTTTTTTTTTTTTTTTGCTAAGTTATTGAGAACTATACTCTGTTTTTAGACAGAAACAGAAATGACCTACTTTCACACGATGACGCTCTCGGTCTTTGAAAAATGTCATTATAGCTTCTCTTAAAATCATGATTTGTCTAATAATTTTCAAGAGGCAAACTAATATCTGCAGTAAAAGACTATTTACTCCCTTTTATAGTCCCCTCCACCCCTTTACCTTTATCTCCATCACTCATTTCTGTGTATAACCAGCCTGTAGGACAAGGTAACACAGGTTGTCACGCACTGATTGATTGGCTTTCATAAAGACCCGGGACGTCCGACACTTTGGCGGCACCACCACGAACAATGACCCGGATATTGATCCCCCAATCCGGCGCCCCGATTGCTTTCATCGCTCCCTACCAAAAAATCGATAGGTCCCCTTTCCATGTCCATAAATAAATCAAGACACCCCATTGGTCTAAGAAACTTCCAATCTACCAATTAAAGAAATATGCTTTGTTGGAAACTTTTGAATTTATCATCATTGGAATAGTCATTCAAAGAGATGGTAGACGTCATTTAAGGCCACGGAAAATGGAATCTGTGTATATATAAAATATAAAACGAAACGCAACAGTGTTTTTTAGTTTGATATAGATCGTACTAGAGTGTCCTTGAGTTCTGATCTTGATGTCAAAGAGGACGAAACGTTCTTCAAAAGTTTTAGGCAGATGTATCAAGTGTTTTCCTATTTTGGTTTCGATATCGATTCTTTTTTGAGGTCTTTTTCTTTATGTTTTCCGTTAGAGTTTTTCTTCGTAAAATTGTAGATCATTCGCCTTAATCTTCTACACTATTCTTATAATTAATTTCTAACTGTCAATATTTTTAAACTGATTTTATCTAGTGTTTTTTGTGTGGTACAATAAAACAAAAACAAGTAATATATATAAAATAAAAATTAAGTCAATTCCTACTCAGGTCAACAAAGACAGATTTCATTTTATTTATTTTTATTAAATAATTACAATTAATATAAATATGAATATGCATATGACAGAATCAGAATATTAAGTGTCAATTAATTTTTATTAATTATTGTTAAAGCATCGTATTGTCATCCAAACCAATCGTGTATATAAAATTGCAGTTCAACTGAATGCTTTAAAATGTGAGGGAAAAGAAAAAAAAGAGTGTGTGTGCTTATGACCACACGATAGAAGTGATAACTTCAAATTTTGTAATGTTGTTTCAGGGATTAGTTTGGTGGAAAAAAAAAGAGGGGATATTAGTATTGTCATATAAAATTATTTATCCATATGTCTGTACTCACAAAATAATATTTTTTGCCAAATATACACTCATATTTGTGAATTAATTGTATTCTAAGAAGGAAACAATAGGTTTATGGTACCTGAAATGAGTTATAAATACTTTAGATAAGCGTTGTTCCGTATTTTGTCGTGTTTTTATTTGAATTATTTAACATAATTAAATTGAATTTTGATTTTTAAAGGCTTTGATTTGTCTTTAGAAAAATTTACATTAAAATCCCCGCTTAAAATAATAGACAATTTGTTCAGAAGTGTAGGCAACTAAATCTTCTTCCCACAGTGTAAGCAACTAAATTTTTGTGAATGAATTCGATAATTTTCTCTACACTTTGATTTGGTGAAATATAATGGTAACCATTAAAATTATTTGTAAATTTTCTGCTCTACATTTCGCTGCACAAATTTCTCCGATACATGACTCATTAAACCCAAATGATTCAGCTGTATTGTTATGAGAAGTATTGTTACCATTCAGTAGTATTGTTATCATTGTTACGAGCGTAACAATGCTTGGATTTTTAAAACGCATCCTTCAAGTTCACTCTCCAGCAAAACGAGCCTAAAGAAGTTATGAATTCAAAAATCTCTAAGTTTTGACCCAAGTCATTAAAAATGAAGACAACGTGACTGTACCTGTAATTCTTTAAATAATTAGTTTCAGTCAATTATTTTTAATTATAATTATTATTAAATTATCGTATTGTCACCCAAAGCAATACTGTGTAGAGAAGTTTAACGCAAATGAGAGCGCTTTTAAATGTGAGAAAAACCTTTTAAAGTTTTGACACAATTCACCAATATAGTCGCTAAATCGCCAAAGTGATGTCAAAGTAGCTGTATTTGTAATTCTTTGAATAATTGGTTTTAATCAATCAATTTTTATTAATTGTAACTAAATTACCGTATTGTCATTCAAAATAATCGTGTATAAAAATTGAGCTCAATTGGGTGCTTTTTGAAATGTATTTTATTAACGATTGAAAATTTGAACAAGATATATATAGGGAGATTGTGAAATAGTAGTAGGGGAATTGGAAAAAAAATTCACATTTTTCATATCCTTATCAAGTTATCTGCATCCCTTTTTGCTATTGTACCTATTGTGAAGATATATTACCTCGATAAAGGACTATGTTCATCGAACGCCGTGAAAGATTACGAATATTTAAAGAATACGTGCAGCACTATAATTATATTGCTGATGAAAAAATCTATAAGGCTTCTAAGTGTTACCATTGCATAAACTTTCCGAATATAGCGTACATGACAAATTTATTTATTCAAGATAGGCTCTTAATTTTTTTTTACCCAAATCTTATTTTCAAATTCGTAAATGCACAAGTTTATTTTTAAACATTTACTTTTAAGGATTCGTTTAAATATCCTATACCAAACTCAAAATAAAATAACTAAGTAAAGGTAAATGTTATGAAAATATCTACCAATAGCTTAGTGTATTGTTTCTTTCATGTTTTCCTTTTATCAATGTTCTATTGTGTTCTTTTTTTACTATTAATAGGAAATATTCATTAGTAAGCACGTTAACGTCGTTAAATCTTCAGTAAATTCTAACATGTCTGTTCGAGTATAGAATGTCTTTAAATGCATTCACTGAATGAACAAAGTAAATATTAATATTCCAAACAAACATTTTTCTATTTTTTGGGAAAAAAAGAATATTAAAAGTAATTGGAATATTTTGGAACACAGTTGAAGACAAATGTACACAATATGGGGGAAAAAATCATTACATGTAGTTTTTAATAAATTTTGCTATTATCAAGAGTAGCTTAATTCATTTCATAGTTGTTGACTGGATTTTTTTTTTTACTAATGCATCTAAATTCCTTTATTAATTAATTATTTGAAAGTAAACCCAATTCCAGTTCAAGCGTTATTATTTGATTTCACGGATCAATTCCAATTAAGTTATTGCTTTTTTTTATAGGGGGCTCCCATACATAGATTAAATTTTTTAGATGTCCATTACAATATAAAGTCGCTCAAAGAAAGCCGTGGAGATTTTCATTATTGTTCCCATGGTTTTTTATTAATTTTTTTGTAATTATTTAATGGATAATTTTAAAGGTTATGGCAAAGTCTTATGTTTAACAAGTATAATTACGGTGCATCTCTCTTGATTAAAATTGTCTCCATGACAAGTTTTTTTTTAATTGAGTTGAGATTTTAAGACATTACAGAACTTCATAATATAATAATAACCAAAAAAGGGGTATTGTGTTGTGTTAAATGTTTATGATATATCTCCTGAAAATAAACAATGAGACAAACGAAAAAATTAAAAAAATGTTCATTATTACCTGTCCAATAACCTATTGTTATTTCGTGTCTTTAAGGTATCGGACTACGTTCGGAACCGTGATTTTGCAAAAGTGCATTAATGTATAATTTTCATGATATTTAGTGTCACATAGATTATAAAATGTATATAAAATAATTTTAAGAATAGTATTACAATAAAAAATTATTTAAGTGCAATATTTTGACAAAAATATACAGAATGTTCCATTTTCAGCATATTCTCCTTTTGTGATAAATGCTTCTATTATAATAATATTTTGTCTGTATATAGCTCAGACCTCTCTAGAGAGGCTCAACTAGAATTTTTGAAATATATAACTTAAAAGTGGGTTTATCCATATTTTACGACAACCGAGGGGAACAATTTTAAGAAAAAAATGCCAATAATTATTTCAATTGGTGGTAAATCTGAAAATAATGTGAATTTTTCAAAAATTCTAGTTGAGCCTTTGTAGAGAGGTCTGAGCTTTATACAAACAAAATATTATTATAATAGAAGCCTTTTTCACAAAAGCAGAACATTTTGAAAAAAGATTACTCTAAGTTAATATTTTTGCCAAAATATTGTATTTAAACAAAAATTTTTTCAAACTGTCCTTAAAACAATTTTATGCATGTATTCTAATCTAAGTGACACTAAATATCATGAAAATGATCCATTTATGCACTTTTTTAAAATCACGGTTCCAAACTAAGTCGGATACCTTGAAGCATGGATATAAATTTTGTAAAAAAGTTTGAAATTATTAAAAAAATTAAAATATTCCTAAAGACAATTCTAAATATTAGAAAATTTATAAGGTTTCACGATCGTTGAACATTGATGACTAAATTTGTATAAATGGAACCTCTATAGATATGATATTTATATAAATGTTTATTTGAAAGTCAAATTTAATTAGTTAAAAGTTTTAAAGGGGACATTTGGTGCGCTAAGCCATACTTTTATCTATTCAGACTGTAGTTGTGAATCTACGTAATGGGAGTCTTAATGAACAAAACGCCCACACACCACTGTCGAAAAATATAATTGCTCTCTAGAAACTGTGAGGAAAATTCTAAATGATCACTCTAAAAATAAAAATAAAAACTTCTAATATAATCGAGCAAGTAATGGGTCTTAAGGAAAAATGATATTAAGACGTCAGAATGCTATATCGTATCAAGAGAAAAAACACTTCATGGGCCTTTAAATATATAAATATAAAGAGGCAAGAACAAATAGAGGATGCCTCAACATTTAACACATTGCAGTGATCTCATAAATATTATTTTCAATCATTTGTCCTTATATGACAAATC
>BMAV01023465.1:84023-100218 GCA_019973955.1 Trichonephila inaurata madagascariensis
GAATTACGTCGATCGTGATCGACCGGTGGACCACCAAGACATTTTGGGTTGAACACCTGAAGATTTTAGTAGTTAGTAATTATATACTGAAATATTCAAGATTGGCTGACAGTTTGCAGACTATATATTAGTCATCTAATGACTATAACAACAAAAATTAGCTTAAGGTATCCGACTACGCTCGGAATCGTGATTTTGCAAAAGCGTATAAATGGATAATATTTATGATATCTATAGGGTCACTTAGATTAGAAAATGTATATAAAATTGTTTTAAGAATGGTATTACAAAAAAAAAAAAATTAAGTGCAATATTTTGACAAAAAATAAACATAGAATGTTCCATTTTCAGAATATTCTCCTTTTGTGACAAATGCTTCTATTATAATAATATTTTGTCTGTGCATCGTGACCTCTGTACAGAGGCTCAACTAGAATTTTTGAAATATATAACTTAGAAATGGGTTTATCGATGTTTTACGACAACAGAGGGGAGAAATTTTAAGAAAAAAACGCCGATAATTATATTTAAATGGGTTGTAATTCTGGAAATAACGTGAATTTTTGAAAAATAGTTAAGCCTCTGTACAGAGGTCTAAGCTATATATAGAGGCAAAATATTATTATAATAGAAGCATTTTCACAAAAGGAGAACATTTTGAATAAAGGTCATTCTAATTTTTTGCCGAAATATTGTATTTAAATGTTTTTTTTTTTTTTTTTTTGTCAAAATGTCCTTAAAACAGTTTTATTCATGTATTCTAATCTAAGTGACACTAAATATCATGAAAATTATCCATTTGTGCGCTTTTTTACAATCACGGTTCCGAACGTATTCGGATACCTTAAGATAAAAAAAAGTTTTATTTTTGGATGTATTTCGAACTGTTTGGTAATAAATGCATCATCCAATATTATTATTTGTGTGACTATTGTTATTATGTTTGTACCTTGCGTTTTGCTTTAAACGCAGTTTTAAAAGTGTAGTACATATTCCATTAAGGTAAGTACATATTCCATATGTATTATTTAGTTATAATAAATTTTGTAGACTTTTTCCTATCTCACCATACCTATGACGCTGGACAGTGGCGCACACAAGAGTTTTTAAAGGAATGGGGTGAAGGGTGCGAGTCTACCGTTCTCGTATCTTACCATAACTCCCAGTCAAACATACGTTTTAACTTTTATTTTGCAGATTTCTGGAAATAAAAAATAGTTAAAAATAAACTACTACATAAATAATTACCGTTAATTAATAAAAAAATGATTAATAACAAATATTTTATATTAAAATTTTACGTAGCATATACATGAGATTATAATCAATCAGGAAAAAAAATCAAGGGCTATGGGGGAGTGTGTGGACCGGTGCTCACCCCCTTGTGTTCGTCACTGGCACTGAGTGGGTCATGCCCGCTTTTCCGCTTAGGCACAATAGGCGCATGCCTAAGGAGCAAAAGATTTAGGGGCGCGAAAAAGAGAAAAAAAAATGAAATTACAGTGAACGTAGCACCGCCTAACGAATCATGAGAGAAGAATTTCTGCCCTTAAAGGAGTAAAGACTGAAATGAGATATATTGTGGAAAAAGAAATGAATAACATTTTTATGCTGCTATGTACTCAAAATGATATTAAATTAGATATTGATTACAATGACATCATTAAAGATTTTTGCAATGATCAAAACTCGGAGAAAACCTTTGTTGTACAAGTACGACAGTGACTCAACAAAGAATAAGGACGTCTGAAAGTAAAATATAGTAAAACGATAAGCGAAGAAAAAAACAAAAATAAACAAGTTGAAAACATTTCATATAATAACGTGTACTCCATATTATAAATGCAAAACGATTTCATTAATTTACTGTTCTAATTTACAAAATGGGAGTCCGTGATACCGTAAGGCAGTGTTTCTCAAACTGTGGGGCGTGCCCTTCTAGGGAGGCGTGATAACCCTATAAGGGGGTGCGAGCACATTGAATGTCGAAAACAAAAGTTTATTTTAAAAAAATATTAATTTACTAAAAGTAGACAAACAAAATATATTCTAACATAATAAAAAATAATGTCCACATTTACACTGATATAATACACTTTTAAATATATCTGTACTGAGGAATGAATTTTATAATTAGTTTGACAATACTAAGTTAAAAACAATGACCCCATGGGATTGTCATATATAAAAATATATGCAAAAATTAATACTTACATTGATCATTTGTATGCCTTATAATTAATCCCTTAAATGTCGATTATTGCTCGCTTCGCTCCCTAATGCCACGGTTTAACTCATAGGCAAGTGTATGTGGTGTATAGGGGGTGGGGTAGAAAAGGAATAAAAACGCAAATCCTTTTCAGTAAGTAAATTCTTCGCAAACTCTGTCAAGATCATTTTATTGCATTCCAAAGCTTTAGGAATAATTTTATGGATAGCAGTTCACAGAAAAGATCGGAAAGACGTATGTATACGTCTGGGGCAATTAATGTGCACTGGCTGAACAAGACATTTATATACGCCAGTGGCATTTCAGAGATTAAAGTCGTATTGTTGTTTTAGCGTCAAAGTATAGTATAATTGAATTCAACACATTGTTATTGTATGCAGGAAGGGGGTCGCGATGAAAATTATATATGATTGAATATTGGGTCTCAAATATTGAAAGTTTGAGAAGCACTGCCGTAAGGTGAGAAATGAAGAAGAGTGGCAAAAACATGCCACTACCCTTTCCTAACGGATGCCGGTTGCCAGTACAGGACATGGCGGGTCCATAGGTGGTGTATGATGGAAAGACTCTCCGAAGAGCAAAACCAAATAAAAGAGTTTGAGTAAAGGGAAAATCCCTCCCGAACCAAAAATAGTAAGGTAAAAACTGAAGGGGGGGGGGGGGAGGGCACTTGAAATTGTTGGGGCCGGGGGCGTAACAATTTAAAGTGCCTAGGACGTCAGTAAGGTTACAAACGGCCCTGGAGTGGGCCGCAACACCTTGAAAAAATTAGAAGTAGCTCGTACACAGGACAAGTCTGCCCACCCCTGCTCTAGATATATTTGCAACTAAAAAATAGCCAGTAGTAAAAAATAAAAGATTACACTGGGAACATTTGGGAGGGGAATAACGTAATTTTCAGAGTTGAAAATGCTTTCCATGATCGTCAATCTGTACACTAAAAAAGCCTTATCCTCACGCTTTTTTTCGTGTAACCGCATTATATTGTGTAAGGAAAAAAAAAAGGGTTTATTCAGTTCAATGAGAAGTTGTTCTATTTTAAAATCCTGTGAGTTCTCTTTATTGAAGAATAAATGCTTCTGATCTAAAAAGAAATATACAGTTATCCACAAATAGAAATGATTAATTAATTGATTTCATTTCTAGGAATTTCAGTTATTCATTCTTCAGGAAACATGCATGAATTCAATTTTACTTCAGGCAGTGGCGCACACAAGGGGGAAGGGTCCTGGGGGTCCGGACCCCCCCAAAATCCCTTGATTTTTTTTCCGATTGGTTATAATTCTAAGTATATAATACGTAACATTTAATTAAATATTTGTTATTAATGAATACTTTTATTAATTAATACTAATTATTTATTCAATAACTAGTTTTTTACTATGTTTTATTCTTGAAAATCGACAAAATCAAAAATAGCATGATACAAGAATGGTGAACTTTCAACCTCCTTGAAAAATTCCTGTGTGCGCTACTGACTTCAGGTATTATTCAAAATAATTATGAATTTAATGTTAAATATATACATGGGTTTAGTAAAATATCTATCCGTCTATCCATTTGTCTATCCGTATAAAAAAAAACAGTCCTTAAAATTTTTATATTTTCTGCGTTGTATGCTTATAAAAACTGTTCCATGTAATACTAAAAAATTTATAAATCCCTTAAAAGTAGAATTCATAAATTTTATTATTAATTTTTAACACGCTTTTATAAGCTTCACCTGTATGGAACGGAATCTTTAAGCTCCATTTTCACCCATTTTAAAAGGACAGATTAATTCGAAATTTTACACACTTGTCAAGGACTGATGACAATACAATATTTTTTTAATTATGTTCCATTGTCCTGATAAGAATCCTCAGGATTGTTGATTTCTCATTTCTAGATTTTGCGACTAAAAGACACTTTAAAGCGAAACGCTCACATCAGTATTTGCTCACCATAATATAAACAATTCTCTAGTTTTTTTTCTGAAAATGAAAATAAATAAATGATAGTTTAAAGAACTAAAAAAGAACGGTTTCATTGTAGATCAAACTAAAAAAAAAAATTATAGTTTAAAAAAACTAAAAAACACGCTATTATAGTTAATCGAAATACAAAATAAAAATACTGCTTAATAAAAGAATAAAATGATTAAAACGAGAAAATGAATGTCATTGTGGTAAAAGCGTATAGGGTGTTTCGTACTACATTTTTACACTAACTCTGCAATTCGAAATAGAACTAGTAAGAAATTATAACGATCGATATCGAGCACCCCACTCTTTTATCAGAATGAAATTTATTTTCTCGTTAATCCTTTTATTCTTATAAGAAATATTAATTTAAAATATATATATGTATGGACATTTTCTTTTCACTTGGAACACTTTATATCCATGCTTATAAAAAATAAAGGGATTCAGGGATTTATAAATTTTTGGTATTACATAGAAAGTTTAGTATTTTTCCAAAAGTGTGCAATTACATAAATATGGTTGTAATTAATATTCCATTATAAAGTTAATATAAAATAATAATAGCAAAACACTTTTCGTCAACGATTTAAAAAAAAAATAGTCTGATCTGCTAAAATTCAGTTAGAACCAGTTGCATGTGAATTGAGTGATTGTTTCAGTCGGATACAGACACTTAAAATTTCCTAAAGCATTCCGAAGTGTTTCGAGGCCTTAAAGTAAATGGGAACTATTTGTTTTCAGAAAACGCATTTTCACAACGTTGATCTGGTCGATATATCCTCACTGGCTGAAGTCGACGATAAGGATGCCTTGGAATTTATTAGATTACACACTGCGCTTATTTGGAAAACAAATTCTGTTTTTAGTTCAAAGAACTTCCTGGCCTTCCTTTTCCCACAGGATCAATGAAATTGAGAAATAGTCTGAGAGGTTGTTGTGTGTGTCTGTGGAGTTACGTAATTTCTTTCTGCACTGGAAAGATGTTTCGTGATTTCTACAGTACTTGAAAAGCCATTATGCATAAATCACGTGAATTTGCATTCATAATAAGTAAAATATTGCTGACACAAATGATATTACAAATCTTTGGTATTGAAGCACTGAAAGTCAAAATGCTCTGAAGTATTGTAAACAATGTTTCTTTCCAAATCTACATAAAACAATCGTTAAATTTAATATATCAGGTACATGAATCAGAAATGTTCGTTATACTTTTTTCGCTTATCATTTTTAAAATTAATAGATTCATTGACAATTGTTTTAAATTTGAAAATATCTTCTTATTCATGGAATGGGGGGGGGGATTTAATTTGATAAATCTATCTCTGCAATAAATTTCCAACCGAGAAATTAAATTCATGTTAGTCAAATTAAATTAGGCATCTTCTTAATTAATTAATTAAATTCTGTAAGAATTATTATGTAATATTATTTTCTTAATGGATTTCTGTTATTTCAGTGTTTACTTTCAATTTATAGACTGAAGAGCCACAAGTCATGAAATAGCAAAATGCAAATATACAAAGGGCAGTAATATAGCGTAAGAAATGCATAAATGTACAGTTCTTCGACAGAGATTTTATTTGTACTTCAATAATTCGTGTTCAAAGATTTTTTATGTGATTATGGCTGCACGGCGGGAATTAAAAAATTTATGAGCATGATGTGCTAGTCGGAGTTGGACACATTCATCTTTCATTTTGTAAGTTGCTTTAGTATGGTTGATTGCCATGTCCAGAGTGTGCCTAAAATATATTGTTTCAAATATATTACCTCCCATTATTAACTGAGTAGGGGTCATTCACTTCTATTTAATGACTAAGACCAGCGTTTATCACTGTCTATATACAAGGAACACTGTGTCAAATAAAATAGACAGTAAATGTGTGACGTGCGACACACATGTCCATGATGACAGTCTTGTGAAATTTGGTATTACTGAGATATGACGCTCCAGTTTCCATGCCAATAAAACACCCTCAGGCGCAGCACCTTTGCTAAGCTTGTGAGCATATTGATTAGATCAGTGCTTCTCAAACTTTCGATTCTTGCGACCCAATTTTCAGTCATAATTTTCATCGCGCCCCCCCTTTCTCCATATAATAACAATGTATTGAATTCGATAATACTATGCTTTTACGCTAAAGCTACAATACAACTTTAACCTCTTCCCACCGACGTATATAAACGTCTTGGTTAGCCAATGTATTAATTGATCCGGACGTATATATAGGTCTTTCCGAAGTACGATCTTTTCTGTGAACTTCTATCCATAGAATTATTCCAAAAGCGTTGTAATTCAATAAAATTAACTTGACAGTGTTTGCGAAGTATTTATGTATTTCAGAGGATTTGCTTCTTTATTCCTCTTTTATTCCCCCCCCCTCGCCGGGCGGGAGGACATCTTACACCCGCGCCTGCATGAAAAAAATAGTGGCATTGGGAAGTGAATCGTATAACTTTTAATCTCGGCAGTTAAGGAATTAATTATAAACCGTACAAGTTATCATGACAAGTGTTAATTTTTGTATATAATTGTATATATGACAAGCCCATGGAGTCATCGTTAATTATTAAACTTGCTCTTAGCTTAAAATTGTTCAATTATTTATAAAATATATTGTGAAGTACTGATACATTTATAAGTGTATTATATTAGTATAGATGTGTATTTTATTCTTTTATTATGCAGAATGTATTTTGTTTGTTTACTTTCAGCAAATTAATATTTTTGTAAATAATCTTTTGTTTTCGACTTTATAATATCTTCGCGCCCCCTTGTAGAGTTATCATGCCCCCCTTAGGCGGGCACGCCCCTCAGTTTGAGAAACGCTGTTGTAATGGTTAGAAGAATCGCGTAGTAGTTTATTTGTACTAGTATTTCATTGCAAATTTTAAAATTTTACAAATTTAAAAGCATCAAGTATCATATTATATGCAATACATATTTGTAAGCAAATAAGAGGGAAATGTATTTGAGTTGAAAATTTTAAATGCTGTATTATATTTTGCCATTTTTCTGCATTTCCAAGGGAATGCTTATTATCTTACATTTAACAATAATTATGTACATATATCTTTCCTCTTCTCAATAGCTTCAAGTTTACGTGATGTACATTTTTGTATTTAATAGTATCAGTTTCAAATTTCAATCCAATTTATGATTATACATCAATTAATTGTTCAATTTTAGCCAAATAAATGCAGTAAAAGATGTTGAAAAATTAGATATAAAACTGATTCCAAGTTTATTGTAACATTAAAGAGATTGCTAAAATCTTAAGTGTGTGTAAATTATAAAAAAAAACGAAACGCAATTTTTTTGGGGGTATGTATTTATTACATACACTTAACACAAATAATTACACAATGAAAAATATATACATATATAAATATGTACTTAAATATATATAAAACACAAATAAAACAAAACCTAAAAGGCAAACAAAAAAACACACAAAAATAACATAAAATACAAACATAAAAAAACATAAAATACAAACATAAAATACAAACATAAAAAAACATAAAATATACAAACATTAAAAAAAAAAACATAAAAAAACATAAAATATACAAACATTAAAAAAAAAACAGAAAAATTATTTAAGAAGTATTAAGAGTAAGTCTTAAGAAGTATTTTTGCTTTAGAAATCCTGCTTGTAGGGATGCGGCTTACTGGGCTTCGGGAGACGAAATTTTTTCTTGTGATATGATTATTTGATGTTTCTAGTTTTCACTTCACACAGGAGGTTCAAATTTCAACATAAACGAGTTTTGCTTCATAATTTTGAGCCAAAGGCATTTGATAACTGAATTTTTATTTATATTTGCATCTGTTCTCTGAGTCCTTTGGAAACATTTTCTTGGTCTGCTTCTGCTGTAAATTTTGATATAATTGGTAAATTTTGGTAAGGAAGAATAATTTCGAATGTATGGATACTATTTGGCTTTATCTAACTTTCTATTGTTTTGAAATCTGTAGTCTATTTTGAACATTCTGCTGATTTATTTCCTATTCTTAGCAGCTCTTCCTGTATCATGATCTGTATTAATATATCTAAACTTGCTGTATGTTTCCCTTTCTTCTTGAATTTTTTGTCCTCCTGTGTCTGGTGGCCTCTTTGCTTCTGGATCTGAGTCTCCCGATAACTGTCCTTGAATGTTGTTGTTATTTTGGAATGCATCGAACAGTAAAAGAAGTGGCGGTAAGAATAAAATGTCACAGGAACTGAAAAATAAAAACCTGATGGAAAAACACACCCAAAAAAGCAGGATCATTTTGTCCAAATTTTCTTGGTTCGTTTTTGGACGGGAAACGATTATTTTAAAAAAAAAGTTAGAAGTAATATTAAAAATGATTTTGAAGAAAAAGATAAAAATTTTTAAAGCAGAACCAAATAATTAGCGTTAATTGATCAGATACTTAAAGAAAGGTTTTTGAATATTATAGGCGATGAAACAAATGGAAATTTAAATAAATGGAATATATTCGTTGATTGAAAAAAAGGATTTTAAAGATAAAATTGGGTATTAGCGTTGATCGAAGAGTAGAAGTATAAAAGAATAAGTGAAACTGTAATATAAATAAGGGCGGGGCAAAAACTCAAGAGTAAAATTCAAATGTAATTTACATTCTGAACTTTAATAGTTGTTGGAAGCGAAACAATGCTCCGTTTTAAACAATACCAAGACACAATAATAGCTGCGTTTGAAAGGTTTGACAGTTGTTTTTTAAAATTATTTGTTGAATTGGTAACAATGTATTATTTATGCATTTTCTATTAAATAAAAGTGGGGTAGGCGAAGAAATGAGTGACACTGATTTAATTTTATCTCATAATTTTGTAGTTCGCCATTGAAAATGGCTTTTGGTACACACAGGCCATGGGTTACTGATCACTGAACTATATCTTTAATTTTTATTCATCTTGTTATAAATGAGGTGGTGTTATGAAAAACCGGACATCACCTAAATGTTGTAACTTTACAAAATGCAGATAACTGCATTGATGTTCAACATCCTCAATCGTGCAGCGATAGCTGAGTGATTATAGCCGAGAACTCATAGCTGGGGTTGTCGAGAATTGCTTCTGGTACGTAGGCCATAGGTTAACAAACATTGAACTATACCTTTAATTTTTTTTAATTATTTTTTTTCATAAATGAGTCAGTGTTAATGAAATACATGGTATTACTAGAATATTGTAACTGTACAAGTAGCCGAGAACTCATCACTATCGTTGTTGAGTCGTGAGGTGGAATCCTGGAGTAAATTGTTTTGTGTTCTTAAATGCTATCTATCAGGGCATATTGGTTTCACGCTGCTGTTTCGAAGAAGTCATGAGAGACCAAGTTTAAAAATTAGGAGGTCCGTTGCTCAACTTCAAAATGTGACTTTAGTAATAAGTCAAATCAATTTACGTATATTGATGGATAGGAGAGGGAATTACTGGAAAGAAAATCACACAGTTGCTTATAGCTGTGATAAAAACGCAAGCACATATTCGGCACTACTTTTATTTTGAATAAACGTCTGAGACCCCTTTTAATTGATTTTCTGACAAAGTCACACCTAGGCTATGTAAAATAAGGATAAGAGGAATATTTTTCAATTCCTACTATTTGCTCACACTCTCTATCTATCTATATTTATTTATTTATCTTGGTGGAATTTTCAATCGTTAACAAAATACATTTTAAAGCACTCAATTGAGCTGAGCTGAAATTTAATATACATAAGTGTTTCTCAAACTTTCAAAACATGGCGCCCCAATTTTCAATCATAATTGTGTCGCCCCCCTGAACAACAATAATGTATTTACTGCAATAAAAATGCACTTTGAAGCTGAGGCTACAATGCGATTCCAATTATAAACTGTATAAGTATTAAATTTTGTGTATGTTACTTTTATAAGTAATATATAATTTAAGAAAAATACTTAAAATATATATTACTTACTTATTATTACAATATTTATCTTTCTCTAATTTTTAAATTGGAACAGATCGCACAAAAAGATATACTTAATTAAATATTTATTTCCTTCACCATTCATTTCTAAAAATATACTGCTGTGGCCACCATAAATGCAACACCAACTAAGACAAGAGATAACACAACAAAATTTATTTCGTAGATAACATGTTGATCAAGTATCAAATGATTAAATTTACAGACTTCTGTGAAGTGTGGTTCCTGCCAGAATCAGTAGCCAGAGTAGCCGCCATTGTTGGAGATCACCGCTGCCACACGCCTCGGCATTAATTCAAAGAGACTTTGGATGTGTTCTTGGGGTACAGCAGACCAGGCAGCTTCAAAACATTGCCAAAGTTGATCTGGTGTGGCAGCTGGGGGTGTAACCTGGGTCATTCGATGAGCACCCATGGACCACATGTTTTCTATTGGCGAAAAATCTGAAAAGCGTGCCGGCCAGGGAAGCAATTCAATCTGGTGATTGAAGAACCATTGGACAATGCGTGTCCCGTGTGGACGCGCATTATCCTGTTAAAGTATGGCTGTGGCCGAGCCTTGAATGTAAGGAAGGACAACTGGCTCCAACACCTCGGAGATGTAGCGCTGGCTAATTAAAGTACCGGCTATGCGTACTAGAGGAGTGCGAGAGTGATATCCAATACCGCCCCATACCATAATACCCGGTGCAGAATCAGTGTGGCGGTGCATAACACAGTTGTTCAGTATCCTCTCTCCAAGGTGTCATCGTGGCGTTACAGACAGATGCGTGACTCGTCTGTAAAGACACCTTCATTCCATTCTGCCGCCCACATACTTCTTTCATTACACCATTGGCCACAGAGACGTCTGTAGTTCTGCGTCAAGAGTAGACCAAGTAATGGACGTCTTGCGGACAGACCACTGTGCCGTAAACTGTGTCGAATGGTACGCGCAGACAATGAATGATGCGTTACAGACTCAATGTGCTGTGTTGTGTTTCGTGATGTGACTGAGCGATTCCGTCACTGCCATGAGCACAATATGCCTGTCATCACGTGAAGTGGTGCACTGAGGTGGATCGACCACGTTGGTCCGTCGTTCCCTCCTGCATCCAACAGTCACATATTCGGATTACAGTTGATTGGTGTCGTCCAACACGACTACTGATTTTCCTGAAAGATAATACACAATATCGGTAGGCCACTATCCTTCCTCTAACGAACTTGGATACTTGATCAAAAGCTGATCACTGTTTTCTACGAGACGTAACTAATCCTTTTTTGAAAAAACCACAAGTAAAACACAATTGCCGAACTGGAAATCGTCGGAATCTCCAAGCCTTAAATAGCGCTTTGAGGTTACGCCATAGGCGCGCGTGATGTGTGTCTGCGCTGAAGTTCTAATCATTTGCATATATCACCTCCGCTAATGCATGTTGTAAATTTCATGTTATTTGCATGCTTTCTTCAGGGTCTTGCATTTACGGAGGCCAGCAGTGTACAAATGTCATTAGAAAAATAGTTGAGTCTATGTTGCTTTCTATCATATCCATCACATATGGCATTATCGGGTACGTTTGCATGAGTCTGGACAACCTATTAGACGTCTGCGCAAAAAATGTAAAAATGCTTTTCCTCGTACAATTCCAGTCAGTTTTGGTCGAATCGATACTTCTATAGCTACCGAATCTAGCTTGAATGTACATTTTTTTAATTTGCACGTTAATTGTAATTCACAGTAATTAAGTATTCACGGCAGTAGATTTAAACAACATCATACATACATTTTTAAGTCGTAAGTGAACATTCGACGATAATAAAGGATCAACAAGTACACAGACGAGCATGGTTCCAAAAATTAAATCAAGGAAATATTCTCAAAAATACTTAAATTTTGGATTTACCACTACTGAAGTAAATGATGGGAGAAAAAAAGCTCCTGCTCGTTATGTGTTAAAACTTACAAATCTGAAGAACAACATGTGAAAGTTGTATTTAAAACCATGTAAAATTATTTAGCCATGTTGGCAAAGAATTTTAAAAAGTATTTTCTTGATGAGGACAACTTGGTAGCAAGTAACGAGTGGATTAGGGATCCATTTCAAAATAATCCAGAAGGGCTCTCAATTTCCGAAGAAAAAATCTTCATAGATTTCACGTCTAATAAAAAACTAAAAGGCAATTTTTTGTAATAAATCGCTCTTTAAATTTTGGGTAGAGGTGGATGATGAATTTTCTACATTGAAAACAAAAGCACTTCGTATACTATTACCATTTTCAACATCTTACCTTTGCTAAACCGGATTTTTCTGCGGTGACTGCTTTGAAGACAAAATATAGATTTCAGTTAAACATATAAAAATAACTGAGAGTGTCAATTTCTGATATTAAACCTTCCTTTGAAATTCTTTGCTCTACAATACAAGCCCATGGAAGTCACTAACAATTATTAAACTTGTTCTTAATTTAGTATTAAGAAATTATTTATAAAATACCTTCTTCAGTACAGATACATTAAACGTATACTGGCTGAAGTACCGGCTCTTCGCACGAATTCATTTATTAAAAAAATAAAACATTCTTGATATAATAGCTGAACTGTAAGGAGAGTAAAACTGCGTATTGGACATTGTATACAAAAGTGTAAAATGATTTTTTTAGATAAATGCTATAATTGTAAATAACTGTTTAAAAGAACAGTAATTTTAAACCTCACATAATTAGCATTTAGAATTAATGTTAAATAATGAAAAAGAATATAAAATTCCGATGAAGAATAATTGTGTTACTTTTTAATATTTAAAGCGAGAAGACTTCAAAATGTTTTAACCCGGGAGCAGGCACGCACTCAATACTAACTCTAATGGTAGTACGAGGGGGACTCAGTCACCCCACTCATTTGTTTTTAATTATTTTTACTGTACACGATAAAAATCTGAATTCCAGTGAATAATTTAATTAAGAGCTTTCAAGGACTTTTTTTCTTTGATAATTTGAGAAAAAATCCAATAAAACTGAACTAAAATGATTTAAAAGTGCAAGCCCTTAATAAAGGACGCAAATCAGAGACACTTTTCACTAATATTACAGGAATGTTATTTGCTGGCAAAGCTGTCATATTTTGTTCAAGTTACTGTAGTTTTAATGAGCTTTCATGATCGAGTGAGTGAATATTAACGTCGCACTGTTCAGCTAATTGGGGTTATTTTTGGAGACAGACCTAGTAATTTTGAACCATGGTCAAGTGACGAGGACGACTCTTGAGCGGACCTCTTTAACTACCACACCACTCCAATAAGAGGACGTTTGAGCTCTCGACAGATTTAACGTGCATCTCTCCTCTACACGGCGGGTCTTTAATGGTACTGGGGTCGAACTAGTGAGACACCTTTGGTGATCAACAAATAGCAATGTGAACTTTTTCTTTCTTGTGTTTTTTTATAAGGCGAACTGAACCTTTTGGTTCACTTATGGCTTCATATTTTAGTTGATGGAGTTCTTTAGGAAGCATTTGAAAATTTTCGTTTCGTTTCATGTTCATCGCGTTTCTCAATCATGAATAATATGCATTCTTTCAGCAGGTTCTTCCTTTTCTTGATCAGTTTCAACCTCATTCAATAGAGATCACAGATGCCCAGCGCCACCAATTCCTGGTTAAAAGTGTATTCAGAATAAAAATACGGATGTTCTAAAAAGAATTATGACGTTTTTCACTATGCCTTATATGTTTGAGAATACTCATAAAAACAAATCTTGGCCAAATAATTTTTCAAATCAATTAATCCTTTCCAAATATCATAAAACTCTTTATTGTTTACAATTTCCCTAAGCGAAAAACAAACACATAAAAGATGGGACGGAGAACTAATGTCGAACTAACCATACCAGTAAGTTGGAAGGTCAATCAAATGATCAGCAAATGTAATATGCTGCCTGGCTAAAAAGTGAATCATGTCTTCCTTTAATTTCTACAGCTAATGTTTCAATAATAATTACAGTGATGAATTTTTTATCTTAGAATTTTTCTCAGGGTCTGGGTTTCGTTTTTTTCTTTTAACGAGTAATATTTTAGGTTTAAAAAGAAAACGTAACAAAAAATCTCTCATCGAGAAATTACAGCAAATTAAACAAAATGTTTTTTTTTTCTTTAATTTGGTTTTGGGATCAAAGATAGCTATTTGATGACGGAAAAACGCCAGATGATAAACATAAATTATATCAGTGTTTTTTTTTCTCCTTATTTTCGAAGAAAATATTTTGTTTTACTTCTTTCCGGTTATTTTTTTTAAAAAATCTAAATTTTCGATAGGCTCCCGCCCTTCCCAGGCGAGCGTGCCCCACACTTGGAGAAACGCTGGATTAGATTTTAGATGGCAAAAGGTGCTAATTGATCAGATGAGTCACTAATTCCTGATCTAAGCTGATGTTAGGGTTCAAATGAGGCACATATCACATGAGGCAATGGGTTCATTGTCTAGATGGAACTGTACAAGCTGGAGTTAGCTTCATAATAATGTGAAGTGTTTTTACATTGTAAGAATAAGATCTTTCATCAAACTAAGCAAATCATTGAGTAGAAGCATCTATGCACGGCTACTTAGAGACCACTTGTAATGATTTATGCATTTTCATGTATTGAAACAAGGGTCAATTTTCAAGAATGATAATACACCATGTCACAGGGTAAAAATCATATGCGAGGGTGTTCAGGAATATTCTGGACCCTTTCGGTAAATTAATTAGTTAATAGAGAGTTTCATATTTAGTGATTTATAGATCACTAGATATGAAACTCATTGAACAAAAAGGAGACATGATCGAAAGGAGAGGTAATGCACATGTTCCTGTACTTCCGTATTTGTGACCATCTTAGTGCAGTCATATTAGTCAAAAATAAGGGTCAACTACGGAATGAGAGATAATAAGCTGAAAATTGGTATAGACCTTTATTTTGGCACTCTAAACGTTGCCTCAAAAGACTCATAAAATCTTGTGTCCGCGTCTTAAGATATTTAAGGTCAAAAGTAAAAAAAAATCGGGATTTTTTTGTAAATGTCTCTTTTCCTATGGCTTAATGCTATTTACATTTAATATTAATACTGTATAGAGAATATAATTTTGTATAACTTTTGTTTGAAACATTTTTTATACATCAAACCACTTTTGAGATAAAGGGTGTTGAACGTGCAGCGCTTAGATATCTACAGCATAATACAATATCAACTATTAGTTACATCATATAATGCGCTTATTTAAGTCTATTAACCTTAAAAATATGTATAGTTACAAACAATTGACATTTTTTATGAATTACGGCATTACATTTAGTAATAGTTTTCATTAATCAAATATATTTCTTAATATAACCCTCATCTGTACATGTAATTGAAAAAATACCTAAAGGTATCCGACTATTCGGAACCGTGGTTTCAAGAAAGTGCATAAATGGATAATTTTAATGATATTTAGTGTCACTTAGATTAGAATACATTTATAAAATTGTTTTAAGGACATTTTGACAAAAACAATTTATTTAAATACAAAATTTCGGCAAAAAATTAAATTAGAATAGCCTTTCTTCAAAATGTTCTCCTTTTGTGAAAAATGCTTCTATTATAATAATATTTTGCCTGTATATAGCTCAGACCTCTGTACAGAGGCTCAACTAGAATTTTTGAAAAATTCACATTATTTTCACAGTTACAGCCAATTGAAATATTTATCGGCGTTTTTTTCTTAAAATTTCCCCCCTCTGTTGTCGTAAAACATGAATAAACCCACTTCTATGTTATATATTTCAAAAATTCTAGTTGAACCTCTGTACAGAGTTCTTAGCTGAATACAGGCAAAATATTATAATAGAAGCATTTTTCACAATAGTAGAATATTTTGAAAAGGGATCATTCTATTTTCATTTTTTTGTCAAAATATTGTACTTAAATAATTTTTTATTGTAATACTATTCTTAAAACAATTTTATATATATTTTCAAATCTAAGTGACACTAAATATCATAAATATTATCCATTTGTATGCTTTTGCAAAA
>BMAV01023466.1:0-50336 GCA_019973955.1 Trichonephila inaurata madagascariensis
ATAATGAAATAAAACATTTTTTTTGGAATTAATAAAAATTTATTAAATGCTTATCATGTCCCTGTCAAAAGTGTAACTTACTCTGATTATAATTTGTCTAGTCCATCTCTGTCCTTTTTTGCTATACATTCCAGATGGATCTCAAATGGATTACTCAGTTGTATCAGAAAAGCATGTTATGTTTGTTGACTGTTAGGTGTTGCTATAATTCATTTGAGTTGTCTATAGCTGAGTGGGCTAAATATGCTGTTTTCTATGGAGTTTTACTTTCACACTTGCACAAAGTTACTGAGCGAAGAAAGCGGTCAATTCTTCTTTTAGAAGTTTCTTGTGTTTGTTTTGCAAAGCAAAATCCTTTGTTCTGGACAGTTTGGTTTGTAATGCATTTATATTAACAATCAAATGCCAACTATTAAAAATGCTTATTTTTTATTGATACTTAACAAAAATGAAAATATTAAAAGGCACTAAATGTTTTCTTGCAAAAAGAGTTGTAAAGAAAAGTTTAACAATGCTATAGAAAACCTTAACATCTATTTCCAAACAATATTTTTTGCCTTTTTTTAAAGATTTTTAATTTCTGTTTTTCTTTATATTTGTAGCTTTTCATCCATAAAATAATTCTGTAAAAATTTATGCAGAGATTACTTGTTACTTCTTTTACCCTACTGGTACTTTTCTTGTTCAAGTGTAAGGCCAAAAAGTAATTGTAAAATTTTTTGCATGTATAAATTCTAATGTATCAAGTATGTAATATTTTATTAAATTACTTTGAAAGCTTAATTTTTTTTGAACCTGTGTTATTTCTGAATAACAATTAAAAATTTACTTATTACTTCTCAAAAATTGTCTTCTCAAATTTTGAATATAAATATCTCTAATAATTTTTTTTAAACTGTAAATAAACCAAGTGTTAAATGCCAATCTTCCATTTATGGAAAATGATGCAAGTCATATAATTATTTTCATAGCTCTTATATTTGATTTTTAATCCTATTTTATAATTAATGAATAACTTGAGTTACTTTTCAATCATAGTGTGGTGTTTAAAAAGGGTTTAAAACCTCTAATAAAAATGCAAATTAAGCTATATAATTTCATTAGTACTTTAATCCATTACCTAAGAATAAAATTTTTAAACCACAAACTTACTTTTCAAATCCTATTTCTAGCAATAATTTGAGGTAACAGATTAATCTTGGAAATAAACTTTTCTTTGTCTTGGCAAGTTATACCTGCTATGCTTTTTTTAAGCATTTTTAAAACACTTGCTATCATGATTTCTGATTTTTTGGGAATTGTTTGTTACTACATAACTAGTCTTCATATTAGAATCTGAGTTATAATGTTAAAAACCTTTCCTGAGACATAAAACCTTTTTTAGTATTGCTATTTTATCTAAATGGCATATTTCTTGATACTCTTCAAATTTAGGGAAAATGATTTTGCATATACCTTTTTCAAATTATAATTTGAAGACAGATATGGAAATACAACAAATTAAGCAGTTTGTTTCACTATTTATCTGAAGACAGAAAGTAGTTCTGTGTCCATTTTCATTGAATAGTCTTTTTTTCATCAATATATTTCATAATTTTTAGCTTGTTTTGTTGTTGTTGTAGACATAGAGGCCATGCAAAAGGAGTACAATTTTGAATTATTTGTTTAGTAAAAATATGGATAAGAGATTAATAATTGAAATATATGACATCTATTTTCATTAAAGAGTAACAGAAAGAAAGTCAACTCGATGGTGAATGCAAATATTCCCTTACTCCTGTTTAAAAAGTAGTTTATTGGATTACAACAAAGGCAAAACTAATACTCCATTATTTTTCACTCAGTTTACAGAAACATAAAACTCTCAGTTTTGCTCGTGCATGATTGTAGGTAGAGCAATTGTTGAGAAATAAGACGAAATGACTTTTCAACAAATTCAGTTTATTTTACATTTCTGTCTTTAGTCTTGCAATTGGAATTGAACTACCCTTAAGATAAAAGACCTGCACATCTGATTTCTATTTATAAGAATGAGTATCGAGGGTATAGCACAGGAGCAATTTTAAGATTAGAATACACTAATATAGAACAGCATTGTGTGTTGAAAGTCTGAAATGAAAAAAATCCAATTTACCATAGATGTGATAAATAGGATAATTTTTCTTACCAATTTTGTGTTTGACTATCTATTCAGTAATTTTTATTAGCCTTGCAACCAGATAGTTTTCTTATGAAGTAGGTAAAATTTTTTTCCACAATTTTCAGTAAACAAGCTTGAAACATTACTACTAGTATGAATATACAGATGCTAATTTTGATTATTAGTTCTGATTTACTTTTATTGTGAATTATGGGGAAAAGTATGTATTTTAATAGATAAATTAGCCTATTTATGATTGGTTTATACAAATATGCAATACCTTTAATATCTTTGATTTAAGACACTACTTAATGATGTCCTTTCATGGCTTATTTCAATCTTAACATGGCCACCTGTACTTTACTGAGACATTCATCTTCTGTTTCTGTAGGTTGCAAAAATCCGTGCAGGTATTGGGATGTATGGTATATCACAGGGGTGGCCAAACTTTTGGGATTCGTGGTCTACTCCACATTTAAAAAATCAAAGGCAGTCTACCAATGACAGAGCTAAATTAACGTAACGTACATGTTTATATTTTTATTTTCGGTAACAAGAAAAAATGGCAAATTATTTAATTTTTCTAAAAAAAAACTTGATATTAATATTTACAAAATAAAAATTTACTGACAAAAATAATCAAAGTATTCATATATCAAAAATTGACCATCCTATTCACTTTGTTTAGTTGAAATTTGGCACTGTATATCTGCGACAAGTTTATCATATTGTGGCTGGTACAAGCTTATTGCACGCGTAAAACACGAAATTAAATGTTCATCTGTTAAACGCTTAATTCGCTCAATGTTTGGTTTTATGGCATTCATGGTTGAAAAAGCAGGTTCAAGAAAGATACGCCATTCCAAAGTATGATTTCAAATACAAAATCAATTTGAAAATGTTTCCTCAGAAATTAATTTCCAAAATCATTATCGCTAGATGCTCTGATTTAAGAAATATATCGCATCTTAATTTCTATAATTCTTCCATCGCGGACTGATGTGGTATCTATTAAATGTCCTATTTTTCAGATACTCCATCAATGTTGACATTTTCATTAAATGGAAATATCATAAAAATGAGTATTTCTTCCAACCTAATTAAGTTAGTGAATCTTCTTTCAAATTCTTCAAACAAAACATCTAAGTGTTAAACGAAATCTTCGAAGTCACGGTTTGGATTATGGATGCACTCTTCCTCCATGTTTTTGAAGTTTCTCAATTCATGTTTTCTTAATTGAGAGCGATACCTTTTATCGCTTTTGGAAATTTTAATCAGCTCATCATGTCTGTTAAACATTTATTCTTTCCTTGTAGATTTAAGTCGTTAAGTTTTGCAGTGATATCGCAGAGAAAAGCTAGTTTCATGAGCAATTTCTCATCTTCCAATTCAGTAATGTGTTCTCCTTTCATTTGTAAAAAAATTTTTATTTCTGGTAACAGAATACAAAATCTTTTTAAAAAAACACCATGGCTTAGCCACCTCACGTCTGTATGCAATAAGATATCTCCGTGCTCTGATTCAGTTTCTTCCAAAAGCGCCCAAAATTGTCGTCTCTGAAGACTTCTTGAACGAATTGAATTGATGATTTTAAAAGCAATTTGCATTATATCATTGGACTTAAGTATTTTTGAACACAATACCTGTTGATGGATAATGCAATGATAGCAGATAAAACTGGGAATTTCCTCATCATTATTGCACAAGGCAATCAAACCAATTCGATTCCCGACCATTGCTGGAGCTCCATCTATTGTAATACAGACCAATTTATGTATTGGAAATCCTGTTTTATCAATAAAGTTTTTAAATGAATTGTAGATATCTTGGCCTCTCATTTGTCCTTTCAATGGAATTATAGTTAATAACTTTTCTTTTGAAGTCATATCTTTTCAAAAACATTCTCACAAAAATGCATAACTGGGCAATGTCACTAATATCCGTTGATTCATCAAATTGAAGTGATTGGAATTTACAAGCTTTTAAATCATCATTTAATAGATCCTCCAAATTATTATTCATAGCTTCAGTCTGTCGCATCAGTGTTACGCAACAAAGAAATATTATTTATTGACGATATTATTTCAGATTTGTTTTTAAAATCGTGGAAAAGCACTTCTCCCGCTTTACAGAAAGCTTCTTTTATCAATTCTCCATCATCAAATGTTTTTTTTCCGCTTTATCAAAACTTCTGCTCGTAAAATAACAATTGCTGTAAATGTAAATTCGACTTTAATTCATGCACTTTAACTTTTCAAAGTTCACTGTTGTTTGCAAAGTCTGTAGCGTATTTTAAGTGCATGGTTTTAAAATGTCTTTTGAAGTTTGCTTTTTTTGGTAGTGCCACACTTGAGTTACATATGAGACAAACACATTTCTCCTTCACCATAACAAAAAAGAAATCATCTTCCCACTCATTGTGATAATGGTATGTTTTACTTCTCTTAGCACTGGTACCTGGCTGAGTCATTTTGGACGGGTTGTTGAAACAACAAATTATCGTATCAGTGCAGTAGGAAGCGAGCAACCTGCAACGTAAGCGATTAACTGAAACTAAACGGATGGGTGTGACGGGTAGACTTATCAAATTGCCACGTCACTATCATTACGCCTCCTACTGGATATAATCTAAGCATGCCACTTTGTCAAGTTGTTTCTATTTAATTCTCCATTGTAAAACGACAAATTCATAGTATTACTTTGCACAGTTTGTTTTAGGTTTTAAAGCGTTTACTGCAGTAAATTTTTATTTTAAATTATTCATTTATTTTATTTATTCATTAATTCTATGTCATAAGCCATGAATTAAATTGTTAATATCCGAGGTCATTATCAGGCTGGTTGCGCGGACTACCTAAAATATCTTCGCGGTCGACGTCTTGGCCACCCCTGGTATATCAAAGGGTGTGTGCTCATTGTCAGCTGATTACAACAGTGCACATGTAACAATAAAATTAATCTTTGCAGTGGAATATTAATATTTCTTTCATTTCACACTCATTTCTGGGTCACATGTGGGCTAGTTTGGATATCCCTGATCTATCCATTTATTAAAATATAAAGTTGTGTGAATTTTATTCCAGCAAAATCAGGTAGTTTATCTTGAGGCAATTCCATTTTTCTTTAACTTACCATTTTTTTCACTGTAGAATTGTTTTGTAATCTAACTAGTAACATTGTGCAATTATAGTTTTACTTTTGGAATGCTTTCCATAAAAAATATTTATATTTTTCATGTAATAAAATTCTAAAAAGATTAAACTAACAAATTAAAAAAAAAATGTTTTAAAACTAGGAATTAAAGAGCATCACATTTTTTAAAAATAATAGTTATAATTTATTTTTTATTTACTTTATCTAAATATGTTTATGATTTAGAAATTTATTTCCCTTTTTTAATCTCTAGGCTATTGTTGTAACTGAAGAAGATATTAAGAAACAGGAAGAAAAAGTGCAGTTAGCAAGGAAAAAGCTTCAAGAGTGTCTAAAAGAATTATGTGTTTGATCTGGTAAATACATCTTGCTCTTTATATTTGTACAATACATAATTTTAAAATCTAGTTCTATACAGTTTTGTTACAAATCAATTTAAGAACTAGATAATATAAATAATGAAGTAAATGGAGCAAAATGATTTTTTATGTTATTATTTTTAAAATAAAAAATGAATAGATTAAAAAAGATATATTCTCTTACATTTTGTTTGTTGCTTATAGTGAGTGAATATTGTTTTGAATTGCTTTACAATATATGCAGGTGTAAAAAAATTTTCTTTCATAGTTATTGTGTATTGCTTTTTGTGCATTGAATATCAGAAATTTCTTCAACAATTTGTTTTAATATTTTTATAAAAAACATTATTTTTCAGATTAATACAAGCAAGAAATGACTATGTGGAAAATATTTGAAGTACTTCTCAATCTTGTTATGGTTGAAGTTAAATTATGTTTATTGAATTTGTAACATTCTTGTGTTGTGACATACAAGATTATAGATCTGACATTTCTGTGGAAGTGTGAAACATTTATTCTATTTCCTAAAATGCATTTTGTTTTCTGATTACTTTTGCAATTATAAGGCAGTTAATTTGCTGTTTTGTATCACTTCAGTTTTTTCGTATTTTAATACTTAAAGTGAACTGAAAACTTAAAAATTTTCAACAACAAGTTGAGAATTTGTTTTGTAATGTATGAAAACTATTTTATACACATATGTATTGTATAAAAATACTTTTTAATCAGAGTTAAATATTGTTATAATTTTCATAAAAATATATTATTTTTAAAAAAAAAAATTAAGATACAAGTTTCCTTTATTCTTATGCATGTAACTAATGGTAACATGTAAAAAAATTTATATCTAGATTAAAGGAAGATAGTATGTATTATTTGCATTCTCTTGTTTTATAAAGTATTCATGGAATAGTAAGTGGGAAAATGTATATTTTTAATTTTTCACATTTTTAATAGTAATAACAGATAAGTTTGTTTTTGCTATCTTAACATTTATGTCCAAGAAAATATAAAATTTTAAGTTTTTTGTAATGATTAAACTATATTATTTAAAAGATGTAGGATTATATGAAGTTGCTATTAGTTTTATAATGTAAAATTTGTCAAAAGTATAATTTTGATTTGCTTGTTTTACATTTTGCATTTCTTTTTTAGAAAATGGTAAAGTATCGGATGTATTTTTGATATTTTCATATATGTGATAAAAGTATTCTTTTTCTTCCCACTTTTCCTATGAATGTGTGTTCATATTATGTATTGAATAATTATGTATTTTGTCAGATTTCTGTGTTGTATCATTGAAAATTGGTGTTTTGTAGATTTTTTTCTGTAGATAGTCTATTTCATTTCATTTTGTTTATTAAAGTTTTATGTGAAGGAATAGTAGTGACATGAAGATTGTTTTGCACTCTTAGTTTTTATTCTGAGTTCTTTTGAACTTTAATGACACGTCATAAAACTTACTCATTCTTATAACATTTTAAACTATTGTTAATGTTTAAAATTGAAATTAATCTGTTTTATAATAGGATTCACAGTATTTGAATGGAAATATAACTTAAAAAATCCATTAGAATTTAGAAATAAATTTAAAAAAAGTCAAACAAAACAAAAATAAACTTACACATACCATTTCATGTAAAGTCAAAGAATAGACTATATAAACACATATCTGAAATAAAATAAATTGCTTTAAAAGCTATTTATTGCATAGAAAGCTATGAATGGCTTCAAAGAAATGTATTCATTCAATAATAAATTAAATGTCAGGATTGTGATTGGGAAGCATTTTTTTAAAAAATATATCAATCATAATGATTCAATAAACATAAAACACTACATTAAATATTTTGTTGTCATTCATTGAATTTGCCTAGATTGTAACTGGCATCCATTTTCATAATTAAGGCCATTTAAATGTACAAATATAATTTGAAATTGAAACACATTCTAAAATTATTCTTGTGCAAAATGTTTTAAAAAGTGTTGAAAAACTGGGACATTTTCTTTTGCTCCTTATTTTCTATAGTTTTTATGTCTTGAAAAATTATTTCATTACATTATGTTGCAGTTATACTATATCATACAAATACTGTTCCTGTATAAGGCTGTATAGCCTAGAGTTATATAATTTGTTAAGATATTTCTTCCTTGTTTGGGCATAAATTATATTTGGATCTCTTAACAGAAAATTTTAATATTTCTTCAGTAGGAAGCGTTTTTTAAAAAAAAATGCTCTCCGACAGTTTATGTTAAAAGTTAACATAATAAATCCATTAATTTTTTAATTGATTATAAGAATAAGCAAAATTACTTTCTTTCTAAATTCAAATGATAATTTGCAAAGACATTACTTAAGTTATATATTGTTCTAACAGATATTAATGTTAATTTTATTATATTTTAAATCATTTGTAAAGTAACACTAGAACAAATTTTTATCACTCTTAATGCTTTATTTGCAGTTGTAAAATATATATATATTTGTCTTCCTAGTTTTTGGTACTGACGAACAGAACATATTGTTCCTCACAGTGTTTATCCAATTAATGTAACACAATTGTAGCTGAGTGGATATTATATGTTAGTGATGATAATTGCTTTTGCTATCATGGTGTTGCTAAATACCCACCTTGTTCAAAAGGCTAATATATATTAAAAAATGGTAAAGCTCCCTACTGCCAACCATTTTATCTAGAGAGGGGTTTTAGTTCAGGTTTTGTACCTATATCTGCACATGGTTCAAAAATTAGAAGGTCTGTTGCAAATAGCCCCTTTGTTACTTCTATGTGTGACATAAACACAATCAAATGAATTAATGTTTAGAAAACTATACACTAACTTAAATCACTAATTTTCCTGATGCCTACTACTTATTTTCATTATATGTAATTGCCACATTTGATGTTTTAAAATGTAACAGGATAACATGATTAAGCATATTTCCCAATTGTTAGAATTGAATTTATCTTTTCCGGTATGTCAAATGACAAAAGAAATTACATTATTAAAAATGCTATATGATGTTGAAGCAAGAAAAATTAAATTTGTGTGTATATATGTATTGAAAATTACATTTGAATACTCATGTTTGTATATGTAATAAGGGGATGAAGATTTGTGTGCAATACATTTTACACTTTTTACAGTTTTCTATGGATCAGCCATGATATGCCTTTGTAAATAACTTTTACTATAGCTTGATCAAAATGGTTCTAAGATATACATTAAAGGTAAAAGGATCGATCACAAACATTATTCTCTTCCCTTTGGATCGGCAATCCGCAATAATGATATCCGTTAAATAGCTCAGTATGAAATCATTATTACGAATTTTTGCAATATATATGTATATTAAAAATTCACCGTTGCATGTGATTTTCAAGCATCTCTATGTTTCAAACTCTAAAATATAGATCTTATGGCTGTGTATACTAGTCTATAAAACTTTTTGGTTAATACTTAACACACAAAAGTGTGTCTTCTAATATAATTGTTTCTAACAATTATCAACTAGTAATTATTTTAAGTTGAACATTTTAAACTAAATTGATAATAAATTACTTGTATTTATTATATTAATTTCTTTACTTAACAAACTCTCCTCCATTACACTATTTATCTGTACTAATGTTTTGTTTCATTCATATTTTTAAATATATTTTATAAATATTTTTTTAAAGTAGAATGTTTAGCTTTGAATAATCTAATGAAAATGTGTCATACTATCAGTACAAACTAGAACAAACCTCATCACACAATGCGATGAATATAAATTGGTAGCAGCTGTGATGCTAAAAGGAAACAAAGTTAATTTGGCAACAGAAAATTAGTTCCATCACATTTTGAAATTAGCATTGACAATGTTACTGGGATTACGATACCCATTTTCTTGATTTTATTCTTAGCAATATTTAGATGAACTGAATTGTCTTAATAATGTTCTTTTAATATTGAGAGAGAACTAAGTTGTGATTGTTCATACTGTATTTTTAAAAATATTTTGTTTATAATTCCCTTATTTGGAAAAGAATTAATCATAAAATGCCTGTAACTCCGCCTTAATTTTTAGTAGTAGTATTTTTTCTTTCTATAAATATTTTAGAACATTAAATATACCAGCAAGTCCTGTGCCAAAAGCTTGTGCTCAATAAATGCTCGTGTAAATTTAGGTTACATACTAAATGATACATAAAAAAAAAGTTGAGAACTACCACTTAGTTTGCATTTTACATAACACAGAAGATGTAATATCTAAATCTATACATGTTCAAAGAAAATTGAGGGAAACATTTGTATGTATAATGATATTTGATTATTAAAGTATCTAAGTTGACTAATTATTATGACCAAGAGCAGTATTAAAAGGCACACACACAAAAACATCTTTCTCATAAATATCCTCTTAGAGTACAGTAACATTAATAAAACTGATTCACTATCTTTATTTTTTATATTAAAAGATTTAAAATCTGATATCCTCACCTTTTAAAACAAGCTGATTGTCCAGAAAATTATTTAACGAATAATATAAAAATATATCCACTGCCTTAACTTTGATAGCATTACTTTTTGACTGCATAGAAGTTGCATAAGACAGTTCTCCTCCCCTAAATTATTGCTATTAAATATATATCAGTCTAGTAATTTTAAATAACTATAAAATGATAATCATTGCATAGAATTACTAAATAACAGAAATTCAGCATAGTATAATATACTCACCAATCGCGAGTATGCTCAGAATATCTTTGAACATAAAGGTGGAAAGAATATTCTGTAGGCCTAATTATCAGAATGCTTAACTCACAAAATGAAAATAATGTCAGTACTCTAATGCCATCTAGTGGAGTATTTAGAAGCCTATCCATTGATTCGCTAATTAATAATTGCATTGAAATTATTCCCGCATAGTAAAAAAAATAAAACAAGTTTTTACTTACCCCTGTAAGTTCACCCAAAAGGAGATAATTAGGCTACTTAGCATGAAAATCTAAAATACATTTGTCTTATACAATTAAAATTGATTGAAGTTATGAATAAAATTATAAATGTAAGAGGGATTTTATCTGTATTTATAAATTTACTTATTACAAGCTATTACAAGACTGTGTTAGAAAGTTCAACCATCTCATGTGTACCCTTTGAATTTGACACCTTTTTTAACCATAGTAATATCCCTGACCAACAAATATCGCAGCCACAGTGCAGATGAGTGCTCGTCGTGTTCCAAGCTCTGGCTACTGAGTATTAAGTCAAAGAATGTTTCTACTACTGGTAGTCATAGTATATTAGCTAGAAGCTGCTGTCTCGGCCAGTTTAAATCTAATTTGGAGATCCATCACTATTATGTTTCATATTCGGTATTAAAAACAAAGCAATCAAGATCTTTCGCGATTGATGAAATTTCTACTTATATGGGGCATTGGTAGTCCAAACCTTATGATTCGGTTACAAGATTTATCTCATCAATATTCTACCCCTTCTTGTACGAAGTTAATATAACTCGTCAGTTAATGTGTATGTAAATATTATTCGGAACTCTCCATATAATGAACCTCTATATTGTGAAATTTTCTATATAGCTTAACTTTTTTCTAACCAAGAACATTTCACGATTTTCCTCAAAATAACCTCCCAATAGCGAAATTCTGCTTCTATATAACCAACTTTTTCCTCTTTTGTGGTTAAATTCTTCTTCCATATTTTTAGAAGTATTTCTGACATTTCGAAGTTATTCTCTTTTAAAGCACATTTTATGGTGGTCATGAATCTTCACTAGTTTTATTAAGTGCCTAACCTGTAATTTATATAATAGAATTCTGACATTACTCCAAGGAGCAACTTTTAACCTATTGTCCTTTTCACACTCGAAACATTCTCGATATCCCCTTTCTCACCCTCAGTGGAGTCTCGTGTTTTTGAACCAGTCACCGTCACTTGTAGTATTGGATCAGTCGCATTCGGTAACTTCGTTTCTTGTTAAGCTTGAAAAACGTCAAAACGTAAGTGTAGTTTCATCAAAGAAAAAATTGGAATTTTTCAGAAATGGATAAAGGCGCGTCAAGAAACTTTTCTTGCAGTTTTTCTTTCTTTTTAGGGTGGGGAGGGGTAAGATATATAAACTAAATATATATTATTTTACGTGCTGTGAATAATTACTTTATATGAATTTGAAATTTGTTTTATGGTTTATAAAAGAAAAATTGAAAGATGAGCCTCTGTATAAATCGAATTTTCCACATAACGAACTTTTGTCGGGATTTTAGCGACTGTATTTTAGTTATGTCCAAATCAGAAAGGAATCAGCAAGAATCACAATTTAAAAATTGTTAAAACACTTGCACAGAAAAGGTTTTAAAAATGCCTATCTGCATATCAGAGACAAGTGTAGAGGTCCGTAATCTTACCCCCTTATGTCTTATTTAGTGGCAAGTCTTAGGTTCTCGAAATCTGATGTCATCACACATTGTAGATGTGCTGATGTTTGTCCAGTCTCTTGTCTTCACGTTGGCGGGGTGTGGAAGTGTGAATTGTAATGTCTCATCTTAGATGTCTTGACCGAGGTTCAGAATTATGAAGTTCGTCCCAAAGAGCCCTAGCATAGAATGTGAGTGTAAAGTTAGTATGCAATCATTTTATACCCTTCTTTGTGCATTTATGTAATTTTGTCTAAATCACATGTACATTTATTTCCTAAATTTTCAAGTTTTCGGGGAAACTTATCCAAATATATGGTTAATACGAGCAATCAATCTTTTCTCTTACTAAGTCATCTTTAGGTTTATTTTTTCTAATTTTTCTTTTCTGAAGTACATTTAAAATGTAACAAAATAAGATCTATCAAAAGCTAATATTTTGAAAAATCTTGATTTATGTAATTGTATGATACAAACACATGCTGCTTTTTAAGAGTATGATTATTGAAGAAAGAAAAATTGTTATAATAAAATGCGATGACCTCCTCTCCATCATTTTGTGTAAGAATGCATATCAAAGTATTAATAAACGTCTGCTATTTATTGATAAAACACACTTTTTAAATACAAACAAGTAATTAACATATTCTCAATTTCGTGTTTTTAAAGGACTTAATTGAAATTACACAATATAGAATTCTTAATGTAACTCATTTAAATCATCTGCTTAGAAATTTTCTGGAAGAAATAAATCATCTTAAGTAAATAAAAATTCTAACATAATAACAAGTAATGTAAAAATTGTCGATTCCTACTTAAGTGTCAACAAAGAAAAATTTTATTTTAGTTACTTTTTATTAACTAATTACAATTAATATAAATATGTATATACGTATGGCACAGAATCACAATATTAAGTTGCAAAATAGAGAAAGTGATTTTCCTTTCTATATATGGTATTGGACTATTATTATTTTTGTTTGTGTTACTATTTATTCATTCATTAAGTTTAATTATTCTAATAAAATAGTATAGTAATAAGAAATCATTCTCGGTACTCAGGGTCATCCCAGGTGGAATTCGAACCCACGACTTTGGATTAGAAGTCCAACGCGCCATCCATTGCGTTGCTATGAACACAACGAGCGATTTTCATTTTATATATGATGTTGACTATCTTTGTTTATTACTATTTATCTGAATAATTAAACAAATTTAATTTTTTTTGAAAACTGTATTACCAGATCAAGTGTCGTCTACTACAAGTTTTAAAAATGTATTTTTGAACTTGAGTGGATGAATAAAAAGTATTTTATTAACAATTGAAAATTTGAACAAGATATATATATAGGAAGAGTGTGAATTAATAGTAGGAATTGAATAATGGCACAAAATGAATTAGACTAATATAAATCAACTGCTTTAATTGGTATGCATTTTATTTTTCCATCTTCCATTCCATTGCAGTTTATCTGCAACAAAAGTACTAGACATTAATCGGAAAATAAATCTCTTGGCAAATGATAAATCTAGTTAAAAAGAAGGAAAGTTTTTTCCCTTTTGAAAGTTAAACAATATTTGTGAATCGATTCCGACAAGAATATTGACCTCTTAGGGGGAAAAGAGACATTTTCCCCAGACAGAAACTTTAATCATGATGAATCGTTTTCCCTAAATTGATGTGGGTCGAATGTCTTGCATTCTCTCTTTCTATTGAATTTTTTTTATTGTTTCATGCCGCTTTATGTTACCCTTTTTCATTTATGAAAAAGTGTTCTATTTCATTTTGGAAAGAATAGAAAAATATTACCTGACTAAAAGGCGGAAAGCTTAACTTCAAAATGAATTGTAGCTGTTGCAATGCCATTTCAGAACAGAATTTTTCTGTGTGATGCCATTAAAAAGACTATAAATTACCATATATAGAAACGGCATCGTTAAAAGCATATTTATTGATAAAATTGTTTCTACATTAGTTAAAAAAAAAAAGAAGGTGGGAAATTTCGCTGTTTTATTGCATGTTTGTTATTTCAGCAAAAGATAAAGAACTTTCTAGTCACATGTATCATCTGTTCACAATTTAATGCTTTGCTTAGTAGTGGCTAACAGTCACCAAACTGTAATTTTTAACACGCCTTTATAAGTTTCACTTGTATGTTTTTATGTACTCCCAAAGAAGAATCTGGCTGTGAGAGGTTTGGGCACTATATTTTCGGGACACCCTGTATGTATACATATAATTGGTGTTTAAGAAACCAATAAAACTGCGACAGAAAAAAAGCACACACAGCGTAAAACACACTTTTAAAATCTTTTGGAATGAAATATAGATAAAGAGATTAAATAAATGTTTAAATGTATGAAAATACAAATTTGTACATTTTTCTATGACATGTAAGTAAGCTGTGATTGCCTCGATTGGGGTGAACCTCACCCATCTATTCATGCGAGGTTTATGGCTCCAAACAGTCGTTAGGGGTGACAAGAGCACGTAATATGGGGTCATTGTTTATTGTCTGACCTCGACAAAATGCAGACATCGAGCGCCCGGAAGCTGCAATATCTAAAGAGAGCCGGTGACAGGGTTGACATATAGGCGAAGCCTGGGCGAAAGCCGGTGCCGAGAGAATGGGGTTATAAAACCCAATGGTGTGATGAATAAGAGTGTTCAGAAGTTAGATGAGAATAATGGCGGCCCTTAGATTCCTGGTATCGGCATTCAGGAATGTGTTTGTGTTTGCTCTCACAAGTAGGGAGACGAATGTGGCCCGGGACGAGGGCAGACCTTTTTGCCGGCCAATGAGAAGACGAGGGGGCGTGTTGTGGACCGCCCTGGTGTTTAAAAGGGGTTGATTTGAGGAGATATCGAGCTCCTGGAGTGAGACAGATAGAGCCCTGGATGGAAACAGAGAGATAGAGCCTTGGGAGGAGACGGAGAGGGAGCCCTGAAGTGAGACAGAGAGCCCTAGAGGGAAAAACTTGGATAGAGCCCTGAATGGAAAACTTGATGTAGAACCCTGGATGGAGAAAACTGGAGAGGAGCCCTGAAAAGAAAAAGGGATTAGCGAGTGCCTTTCGAAAAAAGGATTGAAGCCAAATAAATACAAATGAAGCACCTATGAAGCAAATAAATATATTAGTTCTTTAATTTTAAAATGAGGCTGCATTCTTCTTGTTTGCCAAATTAACACTACGACGTTACAGTGTGATTGTATCTTTTCTCAAATACGCTTTTATAAGTTTCAATTGTATGTAATGGAATCTTTGAACTCGATAAAAATATTAATTCCTAAGTTTCAATTCATTAAAGTATAAATAAATAAATACTGCATATATATATATCAAAGGATCTCTCTTTCCTCGTGAAGTTAAATTTAAAACTAATAAATTTATGCTCTCACATGATTTTAAACAAATGGTTGTAAAAATTTATAGAAAAATTTCATAATAGTTTACCTTGATATAAATAAAGCCGTGCTTTTATACCTTATCATAATTTCTAAAATATTTCTTCCTTTTATACTGCCATAATTTTTAATAAGCATTTTCAGAACAATAAATACTTTTGTAAATCTGAACTATGTTACAGAGAAATCAGCAATTGTAAATATATATATGTGTGTGTGTGTGTGAGAGAGAGAGAGTACACCTCTGCATCCTTTTTATTAACTCTTGTACTCAATTTTAAACAAACTTTTTTTCTTCTCGATTTAAGAAATAACACTGTAATCTTACCACCCAATCGGCTAGTCCGAAATCCCCTGTCCTCTTACTTCCTATCCAATCAGAACTACTATTACGTAAAAATCACGTGCTTGCTGGTATAAAAGCAAAAATCGTGTAATCGCTATTTTGGTTCGCTTGCTGTCATCATGTAAGAATGTAAATAATTGCAGCTCTTTGTGCTTGTGTTGTGTCCGTCAAGAGGTCGCTTCTGTTATATGTGTCTACTTACGTGTTTTTAACAAATAGATGTAAAATATAAAGTGATTGACTAAGTTATGTGTGTTTCCAAAAAATAAAGACATTGAAACTCACCTCACATTTTTCAGTAAAACCAGAAGCTATGTCAACAAACCAACACCGGCCAACGCTACTACAATCCTTAAGATATATATATATATAACATTTTTTAGAATTCGGAGAAATATTAGAAAATGAATATTGCTTATTACAATGCTGCGTACTGGAATTCCGAACAGAAAACGCAAGTATGAAATGTTTCAATTTCCAACAATCCTTTTTTTTTTTCTGAGTAAAAATTAAAACTTTATAAAATAACGCGTGAGACAGTAATTAAGTAAGATAGCTCATGGGCTCTTGTAAGGCACTCAATATTTGAGCAACTCTGAAACGTGATCGTAGTTGCAATAGTCGGATATATATTTGGAGTACGTGTATCAATAGGATAATGATCTATTACGATATTATAGAGAAGCTTTTAGCCACCAGATTCATATTCATATGACTCTAAGTCAGGAAGGATAGTAGTTGCTACGACTGGATGAAACGTTTGGTAGGTTTTAACTAATGAGATGTTTTGAATAATATATGCTGTGCAGTTCATATCTTTGATTTCAGAGTATTTCTCATAGAAGCGTTTTATTTATTATTTCATTAAAATGTGAATATATATACTAATTACAACCTTTTAAGGAATAATTGAAACATTCACTAATAAAATGGAAAAGGAAGTTTAATATACGAGAAATATGCAAAATTGCATTCAAACATAGCAATGCAAACGTCCATCTGGAAGTGGTGCGCACTCACGCACACATACATTTATACCCATATGCATGTGTATACATATACTGTGTGGACTGAAATATTATTTCCTTCTTGTTATATCCTTATACACTAGAAAAGTTGCATTTCGCTTACTGAATAAAGAGACAAATTTTTCAAAAGAAAAAAAATTTCCCATACGCAGAATATTTCATGTTTTTAAAGATGGAAATATTTCGCTATTTTTGTCTATTGTTGGCCGTTATTTAAATTTTTGATGTTGTAACATTTTTGTTCTAATGTTATTTTATTTTGTACTAATGTTATTTATTTCAAATTGGCAATAAGAAAAGTAAAGCGTACAATCTAAAAGCAAAAATAGCTTACATTTCCCTACCAAAAACTCCATAAACGCACATGTTGAAAAAGTAAGCAACATTTCATGTAATCTTTTCACATTTAATAAACTGGAAGCATGCTTTCCACTTCCAATTTTTATTGAAAAAGTGGTATTTGTGGTTAGATTCCTTAGAAAATTCATATGTAACATGAGGGCAGAAGGCCAAAGTATAACTAGAAGTTCACGTGTTTGACGCTCTGCTTTTCTTTTACGTGATTAGTTCGATGGAATGTAATATACTCAAATTGCTGTGGAAACGAAAATATCCCTCGCTGTTAACTGAATTATTTTGACATTCGGTTAATCTCTAGCACAGATTGTATTGTAATAAGTAATTTCTGGATAAATCTCTACCTTTGTTTTCATAAGAATTTTTAATATTGTATGTTAACGTCAAAAAGGAGTGTGGTAGAAGTGTGGCTAAGTATAACAAAACCATTACGGGAAATGATTTTGAATGTCCAATGTTTGATCTCAAGTTAATTTTTGTCAAATAAGTTTTTTTCTTACAAAAAATCTTAGTGTGTTTCTTAGAACGATATGATATATCCTTATGTGGATATATGTAATGTTTTCAGAGTAGCAAACAGTGCCTTAAAAAATTAAATATTTGTTTGAAACCACTTCGATTTTCCGAGAACAGAATAGTGTATATACCTAAATTAATAAGTTCTGTGATAATTATCATACAATAATAAAGTTATACCATCGCAATATACACAAAACTTCGTTACATATAATTAAAAAATTGTGTATGTGCTTATGATCACATGGTAGAAGTGAAAACTTCTGATTTATTATGGCAAAAGTATCCAATTGTTCGGATGTACTATATTTTCTTTTACTACATCTGCGTATGCGGACTTTACGTAGTTCACATTTTCGTGCCCTTTCATCGGAGGATTCATCTTTGGACAATGTTAAACACAAATTCTTTTTGAGTTATTTTTTATATTCCTGCAAAGAAAGTACAGGTTGTGAATGTTTGGATAGTTGGATTTGTAGTAAGCGAACACGAAACTAGAAAAAGGAAAGAAAAATAAAGAGCATAGAGCCTCTCATATGCATCAAAGTATTTCGAATGAAACTCTGGAGACCTACAAAGTGGAACATATCTACACCAAAAATACAAATACGTGAAGATTGTGATAGCTAAGATGATGATAATGATGTTCAGTTCATGTCTCTGGTATGGCAGCTATAAAAAATCGTTTCAAAGACAACACATCATTGGTCAGAAATCGTTACAGAGTTTCTGATTGAGTATCAGCTACGATTGCGTCATCTGTAATCACCATTATCTGGAAAGGTAATGATGTTATAAATACCAACGATTTATCACCGAAGATTAACTGCACATTAGATATTACACGTCAAAAGTTTTGTGGATTATGTGGGAACCTATTTGATATTATCCTAATAAGTATTGGTAAAATATGTTGCAATTCGTTAAATATCGCCAATGACGAGGGGCCATTATGAAAATGTGATTTTGGTTTCAGTGCAACGAATTGTGTTCTCAATCTGTGTGCAGTAAAACCAGTTTTTGTACTGCAGATGGGGACCGCATAAAAAAAACGCACAAAAAAATATTCAGAAATTTCATACATATTTGTTGTTGTTTCGTATCCCACATGATCGACAGAAACATTTAGATCAAGTCCATGAACCCGTGCGTTTTTAAGCAATGAAGAACTGTAGCAGCACTTAAGAGCAGCTGGCTCTTACGGCAACCAATATAAGTCCTGCATTGCTGCCTCGTCGAGGCGCGAGAGTGTTCCTGGGTGGAATGAGCCAAGTACGTCCGGAGTGTATTCTTCTGGTAGGGCCTCCCAAGGCGTAAAGGCCATTCCAATATGCTGAGCTAAATGTATTGCAGGCATGAGGCAAAGTCAGACTTCAACCTTTGGTGCCTCATGGTCTTGGACTTCATGAAGTTGCATCTTTCGCTCTTAATCATGACTCGCTTGTCTGAGAGCGAGAGAGAGAAAAAGACTCATACATATTTACATATAACAAACAACTTTGTCGACATACAACAGAAATTTTTTTTATGCAGCGGGGAGGGACCGCATAAATAAAATCGCACTTAGAAAATACGTCAATTATTTACTAAATGCACGATGTGCTTCCAAACAAAATAAATAATTAAATTACACATAAAGACATTTTCAAAAACATTTAATTTCCCGTTGTATACATGTAGAAATTTTCAAAATCACCAATTTACTGCTATCTTTTAACAAAAATCGCATCTTCCCATGACGACTTAGTTCAAAAACCGTCCCTGAAGATACAATTTCAGGATTTTTTATTATTTTTTTTTTGGGGTTTAAAAATCGACAACGGTCTTGGAAATATATATATATATATATACACTAATAGAAAATATTACAGTGGTGCCAATGCCGTTGAAATTTATATTTCGCATAAGAAAAAGTCGCATAAAAAAGAACCACACGAAAACAGGTTTTACTGTATTGTATTTATATATGCCCATTAAATTTATTATTTTCTAAAGGATTTAATTGCCCGATTTCTTTATTGACAAAAGAATTATATATACGACAAAAGTAATAAATTATAATGAGCATGAAATAATATACATTATAAGTTAATATATTCACCTTACCGGTCATTGAAAACGCAACACCATGAAGAAAGGATACAAATTTCAAATTCGTACTAAAGGAAGATATTAAAATATGCAAATGATGACCATTTGCAATGACCCCAAACACGTCATTATTAAGACCAACCCAGAGTTTATTCGACGGATTCTTTCATAAACAATTTATCTTCCGATTACTTTGCGTCTAGTAATACATCGATTTCACAAGCACTACTATCATTTCAGAAGAAGTAATCCCTTTTTGTTTAATTTTGCTAATGGGAATTTTTTCTTAAAAAGAAAAAGGGGAATCATCATGTTTAACTACGACATCGGGGAAAGGGGGACCCCTATCAATTATTGCTCTTTTCAACCACCGAATATCATATGTTCAAGCTTAACAATTTAATGCCTAACTTCTCCATTGCTTGTCTTGAAATAAAGGAAAACTGAGATTCGCTATCAATTAGTGCTTTTAGCGTGGTTTCTTTTCCATTCGCTTATATTTTAACAAATAAAGATAAGTACTCCCCTTCTGCACTGCAGTTTGTTAGATAAAAAATTAGCTTCGATTACAATAGATATACTCCTTTCACTATTTTCTCTAGGATTAGGAAACATTAAATGATGATGGCTTTTTATAAAATAAACATTGATACTTAACGTTACAAAATTTAAAAAAAATTCCTATAGAAAAACAGGCATTTTTTCTTTAATAAAACGTTTCTTTTTCCTTTCAAATCCATATTTCTAGCATTTATTCAATCCCTGGAAGAATGTTTTTTTATCGCAAAAAGATGCAAAAAAAATTTCGTTTACCTGAGCTGCATCTATGATATTTGCTCACCACTACAGCCACAGTGGGATAATCCGATTTCGATTTTAACGGTTTCTTTCGTTGATTGGCATGTAACGCAAAACCTGAAGAATAACCGTTTCTCGATTTAGAAAGTTCAGTAACTACTCTAGAGGATGGTGTCCATTTGATACTTCTTTCAAATTTCTATACCATTTCCATGAGATAAGAATTTCTTCAGGTAGACAGGACTCCACCAATGAACTCATAAAATATCCATTCAACGTGAGTTCAACCTTGACTCGAGAGAGCTCTTATCATCATACAGCGAAAGAGAGATTTGTATTATAAAACGATTGGATACGGCATTCTTTCCTACCATTGATAACAGGTCGCTCATATAAATTTGGACTAGTAAATCCTTGCATTCAAACCTATTTTGATTTGGGAAGCCCACTTTGGAAAATTATCCCGACCCAAAAAACTCAGACACCCCCAATCGGGGGTACTAACCCTTTTTTTTCTGCGGGGCCCATACATATGTTAGCTATTTCACGGGGCCGATACTATGTTATTTTTTTTAGGGGGCCGCAACAAGGAAAAATGGGGAGGGGGAAATGTTTTAAGCCCAAGATAACTTTGGGAAATTTAAAATGTGGAAAATTGATAAAAAATATTAAACTCTGTTTGTTTTTTAATTATTATTTTTTTATTTTTTTATTTGTCCTAACACTAAATTAAAGAATTTAAGAAAAACCCCTTTACAGTTTCATCCAATACAGTTTCATATGATTACCAATAATATAACAAACTTCATAACATGTCTTTATAACCGCTGTTATATTACCTCTGACAAAACACTTTGTTGCTGTTGCAAAGATTATTCAAGAAAGCCTATTTATCACCTCTAGAAAGAGATATTCGAGGAAAAGTGTCATTGAATGAGATTCCCGATTATTGATATCTTTTAAATACGAATAAATGCTTTCGCGACGAATCAAACAATTACTGATCCTGTTTGTTTTTCATTACAAAATAGTCAGTCTCCCAATCGTCTTGAAACGGTATATTTACTTCGAATATTTTTCGCTTTCAAAATATGAAAGATAGTTAAAAATTAGTTCACCCATAAAATTGTCGCTACTCCGTTGTTGTCTGTTATCACTAAACGTAACCATTCCGAAAAGAAAAAGAATATTAGTTCGTACCCGTACGACAGCAAAAAGCAAAACTGATATATTTGATTTCTTGACAAAGAATTTCCCCCCGGCTAAAATTTTAATAAAAAAAACGTTTTTTGTTTTAATTTAGTAAACTTTTCAAAGGAAAGTAATTTACCATGGTTTAAATAGTAAGAAATAGTGGTCTTTAATTATAAACAAAAGTATTCATGGTAAATTAAGTACCCTGTTAAAGGTGGGTCTTAAGTTAGGGGGTGAATCATAAGAATTGAAAGGCCCATATTAAATGGGCTACCGAGTCATGTAAGATCTAAGTATAATGTAAGTATCATAAAGTTTTAAAGTATCATAAGTATAATAGTAAGTATCATAAGTAGTCATGTAAGTATCATAAGTATAATAGTAAGTATCATAAGTAGTCATGGCAATGGACCATGACCGGGCCACTTAAAAGGGCTCGGTGGGCCGCAGGTTGAGTATCGCTGCTCTAAATGTTTTCCATTTAGGCATTACTGCTTGTAGAAGATATTAAAACTTGTCTTTCTTCGGTGTATTGTTGTCTTCGTGAATCTTGCGATAGAGAGAGAAAATTGATTTCAGAAAATCGGATAATCTTTAACATATCTCTCCACTAAACTTCTTTGATTCAACTTTGGGAAACTTAAACTTGCTCTTTTGGAATGATTGCATTTCTATTACCGCCTTTCATCGATAATTGTTCAATTACAGAACATAACTCAGACCACCAATCTGGGTAATGGTTAAAAAGTCATTTCCGTTGGTATGTTCAACATTCGCCTTTAAAAAATTTTAACAGTCATTTGAGTAAGCTTTTCCCAAGGGTTCAAATTTGTCTCTGTGCCAAAATGCGTCTTCCAAACCGAAAGTAGTTTTATGTCCGGATGAGTGAGAATTACATTTACGTCACCCTATAAAGCTGTACGAGGGCTATTGGCAATGGACCTCTTAATTTTAAACCCTGGTCAAGAGACAAGGACTACACCTGAGTTGGAATTGCTTGTACTGAGAATTTAGAGCACCCACGCCAAACAAACACTCTAGGGATCTTTAACATGTTGCATAATCATACGGCATGGACACTGTCAATTTTTTCCATCTTGAAAATCCACTGACTTGTACCGGGTTCGACCCCAAATTTGGATGTACAAGGCCAAACCAACTACACCACCCAGCTCGCAAGCTGGTGGCGTAGTTGTGCAATGTTATATATTCCTGAAATTGTTAGTAGCTTTCAACTCCTCAGAGGTAAAATATTTTGCATCCAGGTGTTTACATATTTAGGTAAACACCTGTTTAATTATTTTGTTGAAAATATTTCCTTGCCCCCTTTTTATAGTCCACATATATGTGCATTAATATTATTAAATACTATTCGATTATTCGTAAATGCAAAAAAAAAATTATTCACTACAGTTTAAAAGATTGTTTGACTATTCATTTCAAGAAATGCATGTACAAAGTAGTTTATAAATAATTGTAGTATTTTCCTGATGGCTATGGTCTGTTAATGGCAGAGATGCTTAACGCTTCTCAAATACTGCTTTTGGATACGGACATAGTCATTTTAAATGAATGTTAATTTATACGAGACATGATCTAGATTTCATAATATTCCTAAATTCTACGCAATATCACGCGAGAGATCTGAGACTTTCTTATGACTTAAGCCGTATCACACGTACATTTTTGGTGCAATTTTTTGGACCAACTTTTCGTCCTATCTGAAGGTGAAGGGTTGCCGTAAACAAAACGACGTACCTGACGTCAGCCGAGCTTTATGTTCCAAAAATTACTCAGCGATTTTTCTGCTTCAGCAAACGAACATCCAAAATTATTCCTTTTATTTCGCTAGCGCTTTTGTTGATAGCGCAAACAGAAATGTAGCACCATTCTATTTAAATTATTATACGCCGTTAAAATATTATACACCATTAAAATATTATACGCCATATCTGATATGTTTGATGAAATCAAAGCCGCCATCTTGTTTATGACGTAAAGAGTTGAAGAACCGCATCGGCTGGAATTTCAAGCAACTTTTATTTGGAACAACTTTTTGAGCTCACTAGCAAAAAATTGTTGGAAAGCCGTTGCTATGGCAACTGAGTAAAAATTACACGAATTGGATGAAAAATGGCTCGTAACGTGTACGTGTGATACGGTCTTTAAGCTATTAAAAAAAATCTAAAAGACACCATGGTTGATTCTAACCGTTTTAAGCAATATTAGTTAAATAATGTTTAAAAATTTCTTTGGGTAAGTCTCCTATTTTTCTGTCAAAACAAATATCATCATATGGTAAAAAATGTAAATGATGTCAAGTTTATTTCTTGTTATTATTATTTCTTGGTCCTCTCTGTGTGTGGTGGGTGATGTAACCTAGTGGTCATGGTCAATAACTCGTAGCCGGTGTGTTGTGGGTTAGAGTCCTATGGTTCCACTGAAGATCCACCGTATGGAGGGACTGACGTGCGTTAAATCTGTCGAGATTCAAAGTCCTCCCGTTGGTGTGGTGTGGGAGAGGGATCCAGCTGCAGTGTTGTCCTCGGCCACTTGACCACGGTTCAGAATTACGAGGTCCATCCCCAATATCCCTCATGTTGCTTCATAAGGCAATGTTAATTAAACTCTCATTCACTGTGTGTGAGGTAATTAGGTAATAAACATTGTATAGTTACTTTAACATAATAATTCTGATACCACTTAGGTTCAGAATTGATTGGAGATACTTCTCTCGCTCTTTTATTTATTTATTTTAGCTTTTACGTAGTAAAACTCTTTAGCATTTCATATTACCAAGTTATAAAAAGAATATTTAAAAACTTATAACATAATATTAACTTTAAAATGAAAAGAAATTCCTATATTACACGAACTTCTTTGTTCCAACCTCACTGATAGTAAGGTCTTGAATTTACATATTAATTCCATAAACAAAATGTTATGTATTTATGAACTGTATTTATACAAATTAAATTATTAGTACCGTGAAATCCGGCGTATAACGCGCACTTTTAACACAAAAAATAAGATTGAAATTTATGGGTGCGCGCTATACGCTGGGTATAAAAATGATAGCTTTAAAAATTAAAAAAGAGATAGATGAGCATAAAATATATGCTTCTATTTACTGTTTATTTAAAAGAAATAACATTCTTTATGAACTTTAAGTGTTGTAGTACTGGAAGTATTATATTTCTTCAAAATCTTGGGATATTACCACAAATAAATGACTTCAAAACATAACAGCATTGCACATTTACATTTCAGGTTTCTTCGTAAAAAAGGGATGCACGTTATAGGGCGACTATACCTTAAAATTAAAGATACAGCTTGAAAGTACAGGTGCGTGTAAAACGCCGATGTGCGCTATAAGACGGATTTTAGGGTATGTTATTTCGTACGACTACATTTACAAAACTTTAATGTGGCCACGGTAACCTAGTGATCAAGGTCACGGACTCGTGGCTAGTGCTCCTGAAGACCCGCTGTGTAGAGGGGCTGATGCACGTTAAATCTGTCGGGAATCAACGTTCTCATGTTGATTTGGTGTGGTAGTTAAGAGAGAGGGGGCTCAGTTCATGTGTCTTCAGGTTCGTCGCCAAAAGCTCTCATGTAGCTGAATAGGACGACGTTAATATTCGCTCTCACTCTCAAAAACTTTAAAAAAAATCATTAAAATTTACAAAATATAAAATTAATTATTTGAAATAATTTTGTAAATCTTACTCTGAGAAGCTTTTAAAAGATGAAAAGTATTGCCGAAATAAAATTCAACCAACCTGGAGAATTAAATATTGAGATAATTGCTTTAAAAATAATCTAAACATTCTTTTCTCCGATAGATGGCGATGCGAGACCTTAACTCGTTCAAAGCAGGTAAACTCGGGTGATGGGAAAAGTTCCAACAAATTTGTAACTTCTCTTTCATGAGTTTTTATTTTTTTTCCCCTTTCATACAGAATCTTTGAAAATGCGATCGAATCAAGTCATATAAAATGTTCTTCATTGACTTACTCCCTCTGTGTGAAACTTCTTAAGACATCCCTTTTTGTAAAATTTATTTAATAGCATGGTTTGAATTAAAATTCAAAGAGAGGTAGATGATTCATGATTATGAGATCTATCGCCAGAGAGAAAATAGTTGTACAAAAATTTGAATTATATTAACAGATATGAACTTCAATACAATTTACTAAAATTTTTCATAGTTATAAGAGAATTTGATTCTACTCTAAAAGGTTATTATTTTCAAAATAATTTTTTTTTATATCCCTTACAAATTCAATAGTTACAACTTGGATGAAGAGCAACAGAGAGAACAAAAAATGTGATAGTAAAATGTAAAGAAAAATATTTACAATTTTTGTTTGCTGCCCCCCCAAAATATTTTTTTAGTTCAGAGAATTTTAAACATTTTATCTGAAAATTCGTATGCAAGATTCAAATATTTAATTTTAACACCATAAACTGAAGCATTTTAAGTACATATAAACCCCCTTACAATGCGATTTCACTTCAACTGCGGATTAGGAAATCTGGGAAATTTCCTACAGTGCCACAATGGGCTCAATTCATGGCGGTCACATGACAAAAAGAAACACGTGTTCTCCATTGAATCAAAACAGATTTTGAACTAATTGTACTTGTTTTATACTTGTAAAACTTGGGTAAAATTTCAGATTTTATAATTGGGTTAAAATGTTCAAATGTTATAAAAAATAAATTTCTTCAAAAGATTTTTAAAATAAAAAAAAATCTTATTTTATGCATGTACTTTAAAATAAAATGTATTTTGTCTACCTGTGCATTATTGTTGTTGACAAATTGATATTTTTTGAGCGAAAGTTTCTAAAAAGATCAAAAGTCGGCAGCAACAAAGCGCATGAACTGACTAGCTGGAAACACGTGATTGCTTTTGTCGTGTGACTATGAAGTCACATGAGTTTTTGAACTGATTGGCTAAAAACACGTGGTTATCATTATCATGTGACTAAAGAACATCACATGTGTGAATTGAGAGTTATTCTACAGTGCACTTATTGATATTAACAGATACTAATCTGTCGCTCATTTCCATTTTGGTCACGTCAAATCAGTTTTTATTGTGAGTAGAGTTAGCACGCGCTTACGTTTTGAACAATATCATATTCAATTATTCAAGAACTCAGGGTCTAAAGAGTTTTCTCATTTCTTCTATGACGCTTTTAATTTTTGTTACAAGAGTACATTTCGATAAAGAAAAGAAAAAAAAAAACGCTTTATAATTTAAACGTAGCGAAGTGAAGTTATTTTTTGTAAACTTTTGTGACATTTATAATATAAATACGATTAAAACTGGAAATTTGTAGCCATAGCAATGCCGAATGAAAACAAAGGATAGTCGTTAAAAATCAAATTTAAATCCCTTCAAATAAAGAGAGAAATTTTAAAATGAATTATAAATCATAAGTGGATAGATTGGTATTCATTTTAATAATAATTAAATTTGACCGATAAAACACTTGGAAAAATATTTAGAAAAATCGGTGCATCAGATTCTGTAATACTATAAGAAGAAAATTTATTATCATAACGTTATGATTTCTTCCTTTTAAATCCGAGTTATAAAGACTGAAGATGGTATGTGTGATATTTTTAGTTAGATCTCTGGAATGGGAGTTACTAGTGGTGGTGTTATGTTGGTTGGGTGGCGTAGTTGGTTAGACGCTGGCCTTGTGCACCCAAGTTTGCAGGTTCAAAAAGGATTTTTATGATACAAAAAATCGGCAGCATCCATCTCGTATGATCATGCAGCATGTTAAAGATACTTAGAGTGCCTGTTTGGCTTGGGTGCAAAATTGAATTCCTAGTACGATTTCGCATCGTCACAGTTCAGGTACATTCCTCTGGGAAAGAAACTCAAAATAACATTGTGGAAATTGATATCAACCAATATCGTGCCACACCAAAAAGTGATACCAGCTCCCAGGAAATATACTAGGTCTGCAATGGTAATTACCAATACGCAGCTCCATTTGAAAGAAAAAAGGAACTCCACACATTAAAGCGGTTGGCCCTTAGGAAATAATGTTTTGAGTTCTCGGTATTTTAATTTATTCAGATAAATTAAACTATCCTATGAACAGTCAATAAAATACATCATTATATTCAATATAAAACTAAATATAGCATTATAATCAATGAAATCGTAATTTTATTTTCCAGTCAATATATAAAAACTAAGTTAAAAATTAAAAGAAAGGAAACAGAGTTAAGGAAAAGTGAATATTTTCTGAAATTGTTCTGAAATTAATAAATAATGGATTTTTCTCCAACCAGGAACTGATATTAATATGTAAACAATATTAGTTTATCTTCGTTTTAGAACATCTGCAGTCTTTCCGTTTTGGAAATAAATTCAAGCTAAAAGGTTATCCGGGAAATTCTTAACACTTTGCTTCAAAACAAACATGCAGTGCTCAACAATGTACCAACATGGTCCGTTCCTCTTGTAATAAGTGAAAAATAATGCTAAAGCATTTTATTCATATGGAAATGATGGAAATTCCTGGAAGTCTAATTAGCAGAAACTATGCTGATGTTTCCAAAATTGTAGGAAAGTCGAAACATATACTTGGAAGCATTAATATTAAAGAGGGTTTGAGGAGTAAATGAAAAAGGATAACACCAGCGTCAACAATAAATGTTTCTGCCAGCATTCCTTACTCTAATTATGAAGAATTCTCTCTCTCTCTCTCTGTTTCGTTAATTAATTCTTAATAAGGATCATCTTAACAGTGCGACACTCATCTTTCTACGCCTCTCTTCAATGAATGCATTTAGCTGTAGTCATGATCTTTATCGTAATGAGTTAAGTGAAAACTGGGTAGGTAATTCTATGCTTTTTTACTCGAAAGAGAAAATATGAATAAAAAGAAAAATTCGGTAAGGCTCTGACATACTTGATTCTAAGAGAAAATTAATTTTAAAAAATAGTTTTTATTTTTACGAGTCCTTTAGAATTTTGAAGATACACTCCTGGGCAATAGTTTAGTTTAGTGAGAGTTTATAAAATTTTGGTATCAAAAAAGATATTTTTCAACGCTTTTAAGCAAAAGTGCAGGACCGCTGATATTTTTAATCATTATCTTCATTATCTTAACACATGTTTTATTTGTGTTCTAAGATAGTGTGTAAAAGGTTGTTTTTTTCTGAAGAATTCAAAATGCTTAATATATGTACAGTCGGGCCTCTATATAATGAAGTCGCTAAATCCTGAAAAAAAGTTCGCTATATGGAAAATTCGTTATAGGGAGGATCATCTTTCAATTTTCTTTATAAATCCCATAAAACAAATTTTAAATTCACAATCACTATATATCAAGAAAAATTAATTATTCTCAACTTTTTGTAAATTAATATATATTTATTTTCTATATATCATCTTTAAAAAAAAGAAGGAATGAAACGTTTCTTTTGACGCCTTTATCCACTTCCTGAAGAATTAAATTTTTTTCTTTGGTGCTCAAGTACTTAAGTTTTGACATTTTCGAGCTAGAAGAAGCGAAGTTACCAATACGACTGATCAATTCTACAAATGAACGGAGACTAGTTCAAGAGCATGAGATTCCACTGAGGGTGAAAAGGGATATCGAAGATGTTTCCAGTGAACTGGACAATAGGGGTTAAAGATTGCACTTTTTGGATGAAATGCCCAGAATTCTATTGCTCTCGGCAAGTTAGGCACCTAATAAAATCAGTTTAAGATTTATGAAGACCATAAAATGTGCTAAAAGAGAGAATAACTCAAAATGTACAGAAATACTTCAAAAATAGGGAGAAAAAAAAATTGAACACAAGATAAAAAATTGTTATATAGAAAATGCACTTCGCTATAGGGAGGTTATTTTACGAAGAAAATCGTTAAATGTTCTTAGTTCCAGGAAAAAGTTCGCTATATAGAAAAATTCGCAATATAGAGGTTGTAATACGGAGGTTTGACTGCATATATATATAACATACTCTACGTGAATAATTAACAGTACAGTTTCTGATGCGTTTACTTTCGTCAAATGTAATTACTACGATTATTTCGTGATGCTAATAAAAAATATCAAAATATACGAGGAATATTCTAAGAAAAAATATAAAAACAAAGATTTTTGTCTTTTCTACATTAACTACTGCAAAAAAGATGATTCTATGTTAAAAAGATGTTGTAGTCAAGCTTGATTTAGATTTAAATGAAAATAAAGTTTTGAAATCAGAATTAATATTTTCATAATGATATTATTTTTTATATAAAAAAATCCACTTTTTTCAATATTTATAAGTTTCCTACAGGTAATCAAAAGAACTTAACATGAAACTTCTAATATTAAAATCTCTTATTTTATTTTAGAATTAATCCTAAGATCTTTTTAAACTTTGAAATTATAATTCGGATTTTTATATAACATCTCGAATATAATTTTTTCTATTAATACTACAATACATTTTACATAAGCTTTTCCCTAATGTAAAATGTAAAAACAAAACAGTAGTACGAAAGTTCAAATTCATTCTTTAGAGTTAGTTAAATTGAAGAAAATAAAAATTAGCAATTCATTGGAAATCTTTTGTTTGTTTGCCTTATCAATTTTGATCAATCTACTAACACCATTCAATTACGTATACAGCTTCGTAAGATTTTACGTAATTTTTATGTGGAATTTTTATTTAAATTTCAGGTTAAGGTTTCACTAACCAAAGAATAAAAAAAAAGTACAAACCCATCTTTTTGGAAGATGTATTAGTATTAAAAGTATCACAAAATAATAAATTTAAATCAGTCTTGTGAGATCTGTTTCATAACACGATTTAATTCAACAAGATACACCGACTGTAATATGTTTTATATCTATAAAATGAGGCAGATGGTGTAAATCAGATTCCTTCATGTAAATTTTGCTAAGCTTTTAGTTAATATTTACTTATATACAGTTTGTTTTATTTACTTGTTTTATACAAACTGTATTAAAATGGAATAAAAAGGCTTTTGTGATACGTATAATAAATTTTAAGCTGCCGTATAATAAATTTCTTTAACGTTATCAAAGCTCATTCAAAATATTCAAAATTTATTTCACTTCTATTATTCTACGTAGCAATTATGCTCTTGTTATTTATAATATTAATGGTTGCTTTTGTATCTTCTGTAATATTTTTAAAGGTACTCTTATCAAATTATGAAATAGAACCTGAAATGGGTTCTTTAAAATAGTTTATAAATTCAATATAATTTCTTGAAACTGTACAATTTGAAATACATTGTCAAACATAGTCATAACCTTAATTACGATCTTTGATTTGACTGCTAAAATAAAAATGTACTCGGGCAAAATATAGGAGCTATTTTTGAATATTCCTGTAAAATAGAGGTGCCAAACTCGTGGCCCACCAATAGCATTTTTGTGACCCAGTCAACATATCGTCACACAGTAATATATACTAAAATAGCAAACTGACGCAATAAAAATAAGATAGATAGAATTCTCTACACGTTTTTTTTTTATGTTAATCTTTTTTTCCCATTATTAAATAAAATGCGTAAATTTATTTTGAATACACCCCAATCAGGTAAAAATGGTATTTAAGAATAAATAATATCTAAAATATGCCAAAAGTTACGTTACAAACTTTTTTGGTAGATGAAAAATGTTGAAATAATTTTAAAAAATACGAACAACATGCTTTAAGAAAAGTTTATTAAATGTTTAACTATTAAATAATTAACAGCAATTTGTTGTTGAACGAAAAGTTGAAAATGTAGATTGTTAATAAGATATCATGTTAAATAATTAACAGTATTATGCGGTAAAAACAATTTATTTGCATAAATTTTATAGTTAGAGTGCAATAATATGGGTCTCAGTTCAACTTTAGTCTTGTACGGATTGGTGCGCGTAATCGAAAATATTTTGCTTTCGTAAAATAAGACGAATAAATTACATAGGATTATTGCTTAATTCATGTTACACTTATTGATTTGTGCAGTCTCCTGTTAGAAATAGTATTAATGACGCTCAACTTGGGTCAGTTTTGTAAGTAATCTCTACGAACAAAATTTCTCCCGAAATAGGAAAGATAGTAGCAGGAAAGAGATGTCAAGTGTCGGGACGTGAACATTAAATTTTTCTAGTTCTTTTATTTGTGTTTATTATAGTGTGTTATTCGAAATAAACCTACGTTTCTATGAATATTGATTTTTTTGTGGCCCACCTAAAGATAAACCTTGTTTGTTTGGCCCAAATTAGCTTTTGAGTTTGACATCCTTGTTGTAAAGCATTGTGAAAACTATATGCACTAAGTAAGTATAAATAATATATACATGTGCTCAAATATTGACTTAACTTTTAAGCCTACTAAGTGTATAGTTGGCCATCCATGAACAGTAACGAAAGGCTTATGTTATTTTTATGTGTATATTTTAATATTACAACCACACACATATGCCTGCATTCACCTTCCCCCCGATTTTCCGCATTCGTCTCAATTTGTCTGAACTATGTTCTCAGGCGCTTTCCTGTATAGTAATTGTAAAAGCAGGGAAAAAGCTTTTACAGATATCAACATCATGAACAATATTGAACTTAAGAGAGAGACACATTTTTAGTTTTCAAAATCAAATGCTATGTTATACATCATGATAAAAAAAAATTCTAACAAATTAACCTACAAGGCAACACAAATAACTGAAGAATAGATTTAAAATTTAGAATTTAAAAAATTCAAACTGAGTAAGAAGTAGAGAGAGAGAGAGAGAGACAAAGTTTAAATCTTAAAATGAATAGTCAAAAACATTTTCATAACATTAAACATCCATTGGATTAAGTTTTTATATTCAATTAGAGTATTAGTATAGATAAATTTAACTAATTATTGCTTGATACTTTATTTCACTAAATTGATAAATAATTATAAGATATAAAATAATACATTTCTTTCACATTGAAAATAAATGTCAAAAGCTAATGTATTGATAAAAGTCACTGAAGACCTCTGAAACATAAACATTTTCAACATTATTCAGCAAAGGTTATAAAAATCCATGAAATAATATATTCTATCTCAGAAAAACAAAATACCGCTTCGCATTTATGTGAAATATATGAATCAATAAGCAATTAACGCTAAATACTTGAATAAAAATGCGTAAGTATATTTTATCTTTTGCGATATTCGAACTCTTTTTCACCATAAAATATTTTCGAGAACGGTTAAAATCAATTAAGTTTTACGTAATCGTCAGTATTGAAGTATCTCTTTCTTACTAACTCCAAACTTCTATTCATATATATATATATATATATATATATATATATATATATATATATATATATATATATCTTTTTTATAGTTCCTTTTTAGTATTTTTCGATCTTCATGTTTTGCTTTTATATTCTTATTACGTTATTTCTTGTTATGTTCATTATCTATTATTTCTGGTTTTGAAATATTATACAAATTTATTTTTATATATATATATATATATATATATATATATATATATATATATATATATATATATATATATATATATATATATATATATATATAAGATGGTCACTGAAGTATATATATTTAGTGACAGAGACACCCACACCACTAGTTTGACGATAATTAATTTTATTATTTAAAAAAAAAACAAAGTATAATTAGATAGGAAAATAATAAAGGAAAAAAACAATGGTTGTTTTCCCTTACAAAAAAAAGAACCGCTCTCTGGGAAAAAAAATCCCAAAAAACTCATAAATTCTAGTCCAGCGATGGAAACCAGTGGCACGCGTCCCCATTGATAAGCGACACAATATTTGGCGCGGGATAAAAAAATGGTTTGCATTCTATTTCAAAATAACAAAGTTCATGTTGAAGTATTACGAATAAATGCAAGTGATCGGTTGCGGGGTGGCGGGGAGCACACTCGTTTGTTGTTGTCTTTCCTTAGTTACATCGTGGACTACAATTGCTTATGATGCAAAATTTGTCAACATTTTCATAGACACAACTGTGTTTTTAAGTTTATTTGTGTTACATATACGATTTTTAATTGTAATTTAACAGGGCTAGTTCAGCAAAAGAACACAAAGGGCAAGATAGTAAGTGTAAAAGAGAATTTCATTATTATATGGCATTATTAGAAAAGGCGACAAAGCGGTGTGGTTTTAGGTTCTAAAGAAATTACCAATTTTCGTCTTAAAGGCATTTTGAAACAAATCAAATCCTCTTGTAAAAAAAAAAAGTGTACCAAGCAAAATAAAATAATATAATTTATTTACCATCCAATCTGCAACAAAAGAACTTGTTTCTGTAATTTAATTCATGTATAACTAAAAATTCAAACTATACATTACAAAAAAGGTTTTTTTTTGTAGTAAATAAAAATTTTTGTTGTTACGATTTAGTTTTTATATTATTTTCGAATAATCGCCAGTAAAATTTTTGGGGCCCGTCTTACCTCATTAAACCTTTTTTCGAAAAATGGCATTTGATCCAAAAGGTTCCCCCCGCTCAGTCTGGGAAGATGTAAATTAGAGGAAATATTGTGGTACTTCCGAATTTAAAATAAGATCTTTCTGATCTGTGGATACTGATAGTAGCGCATGTCTTCTGTCAAGGAACGTACCGTGATCAGTATGCACTCAAACCCTCACTTTCCTGATCATGCTACTAGGTAATAAGATTGGATCATGCACTAGATTCAGTCGAGCAAGCTTACGATCTCCACATGCTTAGGATATGTATTTCGAGTTTAATTCGTTGCTTTTGGACCACTCTGTTCGTGAGAGACAAAACTTTGAATTTGAAACTATGGAAAAATTCAGGCCCGAATGTTCTCTGTATATATTTACCAGTTCAAGGGAAAATAAATTTAAAAGGGGAAATTTTAGGCAGATATTTTCTAAAATGAATCAATTCATTTCATTATAAGTTAAACAAAAATGACAGAATTTTATTTCAATGCATAAAAAAACTATTTATAACAATCCAGACGTATTTTCTAATAGATATGACAATTTTGCTGATTTTGGTAATAATTTTCTAATAATGCAGAGATTTATTACTGTTTTTGTTAAGAGTATTGAAATAAAAAAAGTAAACACATTTCAACAGCTCATATTTTTGTGAATATCGTAATCTGTTATTTCTATAGTTACAGATGAATCTTTTAATGTATAGATTACGGTATATTTTGTTTCAAACACATAGAAATCCATAACAGAGTAAACTATATTTTATCTGCATCTTGTGTTAAAATAAATGAATACTAACATTTGACAGGAATCATACATCGCTTTTAGAGCCTAATGCAATGTGTTGAAAAAATGTATGCTTTATTCAACTAATGTCCGTGCTTTTTTCCTTTTCTTTTAATTTTAGAAATATTAAAAAAATGTTGACAAAAGAAGTAATATACATGACGTTAAAATAAATTTAAGGATAAATGTGAGCAATTTTTTAAAAAAAGACACTTTTGCTACTTCTTGGCATTGTAACTATTTATTTAAAATTGATTCTATTTTATTAAGTGCCTTACGCAGAAAAAATTAATCTACCTTTTTAATAGCTTAAACATAACTTAAACCCTAATTCTAACATTAATTTATATTCGTAAAATCAGAAAGTGATAAGTTTCGTATACAAATAGTAATTTATTCGTATGAAAAATGCAAACTCAATATAACCAATTATTCGGAATAAATAACAATATGCATGATTTAATAGATTAAAACAAATGATATTTTATATTTTACGCACAAGTTACTGTTTCCACTTTGAATTTAACTGCAATCCTATTTTAGAACACTTCTCTTTGGTTTTGATCATAAATAATCAGATTTCAAAAATGATTATTCACATCAAATGCAAGTGAGTTATTAAACCTGTATAAAATATAAAAAATTCACTCTTTTAGAATGTTTTTCATCGATATATAATATTATTAATGCATAGCGAAAATTAAAATAAAAAAGCAGTTAAATATGAAAAATTAAGAGAAAATTCTAAATTAAAAGTACAATGAACATCATTCGAAAAAACTTAATATTTCACTTATAGAAATCTTTATATAAAACGCCTACATGTGTATTTTCAATTGAAAAATAATTTTCGAAACACGTTATTAAGAAAATTTACAATAAAAAACTAAGCAAATTAGTAAAACAAACTTTAAATTCAGATATATGCTCAAAATTATCCTGAAATGCAATGCTTTAATTTGCTTTAAACACCAAGAATGAGATTTTTTAAAAAAATATAGCACCTTTAAAAATATTATTTATTATTACTATATATATAAAACGCTACACATATTTTAAAGTACCAAAAGCTACTAAAAGAGAGCATAAAACTTTATTATAGTATTACGTTTTAATATCCTAAACCAAGAGAAATGAGGCAGAAGAGGAAAGAGAAATATATGAAATGCATAATTTATTTGATGTGCATGAATGAGAGTAAATATTTCATTTTCATTTATTAGTATGTTTTCCTCTACTCAACAGGAAATTTTATTCAAGGCTTAAATTGCGATAATAATTCTTGAAAATTTAGAAATAATTGAATATTATGTTTTATCATTAATACACTGACGGGAAAAATTTCAACACCAAAAAGACTTGTGTTAGATAAACGAAATTTGGTAGGCATGTTTATACATTTGAAAGATGACATCGATTCAAATTTCGCGCTTAAGTGTGGTGCTAGTAGTGCCCCTCAGAGCTTGTAAATCAGGGTTGCTTTAAATGCGTACTGTAAAATTCGTGAGAGTTATTCGTTTTGTGAAATGTGACGTATTTAGTTGATTTTAGCCAAGAATGCCTTTGACTAAACCAAGAAGTGTCATCATCAACTGCTCACCGAGTTTGAATGAGGTCGTGTAATAGGGCTACGAGAAAGTGGATTTTCTTTCCGCGGTATTACAGGAAGACTTGACCTGGAATGTACCCACTGTGCATGATTGTTCGGAGCAGTGATCAAAGGATGGTACTACATCAAGACCGTGTTCCGGGCGGCCACGTGGAGCTACTGAGAGAGAAGACCGCCGTATTCGACGTACGGCTGTGGCGCCTCGTACTGCGTCTGCGGCAGAAATTCGAGCTGCAGTACCACAGTGACACAACGAACTGTTAGAAGTCGGTTGCTTCAAGCACAGCACCGAGCCATGTGCCCTGTAGCGTTTATTCCACTGACTCCTCGCCATTGCCGTTTGCGACGCCTGTGTATCAAGCCAAAGCTCATTGGAGGACAGAGTGTAGATCTCTTGTGTTTTCTGATCAAAACAAGTTCTGCCTTGGTGCCAGTGATAGTCATAAGAGGCCAGAGGAATGCTGGAAAACAAACTGTCTCTGGCTTAGACATACTAGACCTAGACCTGGAGACAATTTCCTCTGACAGCACGAACACTCTGACTGCAAATTTGTACGTCAGTCTGGTAACTCAGCCTATAATACTGCCATGCATGAACATCATTCAAGGGGGAGTATTTTAACAGGATAATGCTCACTCTTACACCACTGTTGTAACGCAACGTGCTCTACAGAGTGTTAACATGTTACATTGGCCTACGAAATCACCAGATCTATCTCCAATCGAATACGTATGGGATATCATTGGGCAAAAACTCCAGCATCTACCACAGCCAGCACTGACCGTCCCAATATTGACACAATATGCACAACAAGCTTGGAACTCCGTACCACAAAGTGACATTCGGTACCTGTATGACACAATGCATGTACGCTTGCTGGCTTACATCCAAAATTCTGGAGGTTATACCGGCTATTAATGTAACAGCATTTCACATTGGAATGCATTTTCTTGAGTTTAAATTAACCTCTGATCTTGAAAATTTAATCAGTTAAACATGTTAACTGGACAATTGCTTGGTCCAAAGTTCATTACTTTACAATAATTTTTCTCTTGGTGTTGGGATTTTTTTCCGTCAGTGTATTTTTACACAGCATGCACACAAACATCCTTCTTGAAAATGAAGTGACATAACCGAATTTTTTTGTAAAAAATGAAAATATTTTATTTTGATAATTATTTATGCAGGCGCTTTATTCATTTGTAATTTATTTAGAATTTAGAAAGCACATTTGTAATTTATTTAGAAATTAGAAAGCATATTTGTAATTTATTTGGAAATGAATGAAAATTAATTATTTCTGGTTATACTAAAAAACCGTACAGTTATTATACGGTAAAATATTTATTATTGATTTACTGGTTAAAATTATTTATGTACATTTGTGAACATTTTTACTTAATAAAGATTTTCAAAATGTGCAAAAGCACTGATGGTTGTTGATGCGTTTGGGTCAATACATAAACATATATTGCGCATTTAGTTGTTTAATGAATACAGTTCTGTGTGTGTGTGCGTGAAAAAATTTACTAAAATTTTAACATTAATTATATCAGTAAAAATAAATAAAATTTTTATTCAGTACAGGAATTGTCAAGCATTGGTACTATTTTAAACATTTGAGTAATGATGATGATTTGTAGTTATAAAAAAGCTGTAGTTACTTAGATTTTTTTTTAATTAATCTATCAAATGCTAAAAAACAAAATACTCAAAATACTGAGGATATTATTCAATTCCTGCTACTAGTTCACTCTCTTCTACATACACAATATATATATATATATATATAATATATATATATATATATATATATATAGGAAGAGAGTGAACTAGTAGTAGGATATATATATCTTGTTCAAATTTTCAATCGTTAATAAAATACTTTTTATTATCCATTGAAGTTCAAATACATTTTTTAAACTTGTAGTGGATGACACTTGATGTTAATACAGTTTTTTCAAATATTAATTCATGAATTAAATTTAATTAACTAAAATAAAATTTTTCTTCGTTGACCTAAGTAGGGGAATTGACTTAAAATTTTTTTTATATTACTTCTTTATTTATTTACTTTCCATGTAATATTTTCTATTCTTTTTATGGTAAGTGAAAAAGTAAAGGAACTTCTGCAATTTGTCTTTCCAAGGTTTGGAAACATCCACTGCTGAATGAGGGGTAGTCAGCAACACTTCTATACAACGTGTCACGCGTCTTCTCTCGTAGTCGTTGGGATGTAGCTGACCGTTCGACAGGGAAGCTCCATTGTCGATCTGCACCAAGGAGGAAAAAGAGGACAGTGCTTCGCCTTTTGTTTGCAGAATGTATGATACTTGTGCAGGATACGAGCCATCCCTTCCATTACAGTACCCTCAAAGACGACGACCCTCAGTGGTTGATGTCGATGGACTGCCCGATCTTTCGTTGTCACATAAAGAAGTTCTTCCCTGATTGAAGAGCTCTGTCCATTCGTGGACCTTGCTTCGCGATTAATAGCTATCACCATACTGCGCGCTTGCATGCGACGAATAATTACTGCAGGTTTACATCTTCCGCAATCAAAAAGCGAATCACTGTTCTTTCCTGCTTGATGCAGATTGACAGTGGAACTGACATGTTGAACGGTTTGCTGCAACCCAACGACAACGAAGGAAGACGAGTGAGGTGTTGTATAGAAGTGTTGCAGACTGTCCTTCCTTCAACGCAGGACATTTGAGCTGTCGCCATACTTTGGAAAGAGAAATTTCTTAAGTTTCTTTACTTTTTGACTTACCCTCGTATTTTTAATTTTAAAACTTTGCCTATTTTAAAACCAATTACACAATAATAAACAAAATTGGAGGAAAAAATTTCAAGAATTCATAAAAAAAAATCACATCAAACCGAAACAAAGATGATTATTAATAGTTAATTAACTGCATCATTCACATTTCAAAAGCACTGAATAAATTTTAGCATTATTGCCATTCCAAACATTCTAAAACGCATAATAGCTTAATAAATAAAACGCAGTTTGTTGAAAGTCTAAGGCTTAAAGTTATTTGAACCATCCAAGACACTTCCAAGCCGACATAACTATATTTCATGTTAATTATTCGATGGAACATTTGACTTTGTTTCTGTTTAACAATAAAAAGGGGAAACAAATGTTGCAAAAAAAATAATTGTTTAAAGTATGATTAAAATATTGATTAAGTCACTTTCAAATCCATTTTTAATTTTTAAATTATATTTATCTCTCGAAAAGTATTTCTAAAATATTTCGGTATGAATAAAGGAATATTAAAGGGGATGAAATATTTATTTTAATTATTTGTTCGTAATATTACAGAAAAGCTTCAGTTTCTCAGTTTCATGTTTGTAATTTAAAGCGGAAGCAATAAATAACAAAGAATTTAAAGCAATTGTGAAGAATTAAGACCTTTAAAGATTTTCAAACCATCGAATATACGGTCTAATGACTTGAAGAATGAATGTGGTTATACATTTTGGAAATATTAATGTCCGCTTTCAGTGATTTAAGAAATGCATTGGACAAAAAGGAAAATTTTTTCCTTTAAAAATCTTTTAACCATCTTGCTATCAGAATTTGATTTTACTTAGTAAACAATAACTATTAATTGTAAGATGCCGAAATATATTATCCTGTTTTAGATGTAGAACAAAGATTTATGTGCCTGTTTAACATTCACTGTTTGCGCAATATTGGCTTCGAAATATTGCCATAATTTTGTTTTCTTAATTATTTTTTAGTTATGTAGTATAAATTTGTGGTAAATTATATTAAAAAGAACATATTATGAGCTTCTGTTATAAGGTTTGTATCCATTTAGTTCTGATTAAATGTATGTGTTTTCAGAATAATGTGGGATAAATTGAATAATCATTTATATAAATATTTATAGCTTGAAAAAAGGATTTTTTTTACTACTTCAACCTTTAATGCCTTTCATCTCTTATAAATTTATAAGGACCTTTCTCTTGAAAATTAACTTGATATCTCATTGTACTGAAATCTCATTTATGATTCTATCGTTAATAATAGCATCACAGCTATTTTCTGCTGGTTTCCGCTCTGAATGATCATATTTGCACGTTTCCATACATATATACGCATTGAATTATAATTATTCTTTAATACAACTGTAATAATTTCTTGATGGGTATGTTTATGAGAATTATATTAAGGCTGTTTTCGGCTAATGTTAAAAAATAGGACCCAAAATCCGAATACTTTTTCAGATATAAAAGTACTCAAACATTAATATTATATTCTGTTCTCACTATCTTGTAGAAAATCACTTATTTTATTATGCTACTCATTTTTATCCGTTTTTTTTTACCCAATTTTTATTTTATAAAATGTGTTTTTCGCAGCTTTTCACTTATACCATAATGCTAAATGATCTATCTATTTACATGTTAAAAGTAAAAACTGGTTATTTATGAATTTTAAAAACACTATATTACAAACAAATGTATGAGTTAGAATGTCACAAATTTTTATAAAAATTGAGGCATTTTTTTTCTGTCGGAAAATGTGTTCCGCGTTAAGTTCCCGCTCTTGTGCATATGGTGAAAACAGCCTTAAAGCTATTTAATGCAAGCAATATTTTACTATCCATTTTCAATTAATTTTTGTAATTAAATATGAAATAAAAATCATTTTAATTTCAGACATATTCTTACCTTTATTTTCATATACAAATATTTCTGGATACCAATAAATTAATCTACTGTTAAAAAATTTTCGTGACTCAAGTTGGAGTGTTGTAGAAGTTTAGAGAGAGGGTACCAGCTCAGGTATCGTCCTCGTTGCCTGCCCATGGTTCAAAATTATAAGGACTGTTGCCAATAGCCTTAGTGTTTCTTCAAAGAGTAACGCAAACCAAATTAATCGGTTACTCAAGTAGACTCCCAAGTAATTAAGAAAAATCTACTAATGCCTTATAAATCTAATTTTGAAAACAGTCCTTGCCCTTTGTAATATTTAGGGATTGCAATACCGGTATACCGGGATACCGAATACCGGTATTTAGAGCCATTTGTACAATTTTCTAATATCGGTATTCACAAGTTTAAATACTGTTTTTTCGGTATTTATCAGAAATTTTAAAAATTTTCTCCACTATATGATCAGGGATTCCTAACATGGCAAAATAGTATACGTTTTTATTTTTATTTTTATGTCTCCCTAACGGAAGAAATTAGACTGTGGATATAAATTTGCATCCTACAATCAAGAAAAGTGATAAAAAATGTAAATCATACAAGGAGGCGGGTCAAAACTATCCTATTACAGCTCTGAGCCATAATGCACATGCGCAGGATTTGTCGTCCGATTCTCGTTTCTGTGAAAACAAGGTTGTAGTTGTGAAGAAAGTGCATAATATTTCGATATTTTTTAAATTGGTGAGTTTGTTATTCACATTGTATTTGCATATCATATTTTAGGGTTCAAAATACTTTTCTGATTCATTATGTATATACTCATAAATAATAACCCATAATAATGAAGAAGAATAAGACAATAATGTATAAGGTTTAAGATCACACTTCAAAAGTTTGTAATAATACCATGGATTGAATAGTGATATTTATTACACTTTTTTATGATTTAAATAAATAAGATGTTCCTTTACTTTTTTGTAATTCTTTATGTACTGTAATAATTTATAAGTTAAAAAAATTATTTTTTGTGTTATTCACTCTCTCTAATAAAACTGGCAAATAAAACAAAGAAACACCTTTGTTTTCTTTCTTTTTCTAAAATTTTTACTACCGGTATTAAAACTGGTATCCCGGTATTAAGATAAGAAAAATACCTAGTACCGGTATTGAACTTTTGGTCCGATATTGCAATCTCTAGTAATATTTTTGTTCTGAACTGTGCATGAACTTTTTTAAAGGGAAATATGATTAAAAAATTTTAAAATATATTAGCAGAAATACTTTCTATATTTTTGGCTGTCACAGATTGTAGAAGAACGAAATTCATCAAAATTAGCATTTTTTAGAACAGAAATTGATCCTGCCTGAAAAACCTTGTTTGACGATTTGTCATGATCGTGAACTCGTGGACGGCGTTAATTCTGACCAGCCATGATCACTGATACTATTCAAGACTCACCGTGTAAAGGGGTTAATGCTCATTAACTCTTTTCAGGCTCAAAGTCGTTACGTTGGTGTAACGAGGAAGTTTGAAAAGAGGAGTGCCATCTCAGGTATTCTCCTTTTTACTTGAAAGGGATTCAAAATTATGAATACCGTTGCCAATAGCTCCTGTGTAGCTTCGTAATTGACGATAATAAAATATAGGTCAATCAATCAATCAACAATCCTTTCTTCAAATTACTTTACATATATTACCTTTGCATATTAGGTATTTACATTCTAAAGCTCCCGAAATAAAAAAAGTAGAAAAAACAATAGATTTCGAAATGATTTTTTTTCGCTTTCTGTATAATGTATGCATTATGATAAAAATTTCAGATATCAAATTTTTCCTATAATTTATATGGTTGTACAATAAAATATACATATTTTATAATTCTATAGAAATATTTAATAACAAATGGAAATAAAAATAAAATATCTGGTAAAATTAAAGTTTACTAATTAATCTTTTAATGTAAAATAATTAATAAAATTTTTTCAATATTCTAATTTTATTAGTCACGGCTGATCGTTGGTTAATTTTTAGATATAGATGTTGAAATTTTTCAATGCTTCAGCTTACAGTTAGTAATGTGTATGATAATTGAAACAAATTAAGGAATAAAATATTTATGCTAGTAAATAAAAAAAATTGGCAGTTATAGAGACTGTCGATAGAAGTAAAAACTTAGAATTTTAGTATTAAAATTTGAAATTTCATGATGTTTCAATTAAAATTATCAACATCAATTTGGTTTTTACATCTGCTGACACTCCGAGCAACAATTATATGTATGTTACTATGGTTTTTTATTATTCAAATATATTACGGTCTCTGTACAATATCATGACAAAACATAAATACAATTCAATTGAAGTAACAATTAACATACAATCATATTATTTATGGATAGTATTTGTATTCACTTAAATTTCAATGTACTTGATTTTTAACATTATTTTAATTGTTTGCATCATTGTCATCATTAATTTCCACAGTACATAGACTTTTTGTACTTTCAATTATTTCATTTTATCCTAAAAAAGATACAATACGCTTATGGTAACTAAAGTAAGAAAGGGAAATGTTTGATTCAAATTTAACTAAGTATCACGTAAAAACCGCATCGATCGTCGTTTTATATTTAGTAGTAGATTTTTATCATCTGCGTAGTTAGTATTGAAGTCTCCACTTAAAATCATCGGTACATTATCATATTTTTCGCCAAATCTTTTTTCGAGTATTTCAGAACCTTCTTTTGTATAAATCCTCAAATTTTCGAATAAAAACTGTTGTATCTCTCTCATAGATTTTCCATGCGAAATATAAACGACAACCATTAATATGTATTGTCCATTCTCGGAATCGCAACAAGCAACGCATATTTCGCCTATATCAGAAACATTAACACCAATGTTTTTAGTAAATTTAGTATGAATTTTCATATGTGAAGTAACGAAGTGTGACGTATCTTGAGTGTTGTAATAAATAGCTACGCCTGCTGCTGGAACTTCGGGCCTTTTATAACTCACAACAAAGTGGAAGTTTAGAATATCAAATGGTTTTTCGTTTTTCATATGAATTTCTGACAAAAGTAGAGCATTTGACTTTTTTACGATAGCATCATTTTTTTGGTCAGCTGCATGCGCATGCAAACTTTGACAATTGAATGAAAATATCGATAATCCTTTCTTGTTGGAGATGAATTCCAGAAAAGTTTTGGTGACCGTTTGTAGTGTATTCTTTTGTAACCTTTTCAATTCTAACGTTAGATCCTCTATATGACTTGTTGATCTTTTATGATGTTTATTTGTTTCTGAAGCATTTAGAGGTGTTCCTGTTCTACCAATCCAAAATCTCCAGCTACTGCTAATATTTTTTTGAGTAACCAAAATTAAACCTTGAATCCTCATTACTCTTATTAAAGCTACGTATTCTGATTCTCTAGGATGTTTGTGATCGTATTCGTAGACAATAGCATCATAAGTACCTCCCTGTGATTTGTAAATAGTCGTTGCCAAAGCAGAAATAAGTGAAAAATGTTTTTGTTTCGCTATTATAGTTTTATTGTTATTGAGTGGTATGGATGATGTCTGAGAAGTGATTGGCACAGCATCATCGTCAAGAATAAGGCGGACACTAAGATTCCTCAATTTTGTAGCTCGTTTTCGTCCACATAGTTTTGGAAATTTCATCCAAATTCTTATATGATGTCATGATTTTCATCTCTCTCTACGTAAAACAATTTTCCAACAGTGCCATTTGAAAATCCGTCTGCAACATCTAGGTTGTATGTTAACATGTAAGGTCGGTTGAGAACTTAAATTAATTCGTAAGGCAACCCACCAGTGTTATCAGCTCTCATTTTATGCAGCTTTGCGACATAGCCATCCTGTGATGACCATGTCGTGCCGGTTCCGCGTAAGCTAGAGGTGTGGGATTATCAAAATGATGAGACATAGTAGTTCTTAATACAACTTTTATTAAGAATAACTTATATTACTTAAATTCTATTTTGACAATTTTAATTAAAGTGAGAGTTAACACCCAAATTAAACCGTGTATTTAAGTCAGATCACGCAACTAGATCCTTTATCTCAATTATCATTAATAATCCTATTCATCTAATTACTTATATCAAATATTACCTTTTTCAGTTCTCCTTCCTTTACCTAGAGAATGATATCTATAAACTTTATATATATACGATGATTCCAACTTCTTTATCTTAGGCTTCTATTCTTTCCTAAACTATCGGACTGCTAACTCTTGATCTGCAAGATTTCACACTAAGCTTTGTCACGCTATCGATCAGAATAATTCCACACTACTATCTCTAAGCTTGCCGCGCTATATCTTATCATCAAAGCTTCTATCCTTTTATAGTATATCTCATTTACATATTATGATCGTTTATCTTCTTGGTATTGGGTTGGAAAAGTTTTGCCATTAATCGTGGCCGTCAAAGAACATAGGAGTTATGTTAGCGGAAGGACACGAGAGACGTCACAACCCCCTTAGAAGAAAAAACGTGATTTACTTAAGGGTTCTCAATGCCCTTAATAAATTACGTGTCTAAATCTCTATTTCTAAATTTCTTCGCTTTCTGAGTTTTATTTAAATTTTAATCTTAAATCCCCCATTTTTAAATTTTATGTTTCCAATATTTATCTTGACTTTAATTTTTTATTCAATTTTAATCTTAAATTTTAACTTTTATAATTTCCAAAATTTATCTTGACTTTTTTAAATTTTTATTACTCATCTTAGAATTAAATTTTAATATTCAATTTAAATTTAAACTCGTGACAATAAATTTTACTCCAATAACTAGGCCAACATTAATAATTACTGTTTAATTTATGCCCCTCTCACTTTTAACCATGCAATTTCTTAAAATATTTATACACTTAAATTTCTAAAAACAAATATTCTGGGTGCGCAGACCCAATCTTTGACTCTAACACTTCATATGGAGCTGGTACTTCCGCTCCCTTTCTTGTTGAAGTTATAAATTGCATACTTTTCAAGATTTTCAGGGTCAGTCTCCCTGAAATGAAAACCTTTTTGAGTCTCTATTTCCATAATATCAATCAATTTCACATATATTATTTATATATCACAATAAATTTTCATCTCCATTCCCCACATCTGGTTCCAAAAAACTCCCAATGAGCCGCGCAGCGCCGTTATTATTATTGTTAGTGCCCTGACTACGCCGCGTTTCCCTGAACCAGATGCCTCATAATACTAACAATACAACAACATATATATATACACATATTTAAAAATTACAAACATTTTTCAAATAAAATATTATAACAAATAACCAAAGGAATTTTCGCATCTCACGAAGTCATAATCGAAGCAAACAAATGTGTGATTACAAATGTTTTCTTCAGAAAAATTTTAACAAGTCCAAAAGTTCCAAAATTAAATAAACACCATTGTAGGGTTTTACTTGTTATAACTTTTAAGCACCGCCCGAGACTTCCTTCTTTGCAATAATTCTTCCGACCACTTGTTGGAAGATCATAAAAAATGAAACAATACAACCTGATTTTTATATGTTTTCTTCCACATTCACGTCCAACGATGAGGTGTTATCACTCTTCTTTCCTCGGTTGTACTGGAATTTCTTGTTGTAAGGCTTGTAATCTCCTTGTCGTCCTTTCCTTGACTTCCCAATTGTTTCCTTGGCTGGTCGGGGTTCTTCTGTTCTCCGTCGTGGCCTTAGACTGTAAGTTGATTTATCTGGAAAATCTGTGCATTCTCTTCTGTTCTTTTTCCTGCTTTTGGAAATAGTACTGGATGACATTTGTCTTTTATTATTATTATTGTTCCCCTTTCTTTGCCACTTTCTTTGTGGTCCACTTGCCCCCGACACACCTGATCTTTTAATACCCTATTATATCTAAACCTTTTGTTTTTATTTTCATTCCCAACTGAACTAGGTAGTGATCTGACCAGTGATTTGTTTTATGGGTCCTCTCTGTATTTTTATATTGATTTGATTGTTTACCAATCCCTTTTGCCTCTAACTTACGTTTCACCGCAGATTTTTCTTTCCCATATTGTGACTCATTTAATCTTTGATGTACTTTTCCGAAGTACTAGTTTCCTGACTTGATCTTATACTATTTGGGATACCTGTTCCTAATTGACCTCGTCACATTTCCTATGACGATATATTCTTATTTGATCTACGTTAATGTTAATTTTTTTTCCGACCATATTAAAAATTTTATTATCATTCTTAATTTTAAGACTCTATAAGGTCCCTCAAATTTTTTTTTTAAATTTTTGCACATACTTTGTTAGCTGCTGAACTTACGGGGTGTGTTTTCAATAAGCCCCAATCATTTCCTTTTTTTTTATGTCTTTTCTACGTCTATTATAATACCCACCTTTCCTGTTTAATTTTCGTACTTAGTCAGTTTCCCTGAATAACTTTTTATTTTTTGGATTTGAATTTTGAACTTTCCATATCATAACTAGTTTTGAAATGGTGTAATCAATTTTCGACCTAAAAAAAACAGCCGGTGTTTTTCCGTTGTTTCATTCACCGCCGTACGAATAGCGAAAAGCAAACTCACGTAAAATTGATCCCAAGTATCGTGGATCTTTAAAATAATTTGCAATCATTTGCACTATATCTCATTTTTTTTCAGTCCGATTTGCTTGTGGTCTTTTCCGTTTACATGCCTTATGCCTAATCTTTCCTTAAGTGTAAAAAAATTTCGGATAAAAATTGGGGACCATTATCACTTATTAATTTTATTGGGCCCATAACGCGATAAAAAGTTATAAAAAAAATATCCCTATTAAAAATGGGGCCCTTTTTTGAGGTATAATTTCACCCATTTGCTGAAATGATCGGTTATTACTAAAAAAGGGGTTTGGACGCCCTCGCGTCCTTCCGTTAACATAACTCCTATGTTCTTTGACGGCCACGATTAATAAAACTTTTCCAACCCAATACCAAGAAGAAAAACAAAATATTATGCAAATGAATTTACTAAAAAAGGATAGAAGCTTTGATGATAAGATTGATAGCGTGGCAAGCCAAATGTGTGGCAAGCTTGATATAGGGGGAAACTTAGAGATAGTAGTGTGGAATCATTCTGATGATAGCGTGAAAAGTTAGTGTGAAATCTTCAGATAAGAGTTAGGGTCCCATAGCTTTAGAAGGAATAGAAATCCTATAAAAAGAAGTTGGGAAACTTCAAAATAAAGCGGAAAAATATATCTCTTTAGGGAAAGGAAGGAGATCTGCAAAAAAGGGAATATTGGATATAAATAATTAGATGAATAGTTATTAATGATAATTGGGGGAAAGGATCTAGTTCGTGATCTGACTTGAATATTTATTTAATTTGGGCTTTACTCTCACAATTAAAGTTGTCAAATTAAATTTAAAAAATATAAGTTATTCTTTAAAAAAAAGTTGTATTAAGAACTACGTTCATCATTTTGATAATCCCCACCTCTACACGGGAACCGGCACAATGGTCATCACAGGATGGCTATGTCCAATGGCCCCGAACGTATTTAATGGGGTTATAATGTAGGTGGAAGACGGGGTTTTACCTGAAATGTACTTTTCAGGGTCGGAGAACATTCGATTTATAGAGTGTATAGATAACAACATACAGTTACTTGAAATCCCAATTCTGTCATTTACTTAAAAAAATCATCCGGGGGAAGGGGGCCCAAGTTTTATTCGATTTTTGGGTTGTTGTTAGTGCAAAATACCCCCGGATTTTCCCAGCTAAAAACTAATTAGCGAAGGTTTTCCCCCCGCGTCAAAAAAAAAGAACTACAGTGGGAGTTTTATGCATCCCAGCAGGAAGAAATCAGGATCTACTGATTTTGGTATAGATTACAAAATAGAGAAGTTTGGAAAAGTGCCCCGAGACTTAGTGGATCATATTTTAGTTCGGAACCACAGATCCAGGACTAGGGGAAGCCCGAAATCCACAAAACACGAAAAACTTTTAGAAGTTTTGGGCCCAAATTCGAAGAGATATTCTTGCAAAAACAAAGGGGTTATCAGAACGATAATATAGAAAAACGGGTCAAAAAGCGCATAGGATGCCTAATTTTGAACAAGGGAGAAATGGGGGTTCGAAATAAACGTCCCAAAAAAATAGAAATGAGGAGGGAAATAGGTCAAAAATAAAAGGGTTCAAGGGGAAAAGGTTTCTAAAAATTTCGAATTAGCAAAATTATATTTTTAAAGAGCGGGAAAAAATTTTGGGGTGAAAAAAAAATTTTTTTAATCGAGGCGATAGGACGCAAAGGGGACGATTAAATATTGTAAAGGTTAATGATCAACCTCAAGGATGTCGACAAGAGACAATTAGACTTTCTCCGATATTATATCACCCGTGAACTTCCCACGTTCCCATATTATTAAATAACACATTTTTGAAAAACGCTATGGGACACCGGAGCAGATAAATCTTTTTATCGGGAAAAAGTATATAGAAAATATTTTTCTATGAAATTAAAATCGCGAGCCCCGGTAATAACAGCACAGGGTGCGAAATAAAACATGGGGATCGTAGAATTAAAAGTTTACATCGACAATTCGAAAGGGAAATTGGTCATTTCATGTGTTGAAAGATTTAGAATACCCATGATTCTAGGTATCGATTTCATAAGTGGGCCAGAATCGTATTAGATTTTGATCAAAAACGTTGAAAATTCAAAAAATTTACTGGTTGAAGATAATAAAGTAAATAAAAAAATTTCATTAATTTGGGGCAGAAATGAAGTTAAACAGGTGGCTCAGTTTTACCGAAAAAAACATGGGAAAAAAAAATAATTTGGGGATAAAATTATTTGCCATTCAAAGGGTTTGGTACTTACTTCCGGGGGAAAAATTAATAACGGAACAAAAATGACCCAGAATTGGCTATATATGATATTTAAAACCCGGGAAAATAACTCGGTTAATGCAACGATATGTGAGAATT
>BMAV01023467.1:0-70754 GCA_019973955.1 Trichonephila inaurata madagascariensis
ATTGGGGGCTTTTTTTGCACATCACGGCGTACACTGTAAAATAAATTCTAAAGTTTAAGCTAAAAAAAAGCTTTTAGAATTTTATTCAGAAAACACTTGCATATGAATTGATTTATCATCTTTGAAAAATTTCAATTTATCACAAAATTATGGGTCAAAAAGTGAACAAAATGCAAATTTCTCAAAAATTTTGCATTTATCACAAAGAAAAGCAATCATAATAAAGGTAAATGTTTCGTTTTTTTTTCTGGATCTATAGTACACACAACGTGTACATCATAATAATAAACAATAATGCAAAATTTCAGGCAATTATCTCAAGAACTGTGCGAGATATCATGTTTGTCGTGCGGTAAAATATGGAAAAATCTGTTTCGGAGAAAAATGTATTTAAAGATTTAAAATCAAAAAATTATAGAGCTAAAAAAAACCTAAAAATCTTTATATAAAAAAAAGAAAAAACCCTTTTTATGAGCACATATCAGTGGGTTAAATTTGTTTCAAAGTCTTTTTTTTTTAAATTTTGTTACCAATTTTATAGAATCAAAAAGTTTAGTCAAACATTGTTTTTAAATACAAATTAGAAACTTAAGGTATCCGACTACGTTCGGAACCGTGATTTTGCGGCATAAATGATTTGAAATTTTTTTTAATGTAAATTAGATTAGAATACATGTATATAATTTTTTTTTTAAAGACATTTAGAAAAAAAAATTTTTTTAAATAAAAATTTTTTTAAAAAATTAGAAAAAACCCCTTTTTTCCAAATGTTCCCCTTTTTAAAATGCTTCTATTATAAAAAATTTTTTATCCTGTATATAGTTTAAAAACCTATGAACAGAGGCTCAACTAAATTTTTTTGAGATATATAACTTAAAAATTGGTTTATCCATATTTTACAAACAACAGGGGGGAGAAATTTTTAAAAAAAAAAGGATAATTATATTTCAATGGGTGGTAACTCTGAAAAAAAATTAAATTTTTTAAAAAAAATTTAAATTTTGAGCCTCAATGAAAAAGTGGGTTTGACCCTTTTGGGGCAAAACATTAAAATAATAGAAGCTTTTTTTCAAAAAAGGAAAAAAATTTTTTGAAAAAAGATTATTCTAAGAAAATTTTTTCCCTTGGTTTTGTTTTTTAAATTTTTTTTTTCAAAATTCCAAAAATAATTTTATGCATCATTCTTACCCAAAGGGGCCATTAAATATCATGAAAATATCCATTTTCTTTTTTTTTTAAAACCCCGGTTCCGAACGTAGTCGGATACCTTAAAACACACAAAGAAAAACTTTTATTACTTTAAAAAAACTTTCGTTTTTTTTTTGTAAAAAGCTAAAATATTAATTATTTCATAACATATAACCACATTTTTCTCGAAGAACAAAACGATTCGCAAAGCAAAAAAGAAAGTGTCTCGTTAGCAATCCATACTGGGAGAAAAAATATCCCAAAACTGATTTCCCATGGAACCTTAGTAAAAAAAAAATCACCCTTGAAAAAAACCATAAATACATACCAACCGAAATGATAAGCAAGAAACGAAGAAGCAAAAGAAAATCGAATACTGAACGCTGTGACGTGCTCCAAATGCATCAAGACGATAAAACCATACGAAACCAAAAAAACGAGATACAAGTTTTAAAAAGGAGGGAATATACAAAGGATTCTCGCATCTAACAGACACTATACGTGACTTCATAAAGGATTGGGTATACTCTATGTGGAACGTCATCAGCTTCAAAAAAAATTCTTTTTTTTTTTCTTTTGAGCTGCACTGTCGTTTGAGATTGAGTTTTTGAGGTTTCGACAAGACGCAAAGTTTATTTTTTCCCAGCTTACTATACCATTCAGTAGTATTCTATAGATTTCATGTCTGGCAAAAATGTCTATATAATAGTATAGATAATGTTTTTAAACAACTATCGGGCATATTGAATACAATCTCCTTTATATGGTTTAGATACATTAATAAATTTTAAAACTGAAATGCGAATAAATGCCATAAAAAGTGTTTAAAAACTTATGAATTTACTTATTAATGAATAAGTAGTATTTATGTAAACTTAGATTATTTAAATGGGAAAAAATTGTGCCTTTGTGGGTTATAAGCAATAAAGAACAAAGCAAATATCAATTCATGAGATTTGTAATATGTTAAAGATATGATTTCTTTTTTTAAGAAATATACTTTAAGAGAAATGTATGTATTGTCCGAAAAAGAGGAAAACTATGCTTAAAGATTAACTTAATTCCGTAGTGGTTTCATACAAAAAAAATGTCTCCTCTTAAAACTTTTTTGAAAAAGTTTTAAAAATAGCATACATAAAATCTTGTTCTAAACTTTTTATATACGCCTGTTTTTCACAACTACCAGTAAGAAAATAAGAATTGTAAGAATTTGACTTTAGCGGATTTTGAGATGTTTAATTAATTTGCCTTACTTTTTCTTGAAATTAACTCATTTTGTTTAATGAAACTCGACTTAATTTAAGCTGACAAGTTTGAAAAAATTGTTAAAAGGGGGTTTTCCCAAAAAACCCAAAAGGGTTTTAGATTGAATTTCTTTAAAAAAAAAATCGTGTTGATAGATATATTACTTATTTAATTTCCTTTATTGAAAGAATGAATTACCCAAAAAAAACGTCTGTCAAAGATTTAGTTTCTGGTAAAGTTGCAGCAGTCAGTGACTTCTTATTCTAAATTAATGTTCTGATAGATATAATAAAATAATAAAATTTGAATCATTTGGATAATTCTGTTCAATTATTCCGTACAAATAATTCTTTATTAATTAGAAAAATTGCTAAAATTTGAGACAGTTTAGAAGATGTAATCTGAATAAACACATTTTTTTTTTTTTTCACTCACAAAAAGACCTTTTTTCGTACATTTTACTTTACAAAAATGTAGCTATTTACTGAATGCTATGAAACAATTCGAAATAAATATTTTTTTAAATTTTATCATCCTGCAATTAATAAACGTAAATATACATTTATAACAAAATTTTTAAATGGGGTGTTGAATCAAACATAATCTAAATAATAAAGTAAACATAAAATCCAATAAAAAAAGACATAGGGCTTTTCAACAAATTATATCTTTTATTTAGTAAATATTTAGTATCCATTAATTTTATTTGAAAGATAATGATTTTTAATTTGCATATACGTGGGTATGCTTGTGTGTTTGCGTATGTGTGTGAGTGTATGTGCATATGCGTATGAAACTAGATTTATAGTAGTTAAATAAAAATATATTTACCACTAAATTGTTTCTATATATAAACGATTTTGGCTAATAAGTTTATTTTATTTTTACAAACGCAATAAAATATGTTTAGAAAATACACTGGTTATCATAAAATAAGGAAACAATCACATAACTGGCAGAAAGTCACGAAGTTACGCATATAATGTAATTTTAGGAAAGTATGAAATAGCAGAAAAAAAATCCCCCGACAATATGGTGTTATAAAAAATAGCATATGTATACAATGAACAAATCGAATGTTTCGTTTTGGTATAATAAATGCATCTTTATTATATGATCCCCCGAGAAGAGTAATACAGCATGTGCAAAGATGTGTGATCCTCTCATTCACGCGGTCTATTAATTCGAAAGGAAATATGAGCCATTGCTCTTCCAAGGCAGTTGAAAGTATGACTAGGGTCCTAGGAGGGGGATTGAGAGATGCTACACATCAACCTAGAGAGACCCAAACATACTAGATAGGGTTAAGGTCCGATGTTCGAGCTGGCCACTGCGTACGCAAAATTTTTTTGCAGCTCAGTAAGTATGCACATCAAGTCGAGTGGTATTGCATTATCATATTGTAGCAAGAAAACATTACTTATTATTCAGGAATAAAGTAGCTCATGAACATTCAGAATGTCATCTATATAGGAGTGGACATTGATATTTCAAAGGGAAAAGACACGGAGATCTAAGAGTCCTCTCAATGAGATACCACCCCAAAGACAGACTGCCTGATCCAAAATTTTATTTTATGGATGTGATATGGACAAAAAATAGTTCGAAGTTCTTTCCAAATGAAAATAGCCTACTGTCTCTTTCGAGGATAATCCTGGACTCATCCATAAAAAGAACATACCTCCATTGATCACTTGTTCAGTGAACATGTTTACATGCCAAACGGAAACAATTTCCACCTATGGCGTGACTTGAGTGGGGCTCAAATGACTGGTCGTTTTGAATAAAGACCACAATCGTGAAGTCTTCGACACACGTCTGATCTTGATACCAACCTTTCGGAGCATGCATCGAGGAATGATCTAAATAGGAACCGGATTAAAAACCACAACACCCCCACACAGCCTGTTACCGTTGTCTCGTGGATGTTTTTGGCTAAGTCGCCTGAATGCCAAATTGATGGCTAAAAATTGTTGCAAAAGCCTATGAATCACAGAAAAACTCACATTCAGTCATCTAGTCACTTCTGTCTGACTTATCCCTGCCTCTAGTCCACCAATAGTTTGTTATCGCCATTCTTCTGTGAAATGATACCTTGAGACATTGTTACAATTTTGCTATATCGGTTTCTAACTTTAGACCCCTAAAATTTCCCCTTGTGTGAGAATCCAGTTTTATGCACCTCGCAAATGATGTATTCCGACTGCATTGCCACTATTTTTCATAAGGTAATATTACTCAGCTCATTTTACTTAACAAGATATTCAAATTTTATTGAGATTGACTTATGTTTGGGCAAGTTATTGGTATTTTCGTGATTTTTCTTCACTTTATGATAACCTCAGTTTATATTCAAAGATAACTGAAACGTAAAATGAAGGTTGTGTGTGTGTGAGAGTGACAGACGGAGAAGAACGAGTGATAAAATAGTATAAGAATAAGAGATACATTTTATGGCTTTTTACTTCATATTAAAATATAAGAAAGTGAAGTGTTACCTCATTCGGCCGAGGTTCACAATAATGAAATTTTTAACCAATATCCCTTGTGCGATGTTGATAAAATAAGGCCTTTCTGCATTAAATTTTAATTATAACTCTGCTATCTTTATAAGTTGATTATTTTTGCTACAGTTGTAGAGTTTTTGCCAATGTATACTATCCAATTTATTGGACGTAAATTCGTAGCGAAATAAAAGAAAAAATGAGAAATTTGATAAAAAATGAATATTTGAAATGAATACATACAACACAATAAATATTATCCCTATATAGATATAAGATTCAAAGTAAAAATAATAAATTACAGATTCAAACATTTTACTGAGATTATAATTAAAATTCTTCATAAATCTTAATATGAGATATATTTGCACTAAAATTTTAAAAAGTCAATTATGCATAATATAACGTAAATTGTCACCCATCCGGTCTAGTGGTTAGCGACGCTGACTTCTGTGCTGTTGGGTCTGGGTTCGAATCCCGAAGAAGACATGGATGTTTGTAAATATATAGCGCCTTCCCGGCATGGGGGTACTTTAAATAGCCGTCGAGTCACAAGTCCTCTCGTGAGGTTGGTGGAAGGGAAGAGAGGTGGGAGGCCCTGGACACCCGGGTTCTCCCTCGAAATTGGGGTGAAACCGAGCTAAATATTTCTGTCACCTCTATGGTGCTCAAAGCTACGGCTAACGACAGGCGTCACTTAGCCCTCTACTATTAAGAATTTCGGGGGCCTTGATCTGGTCTTTTCCAATCAGGTGGCATTAGTAACAACATAAATTATACTTAGGAAATTTTTTTAGAGCAGATTATTTCTATTACACACTGTGTGTGTTAAATGTAATACATCGGACAAAAAATATTCCATAAATTCCGCACAATAACTATTATCTCTAGATACAAATGACAGTTCCATAAATATTTCAGGCCCATTTCTATACTTCTTAATCAAACTAATTTTAGTTAATAGGATTCATCATAATTTAGAATAGTAAATATTTAAGAGAATTGTGTTGATCCCCAAAATATATGTATTGAAATTCAAGAAAATAGCATAAAAAAAACTTGGAAATGCTGACTAAAATCTAATTTTTCACAAGACAATTGCGTTGTTTTGAACAATTAATAAACACTGTAATTTATGAACTAGCACCCTACTATGAAAACGTTCCGAACAATATAAGTTGTTTATAGACGTGTCGTCAAATAATTTTGACTTGTGATTATTAGGAAAATATTAAAAAACCAAGTACTAACAACTCAAACTATTTACTACAAAAAAATACATTTTGCGCTGTATGTTTGTAAATGTTTTAGTTATACGTGTAATGCAAATTAAGTAAGATTAGTGTGACTTAAGTTGCTGCAGAATAGATGACAAAAACTTACATTAGGATTGTTAGACAATAATATAAATGAGTGTGATTCCCGCCACTACGCGCACCAAGACCGATCCCTCACGTTTGATCGTAATATTTCATAGTGAACTTTGTAATTTTGAACCAAAATAAAAAAACGTTTTGATCGATGGCATGCCCATAATATTGCGTCATGTGCCACCAATGGCACGCGTGCCATTGGTTCGCTATCCCTGTCGTATGCACTTATATTACTTAGATCATAAGAATCCCTGTGGGAAAACAACAAACAAAAACATTTTTATACCCATCATGCTACGGAATTGCTTTATTAAATCATCACAAAGAGGAATTTATGATTGGCGCTAGAAATAATTTTGTTCTTTGATTTACAATAAAGTATAATCGTTAAATAAGTTTTGTTCAAGGAAACTTCATCAGACATCCATAAGTGGCAAAATGCCATTATAAATACAATGTTTCAAATTACATCTGTTTATCCCTAAATCATTCTATTTTTCTGATTACGGATACATAGTTCATAGTAGTAGACTCCACGTTGTATCGAGGCAAAAGACATGACGATTTGATGACTTTGACCTCTCTACAATGACTCAGATATCAGGAATTCCGAATTTTTCCCTACTTCTCCTTGTGCATTACTTAACTAGTTATAATAGTAGGACTTAAAAATTGAAAAATAATAATAAAAGTAATTCATATTTAGTGCATTTCAAGCATTTGTATATAAGCATTCTAGGTTTATACAAATAAATTGGTTATTATTTTAGCTTTCCAGATATTAAAAAAGTAAAATAGCTCTGAAAACTATGAATTATTAAATAACTTTCCTTAAAAAAAAGAGATACAATATAAAAAGGCAATGCTTGCTCCTTTTCTGTTGTATTATTTTTTAATTTAAATTTTCTCGTGTTTACCCCCATTAGTTTAGCACACTTTTGTCGCGTAATGCTTATTATTGCTTGGAGCTCTCTCGAAATGGTAATTTTAGTTATAAACCTAATTATGACTTAGAATTAGGGGAAAAAAAGGTTTTTTTTTAAGAAAGATATATCTAGAATTTACATAGTTTGATCAGGAAGTCTTTCCACTAAATGTACTCTTGCTTCCTCTCCGACAAACTAAACAACTATTACTACCCTTTTCTACAGAGTCATTTGTAGCCAGCATGTATAAATGGAAGGAACTGGTGTCTCAAACGGGTCACGTCCACATTGTCGAGGCGTGCAGCGTGTCTAAATTGTCCAAGCAATTGGTTTATTCAAGAGGGTTGGATATTGATCAGGCGACGGACTATTATTTGAACTTATTTCTTTTTCGTTTCATCGGTACCCTGCCAGGACAAATCAAAGCAAGACAAAATAAAAGTGGTACCGACTAGGAATAAGAATAGGGGTTTAAGCAATGATTCGTTTCGGAATGAAATCTAATAAATTGTAGCCGTATTATTTTTTTTACTTGAATTTTTTGTGCCCTGAAAACAATCTTTTAAATCTGATATAAACGTACTTGTAACTGAAAGAAACAGTGTGTTTGTACAATTCTCACTTATAAATATTATGTACAGATTATTTACTTATTATATTATAACTAAAAATTTTGTGATACCTTCCTGCCCTGTGGTATCATCTCTTCATCCACTCGATTTAGATTTGTAGGAATAAATGGCCCCCTTTCTCCATAATAAATCTAATTTATTATGTCTCAATATATATTAATCAATGCATCCAAAATCTTACTAGAGGGGAATAATCAGGAATGATTACGTAATATTTCCCAAATTTAAAAAAAAACCCGTAAAAACCCACTCATATCTTTATGAGAAATTAACCTCTGAATCTTTATCTATGGTGGATTCCTTAACAATGAGTCCGTTCTTAATTACACTTTAATAAAAAATTTTTTACCAAAATTTCCCGGATCACAAAGTTTTATACCCTCTTGTATTTTTTTTCTTTTAAATATTAATCTTCTATATATATTATTATCCGACTTTATGCAGCTTCTATTCAACTATCCGTCTTCTAGAGAACTTCTATATGACTCACTCGCGAACGCTAAAGCTCCCTTTCTATTCACTAATCTACATATCGCGTTTTCTTCTTGAGAAGGTTGGATTAAAATGCCATTATGGCTCCAAAGATTCCCCAAGAGGATCAGTTAGAAGGCGCGATAAAGGTGCGTCACAAGTTATTAAGCCTAGAATCATATTTTCGTCAATATGCTTCTTTTTGAATATATATGTTTGGTGTACAAAAGAGAATATTGAACCCCTCTTTATACAGACTATTGTAAAAGGAATAAAAAATAACGGGCAAAAATATTGATTCTTGTATGAATATCATTAATATCATGCCTAGTAATTAGTTTTTTTCAAGTAAAAAATACTTTTTTTTATACACCTTATTTTATTTTGTAACTTTATTTAACTAATTGCCTATTAATGATTTCGATGAACATAACTGATACTTTAAAAAAAATACTAAACATATTTTAAATCATCGAAATTTATCATAAATAAATGTGTATGTAAATTCTTAAAAAAATTTTTGAAAAATTCTTTAAACCCAATGCGAGTTTTAAAAGGGAAAATTTTTTAAAACCCGAAATTTTACCCCATTTCTAAAAAGGTTGTGACTAAATTGAAGAACTAGTTACTGTTAGATCTTAAAGAATGCACTTTATTTGAGATAATTCTAAGCAAATATTCATTTGAAATGACAAGCAAATGAAAAAAAAGAGAATATTTTACCATATATATTCCTAATATAAATCTTTAAGAATACCTTAAAGGAAATGTTTTTAATAAACAACCAAATTATAAATAACATTTATTTTGCTTGTAAAAGGAAATATTTTTAAAATTACTGTTTTAATCCCCTAAGATCCATGTTTAGATACTGAGGTTTATGCATGATAAAATGAAATGTCTTGCAAAAGGGACTAAAATCTTATCTTTGAGCGTCTACGTAATTTAAATTAATTAAAATAACAAAGTCTAGCTGATGAGAATTTTCCAGTCTCAGACACTGGTTGTGATAACTAATGGCTTACAATTGAGAATTTTCGTGATGATGCATTATTTCATGATTTGATGAAGGAAACGTGTTACTAAGTGAATACCCTATTCTTAATACGTTAAATATCCATCAATTAGAAACAATTAAAACATTAAACTCTTTACTTTATGTAAAATTAGGAACATTCATATTTAAATGCTTCAAGTTAGTAGTTTATTTCAAACATAATGAGAATGTACTTCTTTCATGTACAACTATAAAATATTTTCGGTTGGCATAACTTAGTGATTATTCTTATACCTCAAAGACCTCTTTATTCTAAGCTTCAGTAGATTAATGAAGATAATGTCTGTTAAATATTAATTAATATACTAATTTTTATACTATCAAATACATTTCTATCATATAAGTACAGTTTAAAATCGATATTAAATCCTGTTTCTACTGAATAGAAGTATGAATGTATTTATTTCCTTTTAAAAAGAGGGACTATATTCCAGAAAGACAGATTCCTTTTATGTAAAAATAATATTCTTAAATTAAGAGGATATTTAAATTGTAAGGATATTCAAAAAAGGTTTATTACTCATGAATAACGGTCTTGATTAAATATACGAAGTAAAATCAAGAAGTAAAGGAACTTTTGCAATTCCTCTTTCCAAGGTTTTGCAACAGAACTAGTTTCCAGCGCTGAATGAGGGGTATTCGTCAACAGTTCTACAGACAAGTTATATTTTGTGAACAACAACATTGAAGCGCAACCGAATGACTTCCAATCGTACTTCTTGTATAATGTTAATCAAAAGCAAAATATCGAAATTCAACGGTTTTCAAACTTCTAATGTGAGTTTATAAACTTTTTCTTCTGAAGTTCATGGATAGAAAATGATTTGCAGATTTCAGAGATATTCAGAATTTATATTATTTATTCAGTACCTTTTCTAAAACACCTTGGTGATTTTGCAATAACCGGAAGAAAAGAGCACTATTGACTGCAGCATCCCCATAGTAAGTTTTTTGGTAGAACTTGTCGATAAAACATGTCACTCATCCTTCCCTGTAGTCATTTGGGAGTAGCAGACAATTCATCATGGCAGCTTCATTGTCAATCTACATCAAGAATTAATGTAGGACAATGCTTCTCAAAGTTTCACTATTCGCGACCCAATATTTAATCATAATATTCATCGCGCCCTCCCCCTCATACAATAACAATGTTTGGCAGTGTTTCTCAAACTTTCAATATTTGCGACCCAATATTCAATCAAAATTTCCCACGCCCTCCTATACACAAATAACAATGCAATCAATTCATAATATTATACTTTGGCGCTATAGCTACAATACGATTTTAACCTCTTAAGTGCCACCGGCGAATATATATACGTCTCGCTCAACCCGTGCGATAAAACCCCGGACGTATATATACGTATTTCCGAAGTACGATCTTTTCTGTGTACTGCTATCCATAAAATTATTCCGAAGGCTTTGGAATGCAATAAAAGGACCTTGACAGTGTTTGCGAAGGATTTACTTGTATCAGAGAATTTCATTATTTATTCCTTTTTTTTCCCCTTCCCCAACGTGGAAATAGGAAGCATTGTGGAGCGAATCGTGTAACTTTTAATAGACAGTGAAAGGATTATCTATGAACCATACAAATTATAAAGAAAAGTGTTAATTTTTGCATATAATTTTATATGTAACAAGCCTATTTAGTCATTGGTAATTATTAAATTTGTTCTTAACATGCAATTGTTAAATTAATTCTAAGATACATTGTGATGTAATGATACATTTATAAGTATATTATATCAGTGTAAATGTTCATTTTATTTTTTATTTTGTCAGAATGTATTTTGTGTACTTTCAGTAAATTAATAATTTTTTAAAAATAATCTTTTGTTTTCGACTCTTCATAGGCTCGACCCCGTTGTAGAGCTACCACGCCCCACAGTATGAGAAACACTGATGTAGGACCGTAATTAACTGTTTTGTTTGCTGCAGGTGTGAAACCTGCTGGAATTATTCCTCTCATGCATTGCTGAATGGTGACAGCTGTTTATCGCGAAGCAAGATCTACGAATAAATAGAGAGTGTCAAACAGGGGATAACTTCTTCCTGTGACAATGAAAGATCAGGAAGTCCATGGAGATCAACTGGTGAGGGTATAGTGAGCTAAGGGATGGCTAGTATCCAGCGCAGGTATGACACTTTTGCCAAACAAAAAGGGAATTACTGTCCTATTTTCTTCCTTGGTGCAGATCTACAATGGAACTGCCATGCTGTACAGTCTCCTACACTCCAATGACTACGAGGATAGATGAGTGACACATTGTATAGAAGTGTTACCGACTAACTCTCATTCAGTGCTAGATACTAGTACTGTTGCCAAAGCTTGGGAAGAGAAATTGCGAAGTCCCTTACTTGTTGACTTTCCCTCGAAATTTTATAGCAACATGATGATTGATAGCAATGCATTTTTTAATTCAGAACCTTGCTTGAATGGTTTGGATGGAATATTTTTTGACTCTAATGCATTCAATTTAAAAATATATTTTTTTAAATTTTTAATCAATTAATCGATATTATACAAGTGGCTTGAAAAACTGAGAATATAAAATCTGCAAAATATTTATAGCTGTACATTGTGAGTAAAGCAAGCTTGTTCAGGTTTGTAGTCGAAGAAGTTCAATTGCAGCAACCCGTTAAATGTCATGGTTTTATTTGTGGCGAAAGGAACGCAATTCAATAACCATTTTAAAATTCGTTTCTGTAACTGCAATGACACTAAGGTTTCAAACATCTACATTTTGAAACAAAAAAATATAATCTTATTTTAAAAAGTACTTCAGTTTTATCAATTTGTATAAAATATTTTATAGTCCAGACAAATGAAAATGATTTTGCATTCTTCATTCAAGAGGGAAAAAATACATTCATTAACTACATTTCATTTTATTTTAAAAAGCCAGAATTTATTATGTTGTTGAATAAAACCATTATTTTTAAATGTATATTTTACTAAAATGAAACTAATTAAGAATGAAAGAACTAGTTAGTTTTCTTTTATGTTTCCTGTTGTTAAGTAGGATTCTGGCGCAATAAAAAAAAGAATAACATTTCTTTTTAAGGCGGTGTTTACATTTGTTCATAAAGAAGATTTATTTAAAAACACATTTTAATCCTTTTAATTAAAGAAAGAGTAATGTGTTTCTCTTTAAATAAATACTGTTTTACTCTCCCTATACTAATAATACCGTTGTATTATTACTAATGCGCGTACTTAGAATAATGTACATGTTCACCTAAATTCCTTTAACATTTGAAAATTCAATAATTCAAATAATAATGTAGGTTTACAAGTGTAAATTAACACACATGCTTAAAGTGACATAGTGTTTTATTAAAAAAATGTGAAAAATGGCATACAGATACGCTGGACAAGTAATTCGTCGTGGCGTTGCATGAGAATCGTGTATGAAGTGAGGGTTGCAGTCAGTGAGGAATTAGATACACCAGCAATTGTGACATGTTACCTTTACAACACACACACAGAAAAGGCAATTTAAAACCCTTAAGTGGTCATTTTTTTACCCAAAATGCATTAAAAACAAGCACATTTTTTTAAATAACTAAACAACATACTAATTCCCGCCTTCACCACACACACAAAAAAAAATGGATAAAGGTATTTTAGTGCAAACCAAAATATTGCATACAAATAAGTGCAAACCAAATAATTAAATAAAACATTAGTGCCCGTACAGTGTATGGGCAAACCAGATGCGGCCAACTTTCCGTAGCCTGTACGGTGTACCGGTATACCGCTTAAAGGTTATTAATGGAGAATCTGTTACTGCAGCTTTATGATCTTACTGCCATAAAAAGGAAATTAAAACGGGTAAAGGTCCCGTGATAAGAGTAGCTGTAAATAAACTTATTATGAAGCTCGAAGCTATATGTTGTTTAAGCGATTGGCCCCAAGGGGAACATTTGTTATAAAGGATGTTGTTTACTTTAAAAATCAATTGTGATCCTAATTATTGCTTATGTTATTATATAAAGCGTTGGTCTATCTGTTTGTCATTTTTTGCGCTAGATTGTTTCAGTATAAACCCCTTACATTTCAAGCATATGCAGTCACTTTTTGTTTCTCTACCTACATTATTAAATGTGATATTGCATTTTCAAATGAAACGGACTTTTGGATCACCTGGCACAAGAAAATAAATTAGATAGGAGTTTTAATATGACCTAACTCGACTGTATGGGATCAATGTTATAAAAAGTTCTTCATGCCTTAAAAAATTTAAATAACAACCTTCTAGTACCAATACTTGAACTCTGTTTAGAGAATATCTTTTGTGAGGTTCCCTGACCTCAGAGAGACTTCGATAATGCAATGTCAGTCTGTCATAGTTATATTTCACTCGTTTACCTTTCTCACTTTCATTCAGGAGTATTTCTATTACTACATTTATACTTAAATATTGACTTTTTCTACAAACAAGGGAAGTCCACGACTATGGAATTCATTTGGGGACGAGATTTTGTGTAACAGCAGTACTGTTAGAGGGTATTCAAACCTCAATGTAATTCCTCCGAATGGCCAGTCAATTCCCAGTAAATGGTGTCCAAAATTCCTACTTAGCTTATGTACAAGTTATTTTCTCTCTAAAACTGCGTCACCGTGGAATAATCGTCAGCGTATCGGAGTAACTATGCAATGAACCAGGGTTCGATTCACGAGAGCGGCCTAATTCAAGTTTTTAAAAAATTTTTTTCTCTAATTTATTTTATTATATATTTTCAGAATTAAATAATTTTATTTTTTAAAAAAATATTCATTGGTTTCTAAATGATATTCCGTATATTATAGTAACTTATTTTACTTTTTTAAAACACAAAACAACTAATAGTTATGATAATAATACTTATGAAAAAAAAGTGAAAATAAATTAAATAATAATAAATAAAGTTAATTAAAGAAGTAAAAATAAATTAAATTATAATAAATAAAGTTAAATTAATATAAGTAAAAAGTTAACATTGTCTTACATATTTTTTTTCATTTCATACAACAACCTGAGTGATAATTATCATAAAAACATTCAAAGCAACTAATTTTTTAATGTAAAAATAAATGTAAATGATCTATGTAAAATAATATCTATCAAAACACTACGAACTATCTTAAAATCTAGAAATAAACTAACAAGATTATGTTGTAAATCAAAATCCGTTATCCTACTGATTTCTCATTTTATTGGAGCATTCTTTGTTTTTAAAAGAATTATTTGTTCTTGAAAGACTAACACCTGCTTTTTAAAAACAGCTGCCTTTCTTTTCAACAAAATCGTTTTGTCAAAAACGGAAGTAAAATTTTATGGCCATTTAGGTATAAAAAATAATTTTAAAAATACAGTTAATTATATTTTAATGACAGAAGTATTTGTAGTTATACCATACATTAGTTGTTTTTTGTGTTTTGAAAAAGTAAAATAGTTACTATAATTATGTAGAATATCATTTAAAAATCAATGAATATTCTTTTAAAAAAAAAAATTTTTTAATTCTGAAAATAAAAATAAAATAAATTGGAGGAAAAAAACGAAAACAGGAACTTTGCCGCTTGCGTGAATCGAACCCTGGTCCATTGCATAGTACTCGAAACGATGACGAACATGCCACGGCGCGTTGTTTCTGGGAGTAAAATAATTTGTATATAAGCTAAGTATAAATTTCGAACACTATTTACTCAGAATTGACTGGCCATTCGGCGGAATTATTGTGGGGTTTAACACCCTATAGTTGTACAACTGTTACACAAAGCCTCGTCCCCAATTGAATTTCCTTAGTCGTGTCCTCCCCTTGTAAAATAAAAATCAATTATTAAATTTTAAATTATTTATGTTAAATATCCACTAATTTCCTTATTATAAAACACTATTTTACTACAACTAAAATGGATATTCAAATCAGTGTATACAGAAGTTCCGAACTACAGTAGTTTTGTAAAATATTACTACAAAAATGTATTTATTCATAAATTTCTTATTGTGACACAGGCTCTGTTTTTTTTTTTTAGGTTGCTCTAGAGTCAAATGTTTTATTCCCTTCCAGGTTCATTTAATTTCTAGATTACAGATCGAAAAACGTCAGTTTAATGCTTTTTATTAAATACATCTATATTTTAAATAATAGCACCATACGCATACAGAATAGCACCTTTCCTAAAATAAATGTAAAAAAAAATCTATTAAATACAAAGAGTAATTTACCTGCTACCTGATTTTAATTTTCTTTTAGCAGTAAAATAACTTTTCTGGCAAATATTAGGAGAGCATAATGAATAAACACTGAAATCGACAAAACAATGAATACCAGTTCAACTTCTGCAAAGGATCAGCCAATCGTTCTCCAAGTCTCCTGAAAGCGTTATACAACAATGGGGACTCTTTAATTGCTTTTCACAGAGAATGGACTCTCATTGAAAAGAAAGAAAAAAATAAGAGTATAAATCTGGTTTCCTCGCGAGTTCCTGTTTATTCTGTTGGTTATTCTTTCTATTCTCGTTCCCCAGTGTGTACCCTGAGGGTGTCTTGGGACTAAAAGTGCCTCTATTGAGATTCCATCAGTTTTCTACGTTTCATCTTAGCGATGTAAATGGGTGCCTTCGTAAGTATTTTGGTTCCAATAGCCTGGAATCGTGAACGCTTCCAAATTCCATTATTTTACAATGAAAATTTCAAACAACTTAATTCTTTTTAAAATACATGTTCCGGAAAATTCCTTTCCTGGTTCAATGAAAATCAAGGGAAAATAAGGCTCAAGGCATGATGAAAGAAGTTTGCATTACTTGGGTTTGCGTAATATTTTTGAAATATTGTTTCAACAAAAACTTTTTTTAGTTTAGAAAAAAATTTTTTTTAATGGTTTGATTTTGAAATATAAAATCATTGTGCAAGGTATGTTACATATTTGTTTGTTATTGCAGTTTACTTATTTTTGTTTTTGAATTATTCAAAGAAAATGTAGTTTGTTTTTGAATTATTAAAAAAATTTAATTTATTGACGTAATTCAATATGCGTTTGAAAATTCAAGCTAATTATAAGTATGAACTTTACTTATTGGCCGAAAATAAAACACGAAAGAAAACATGAGTCACAAAGAGAAAAATTGATTTTTTTCAGCAAAGTAGCCATTATCGGCATAAATAAACTTCCCCCAAGAGTTTTGAACGGAATAATACGACGGTGGCAGAAGTTGGTGTTACATTGGTCAAAGGTATCACGACCCCTCTTAATCAAACCATACCAGTTCGGGAACCGTTTGTTCCTCACACACCTGTCCAACTTGCGAAAACTTGATAATCAGTTGGAGTCAGTTTTGGAGAATAGGTCGGTGGGTCAAAAACTCATACTTCAACTTCTGGATTTTTTCCTGGCTGCCAGTTGAGACACAGTGTCGAACTCCATCATACAAGAGTGTGGGACCTGACGTATTGATCAGTGGTGATTGTTTGACGCGAGGTTGCGCGAGGCATTCATTCAGTAGGACATAGTACACGTCCACATTAATGGTCTGGCCTCACGGGAGGATTTCAAAATTGACCATGGTTTTACTGGTCCTCCATACAGAGAAGAGAATTTCTTGTAGATGGGATCTGTTTCGCAGAATCGCTTTAATGCAACTACTGTGCTTTGCGCTTGCTTTTGCCATACAACACCCATTTTAAACCCTAGTCAGGATACGATACATGACTGACTATCTAAGCTCATTCTCTTGCAGAGATTTACAGGTCCACAAGTGCCGTAAGCGTTGCTCCTCCGTTAGGGCATATGTTCCCATGTTTAGAGCTTTTTCACCATGCCTATTGTCACCTAATGTGGGAAATTGAATGTGATGTTACAGAAAGTTCGGATCATGTTTGACACACCATTTTTGGACATAGGGTCTCGTCTTTATGCTGTAAATGATTCTCATTACAACTCACTGAATAACCGGCTTCACATTTATGACCATATCTCCAACACGAAACTTGGTAAACAATGTACGAACTGTCAACTAAATATGTCGACGCTCTAACGTCCTCCCTTTGGTGTTTTGTGGAAATTAGGAGAGGGGTCCTCGATACTTGACCATGGTTCAAAATTACGAGGTCCGTCACCAAAAGCTCTTTAATATCGTTAGCGACGTTAATATTCACTCACTAACTCACTCTCTCCCGCACTTAATCACAAACAGTCAACTGACTTGTTGTGCCCAATCCCATGCTCTGTTGATATTGGCAATTGCTGCAGCTGCTGATGTTCAAGCCAGAAATCGTGCTGAATCACGATTTACCCGTTGCGTTGCACCATCACTTCTTTAAATATTTTCAGCGCCAAGAGAGAGATTAGCATTTGTATAGTGTATGGACTTTTCAACTTCACATTGTAGGAGTCGTTGGTAATGCATCGCTACTATACCGGTAGGGACGATCTATAGAAGTTGACCAATAGTTATGGCACAACCTAATAGTTATTCCATGACAAACAATTAGATTTTTTAACCACTTTAATTATTTTTTTTCAGTTTTTAAATAACGTCGATATGCATTAGTTGGAAAGAATACAAATATTAATAGCTCTATTCTCTGTTTTAAACATTATTTAAACTAATTACAATACACGGCAGACATATAAAAAGAAATATTTACGACTTAGAAACTGTATGTGATATCAACATTTAATGAGTCAAATATTTTGTACACGACTAATTTGCTTAACTAGTGTCATAAGTAAAAAAGTAAAAATAGATTACTTTTGTAAATTTTAGAATATAGATAGTAAGAAAAAAGAAAAATAATAACAACCCACATTTTAAAGTCAATTTGTGATTTGTGCCTTGTAACAAGAATACGTTATTTGAATGAAACAAAATGACTGCCGCTCCTCTCATTTAATTCAGAAAACAGAATCTGAAAGTATAATAAAAATGTTATAAATATATTGAGTAATATATACCGATATAATTTTTCAGGTTTATTTACATAGTAGAAGGACTAACTATTTTCAATTATTTTCAATTCCTTCCTTAACCCTTAACTACCGATTAAAAGTTATGTGATTTGAACTTAAGTGCCACCGTTTTTTACATAGGCAAGTGTAAGTGGTGCACTAGACGGAAAAAAAACCGGCATATAAATAAGTAAATAGATTTTGGAAATAAGTAAATAATTCTTCATAAACACTGCGAAGATCATTTTATTCCATTCTAAAGCCTACGGAATCATTTTATTGATGGCAGCGCAAAGAAAAGAATCATTATTTGGAAAGACGTATATATACGTCTGGAGCATTTAATGCACAGATTGAATGAGATGTATTTATACGCCGGAGGCAATTAACAGATTAAAATATCGGCTCTAATTCTTAAAGAATACAAATGAAATATTTTAGGAAATACAAGCTCATGAGAATTGCTACATATATATGTAAATAAATTGTCACTGTAAAGAAGACATTTTAATTTTTTTAAAACAAATTATAATACACAACAGCAAAAAGTTGCTTGCCTGAAAAATATGAGTGCTGGAGGGATGTATTATTAGTGATCTAATAATTTTAAGGTAACATCTGGTGTATACACGCTCTTTTAACACAACACAGCAAGTAAGATCGAAATTTACGGGTGCACGTTATACATCGGATATAAGAATTATTGCTTTAAAAACAAAAGTAAAAATATGAGAAATAAAAGAATTATGCTTCTACATATAACGAAATAATGTTTCCTTAAAAGAAATGACACTCCATATGAATTTAAAGGGCTGTAGTTCTAGATATGTACTATTTCCCCCTAAATCATGGGTAATATATCGAATAAATGGCTTTAAAACATAAGATCATTACGTACATTTATGGCCTTTTCGTAAGAAAAGAGGGCGCAAGTTATAAGGTGAATATGCCTCAAAATTATAAAGACTGCTGCTTGAAAGCATAGGCGCGCTTTTTTTTTCCTGAATTTTTTCCTAATAAATATTTTCAATACATTTTGAAAATTGATTTTACATTATTTAGGCATAAAATTAATTCCTTATTTTATAAATTCCTTGAAAAATATTGTAAGCATTGTATATGCGATTATGAACTACATGATCTGATTTCATCCACATGATTAGACTTGTTCCACTTTGTTTATAAACGAATTTAAAGGAATTTTTCGGTTCATGGACTTCACAAAGTATTCTTCGTTCAAAACTTTCGACAAAACTTAAAGTAAAAGACATTTTTGAAAGCTTCCAGGCTTTTCATTTGCTGGAACCAAAGCGCGTTTGAAAGCATCTGTTTTAATCCCTAAGGTAAAACCACGAAGACAGAAGCATTTTCTATCGCGATACTGTTTAGTTCCAAAACATCCAGAGGGCATAACCAAAAGAGGACAAAAATAAAGGAATAACCAATAGAATAAACATGAGCTGACAAGCAAACTAGATTTATTCCTATTTTTTAAATATTTTTGTTATATTCTGCAAGAGTTCATTGTGCGATAAAAATAAATTAAGTAATTTCCTTATACTTATTCACTGCTGCATTTGTTTGTTTGTTTTTTTTATTAGTTGTTTTTAAAAAAAAACTTTACTTCGGATTGTTTGATCCTTAGATTATACTTTCAGAAATATTTTTTAATTTTTATTTTTCTTATTTTGTTTTCAATATTCCATCATTATGATCTTTAAATTTTCTTTATAATTTTTGAAAGGAAATAAAGCTTATTTTTACTAAAAATATAGTAATGATTAGTTTTATGTATTAGATAAGGTTTCTACATTACAGTCTACATTACAGTTTGGCAGTAATAACTTCCTTAAAAAACAAAACTTTTTGAAGTTTTAGTTCTCAAGACTTCCAGATTTCTTACATTCATTATAATATGAAGATGGATTGTTTCTTACACCTAAACTGTGAATTGAAGAGTTAAAATAAATTGAGTTAAAAAAAAAGTGTAGAAATAATTGTTATAGAGAATCTAAATGAGTGTAGAAGAAATGTACTTTATGAAAATATAAAAAAATATTAACGTACAATGTTAAAGTAATTACATTTTTTAAAAATATTAAAGTGCATATTTTACAAAAATATTGGAGTATATATTACATAAGATTGAATAAAACATATTTTTTTATAAAATAACTTAATGAGTAAATAAACATATTGACCAAATGACTTGTCACCTACCTTTTATTTTTACGTTAGTTCTTCTTAAATTGCAACTATAGAATTTATCCATTAATATCTTAGAAATTTACTTGTATCAAAGCCATCAACTCTATTACTTGAAGTTAACATTGTTTTAATTTTATAATTCTAATGGTTTTTTCTTTATCATTTTCTTTATCTTCACAAAAGCTATTAGTGAATTTTAAAAAAAGATTTTGTTTCTATTTGACAAAAGTCGTGGAAGTATCTGAAATATCAAAACAACTTAGATATAAAAGAGAATCGAAATAAGGAGATTTAAAGTATATTTAATTAAATGTAGCAAAGTTAGCTGCATCATCATAGACCAAAGAAAATGACAAAACATGATAAGAGGTATTTGAAGGGGATTTTTTTTTTAAACAAAATAGGAAAAACAGACAGCTGACAACTCTACAAATTAAAAAGAAGTTCAATTTAAACTCGACAAAAATAAATTCCTAGTACTATTTCGCATTTCAGAATTCAGGTACATCGCTTTGAGAGAAAACTGGGCATCAAAACTACATTGGGGCTATTGGTAACCAAATATACGGTGCCTAACTAAAAAGTGATACCTGCTGACAGAGAATGTACTAGGTCTGCAATGGTCTACGCCAACTCGTATTCCAGTATTTCTCAAACTTTCTATACTTACGACCCAATTTTCAATTATAATTTTCAACACACACCCCTTCATAGAATAACAATTTATTTAATTCAGTTATAATATACTTTGATGTAAGGCTACAATGCGACTTAAATTATATAAACCGTACTTATTATCAAGATAAGTATTACATTTAATATATAATTGTATGACATGCCCATTAATTCAATGGTAATTATTAACTTCGTACTATTAAATTCATTATGAAATAGATTGTGCACAGAACGGGAAATACAGTTATGGTATTGTACCCAGTGAAAATTGTATTTTTTTTTTTTAAAACCCAGAATGCATTTTTTGCTATGTTTCCCAAAATAATTAATATATATTTTTTTTAAATAATCTTTTGTTTTCCACTTTTCGATATACTCGCGCCTCCCCCTGTAATGTTGTCACGCCACTCTAGGGGTGTGTGTCTCACAGATTGGGAAACGCTGCCGTAGCTCCATTTGAAAACAAAAAGAAATTTCACTTATTACATAAGATTAAAAAATGAGGCTGCAGGCAAGCTTTTATAAATAAAAATAGACGATGAAATTACATATTTAGCAAATTCATATCGAAATTCACTCCTAAATTTACAATATAAAGAAACATCTAGGATCTAAAAATCTAATTTTGTTCAGTTTATAATTACTCACCTATTTTTTATTGAAAAATAAAAAAAGAGCATATATATATAAATCTTAGTGATTAAATTTATTAAAATATAAGTTAAAGAAAACGTAAAAAAATACCATACAAGCCATTTATCATCTAATTAAATCCCTTTTTTAATATTATTCTCTTAAAGTTATGTATAAACGTATGTGGGAAATAATTAAGTTACAAAAGAAGTTTTCTAATGGTCAAAAAGAAAAATAACTTTTTATACTTCATTTGTCTCCCTCTTTTTGTTATAACTTTAATGAAGTTATAAAAGGCATTTTAGATTTAAAAAATAATATTTTACAACTGATTTTGGTTTATTAAATTTAATTATCTCTCTCCGAATTCAATTTTTACTCAATTATCTAAAGGTAAGTTTAAAAATTTATTTGAATAAAAAAGTGAAATAAGTACAAAAACCTGAAATAATTATTCTTTTTTTAAAAAGACGCGGCTTATTTATTGGGATAAGAAATGTTATTGAAATAATTTTTCCATTATATTTTCTTTGTCTTACAATTACTTCGTTTTCTTTCTTACTACATAATGTAAGCGATGTTTGTAAAAAAATTTTGGGGGGAAAAAAATTGTTTTTTTTTTAAGCTGAATTATGCAAAAAACTCCCCTCTTTTTTTTTATTCGAAAAGAAATAATTGGTTTTACGAAGAATATTAATTAAGAAGTTAAAATATTTTCCACAATTGAAGCATTTTCATTAATGGAAGATCTTAATGTCGAAGCCTGTTCTTAAAAGAAAAAAAAAACCGTTTTGTATATTAGGTTGGGGAAAAAAATCCATTATTTTTGCATGGAAATCAGGACTTTATTTAACATGCTTCCTTTTCCGATTTGGGCCAAATAAAATCGTTTGTTGTATAATGTGTTGCCTTTTTAAAGGTAGTTTCATAATGCCCCCTTGAAGTCTTGGTTTTTTTGGGCGAAAACTCTAGCAATCGATTTTCACAGTCTTCTCTTGTTTCCCAATTTCTAATCACCAAAAGTTTTGCAACGCGAAAAAAGGTAGAAAAATTGGGGGCCGGTCCGATTGCTTTAAAAACTTCCCAACCGCCCCAGGGTTTCTGGCGCATACAGAAGTGTGGGCCAGGGGGTTGCCCCTGATGGAACACAGCACTTTTTATGTTGGAATTTTTTCCATTTCTAAAATCGCTTGCTTCAAAAAGGGCCAGTTGTTGACAGATAATTTTGAATTTTGTGTTTGGCCATACGGAAACAACCCCTTTTAAACCATTTTTTCCAGTCCCCCCAAATCGCCCGTAGAACCTTCCTTGGGTGTTAGTCCTGGTTTTCCACCGTTTGATCCCGCTTCACCCCCGTTTTGGCCCCGATTGTTTTCGCACAATATTGTCGTGTGTGACCCCTTTCTCATCCCCCGTCACCATCCACCCCTTTAAAAAATGGGTCGATTTCATTTCCTTTGGCCAAAAATTTCCAAAGGGAAATTCGATCCATCCTGTTTTTGGTGTTAATTAAGGGGTGGCAAACCCCAAAAATGGAGCTTCTTTTTGAAATTTAACTTTTTCGCAAATGATTTAAAACTGTTTTAAAGGTCAATCTTTTAGCACCTGGCGTGCTACGCTACTAACATACTGGTCAACCTTTGATAATTTTTTGGGGGGTTTTATCGAAAATTTTTTATTTACGAGCCCCCGGTGGGGCGCATCTTTAACATCAAAATACCTGAAAAAAAATCCCACAAAACCAAAATTGCATAAATTTGTTTTAAATATAGGCACCCACACCATTCACAATTTCAGCCACCTGGTTTGCATTTTTTACTTTTTTCAAAGAAAAAAAAAACAATTTTTTTTGTTGACTTCCATTTTCAACACCTTGTAACCCCACAACTAAATGGACCAAACAAAAAAAAAAGCAAAATAATATTTTTAGTGTGAAATATCATCTTGACAACGAGCATAAATTTAAAATTGTTTGATCGATACTTCACGATATATCGACACTACAACAATGTACCGAAAAATAATGGCCCCAACCTAATATTATTCTACCATTCGTTAATATAAATCGGTGGTTTTCTAACTTTTTCAATTCTCAGAACCCATAGATCTTGAAGGTGCTTTCTTAGAACCCCTAAATTTAGAAAGTGATTGCGTGGAACCCCATTCTCAATATACATACTTAAAAGAATATATCTCAAAATATTATTTAAGGTAGAACAACATGTTACATGCAATTGAGAAAAATTATTATTTAAAAATTCTAATATAATTTTTTAATATAATTTACTCATTAATAATATTAATTTGTGATTGAAGTGCCACCTATAAAACATTATATTTTGTAACAAAAGGGATAAGGCAATTTCTTTTTCCCCACGAAATGTTGAAGTTTACGTCTATTGAGATTAAATGTAATCACGTTACATATTCTGGGTTTTAATTGGTTTTTATACTTTGTTCTTGTAGCTCCTTACGTTGAAATACCCCTGGTAAAAAATTAAGCAACAGGTGGGTTTTTTTCCATAACCTTACGAAAAAAACATCTTTAGAGACATGAAATTTTTGAAATGAGGGGGGTATTATTAAAAAAAATGACGAAAACATCGGGCGCTGAAAAAAGGAATAAAAACGCATACGGGAAGGAATCAAACAAAAAAAAGCTTTATTGAACGCATAGTATCGTGACTCATGATTGTCTATCCCAAAAGGAAGAACAACAAAACAGATGCCCCCCAAAATGGTCCTTTTCCCCCCCTTACTACAATTTGGGTTTTTTCCCCCTTTTAAAATTCCAAGAACCCGCTTGTTCAACATTTTTGAGGGGGAGTGCCCATTCCTCAATCAACATCCCGGGTTTTAGTTGTTGGTTGTACCCGGATGATGTGAGCGTGTGGCAATAAAGTCTTCCCCCCAAAACATCCCCACATGTTCGATGGGATTTTAAATTTTGGGAACGCTGGCCAATCCATTCGAGGATTTTCTTCACTTTCCAGCAGCTCCCCCAACGGGAAAGGGGCGATTGGGTGCCATTGTCATCCATAAAAAAATGAAGTTTTGGGCCAATGGCACCTCGGAAAAGATGCAGATGGGGGAAAAAGTACCCCCCCACAATAGCATCCCCGGTTAACAGACCCCTGTCGAAAATAAGAAACTTCCCGTTCTTCTGTTCAGCATAATGCCAACCCCGACCAAAAAAACTCCAGGACCACAGTAACGAAAAATTTTTTCCTTGGTGTTACTGGGATAAAAACCGGGTCCCGATCTTCCAAATCAAAAAAGCGTTGAGAAAAGCTTCTTTTCTGGGCCGCCCCTCATCCGTAAAGAGAACCCCGACTCCATTGATCAAATTGTCCCGTTTTTTTGGGCCCCGTCCCACCGTAAACTGGTGGCTTCGGGGGCCCTTTCAACGGGAGGCAGCGTTCAGGCGGGTGAACAGGCCCCCCTTTTTGAAGGGGGGGAAACGTAAACCGCACCTTGGACCGTTGCTGTACAGGTTCTGAGCAATGGCGCTTGGAGTGCTGTCGAATTTTTTCGCCTGCAGGATGATATATGTCACCCCCTGCAGTTTGTCGTCCCGGGCGGCCCCAACCCTTCCAGCGACCGGGTTTTGGGAACGTTTTCCCAAAGCGGGGGAAACCCTTTTTTGTTCCCGAATCGGCACACTGGTGACAGTACCCCCCTCCTCCACTTTCCGATCACTTCCCGTTAAGTCATCCGATGATTTCTTCTCCCTATTTAGAACACTCACGGACTTTTCAGAGAAAAGGGAATTGCCTGTCCTTCATTTCATTCTACTGTTTTGGGAGTGCGCGCCGACCCACGCTTTTTCGTACGTCCTGCTTTGACATTTTGCCAATTTGCATACGCATGACGTTTCTTGACTTACGTGTTCCTGTACATCTCAAAGTCCTTTTCTGCAATTTCAGGGTTTTTGTAAATTTTTCATTGTTGCTTTAAATTTTTCACACCAGTGTAAAATTTCACTTAAACAAATATTCTGAATGGTATTTAAATTTTTTAAGGTTTTTGAGAAATTTCATGTATTTTGCATGAATTGACAAACTGAAATTTAGAAACCGTTCTTGCTTAAATTATTTAGATTATAAAATCTTCTCTCTTGAAATGTTGTTATTTGTCCTTCATTATAGGTGATGTTTTCGACAAATGTAAAACTGAGCTTTTTTACTAGAATTGTTTAGTAGCTCAAGTTTTGCTAACTAAGGAGTATAAAATTAAAATCTAATAAACATTAGAATATTCACTATCTAGTAGTAAGTATATATATAATGATAAAACACGTTTTAATATTCTTTTATTATATTATAATAAAATCTTACAAATTGTTGCAAAATAAAGTAATTATATGTAAATAAAGTCTTGTTTTAATGAAGAGTATGAACTTTAGATACTTGCAACTGTAGTAACTTCGTAGAGAACGTGAATGCAATTTGCATATTTATTTCTTCCCGGTTTTTTTATTGTGACTCATGGAACCTCTAGGCATGACTTGGGGGAACGTTGAAACCCGATGTAGATCAATATCACTCATGGAAAAAAAAATTAGTCCCAAAAGAAATATGGGGGATCGTAAAAACGCATGAAGGTAAAATATCGGGGAAGATATGCAAATGCTTAGAAATGCAACGTGATTGCGCATTACGTATAGCTGGTAGAGGGCGTTTAACGTCGTTCTCCGATGAGTATAAAACAGGTAACCAAAGCATGTTTGAGTGTGCTGAATTGTTTACAAAGTAAAAGCTGTAGTAGACATGCCATTACGCCGTTTTCGAAGACAATATGAGCAGCAGTCGCAGTTTTAGAGGGGAAGAATCATTGACATGATGGAAGCCGGCTGGTCAACTAGGCGAGTAGCTTGTCATTTCGACCGCTCTGATTGTGTTGTGAGGAGGTGTTAGGACCAGTGGATCGGAGATATGTCATTTACATGAAGACCAGACTCAAGACACCCTAGACAGACCAGTCGTCCGAAGACCGCCACATCGTAAGAAATGCACGCGTACAGCCAACTGCTTCATCGGCTACCATCCAGGCACAGGTTGCACCTTCACTAAGGGCCCCTGTGTCTGCTCGAACCCTACGAAGGCGCCTGGCTGAAAGATATTTGGAATCGCGGCGCCCAATACGTGTGCTACCCTTGACACCCACCCATCGACCCCTCCGTTTGGAGGGGTGTCACGCTCTAGGAAACAGGACTGAAGCGGAATAGACAAGGTAGTCTTTAGCGACAAATCCAGATTCAATCTCTAGTAGTGATGACAATCGTGTTCGTGTGTGGAGACCTCATGGTGAACGCCTCAATCCTGCCTTTGCTTTACAGCGCACATCGCTCCCACAGCAGGTGTGATGGTATGGGGTGCGATTGCCTACAAACATGGTCTCCTCTAGTAGTGATTCGTGGCACCATGACAGAACTGCGGTATGTCCATGACAGCCTGCAACCACATGTGTTGCCACTCATGCAACGACTTCCAGGAGCCGTTTTTCAACAAGACAACGCTCGGCCTCACACTGCAAGGGTGTCATAAAACTATCTCCACACTGTTAACTGTTTCTTGGTCTGCCCGATCCCTGATTTATCTCCAATCAAGTACATCTGGTATCATTTGGGAAGGCGAGTTGCGCATCCCACGAGTTTGAACGTGCTAGAGGCAATGTTACATCAAATATGGAATGAAATGTCTCAGACATCATACAGAACTTTTATGCCTCAATGCCCGATCGTATAGTATCGTTCATTAACGCTAGAGGGGGTTCAACAGGGTATTAAATCCTCCTTTGCCTTGTCTTTCTCTCTGAAATAAATGATCCTTTTTCTTTGATCTTCTAAACATTTACTTATATCAAAGTAGTCATTACGTATGTAAAATTTCGCATCATTTTTACGACTCTTTTGGTGATCTAATTTTTTTGTCCATGAGTATATATATATATATATATATATATATGTATATGAAATGCTCTGCTCACAAATTAGATTTTTCTTTATGTTAAATATTATGTTGATGTTGTCATGGCATACTTAAAGACACTTTTTGTGTGTGCACCTGTTACTTTTTATTATTTCTTGATCAGGACATTCTAAACAGTCACATAAAACTTAATATCTAAAACACAAAATCAAACAGGCAAAAACATGCAGTGATGATAATATGACGAAGGCGAGCAGACATAAAAAGTTGAATACTTCGTGAAGTACCGCAGGGAAGATCAAACTCCAATTATGTAAGAAATTGGGGTTACCTTAGGCATTTGCAGCATTTAATGGTATTTTAAAATATGAGTTCAGCTAACTTGTTGAAAAAATTTTACCTTAGCAGAAGAAAAATAAATTGGGGCAAAAAATATTAAAATTTAGGTGTGAAAAGCGATGTAATAAACTTTATTTTCAGAAGTGTATGTGTATGCGGTTTGTGTTTGATTCATGATTGCATCTGTGTCAGCCGCTAACTGGCCCGGCGAACTGGGACACAGTGCGGTTGATTTTCAGGTTGGGGGAAAAAAGCGAGCGAAGCAGGGAACCTGTATCAGACAAAGAGAATGAGCACAAAAAAGTTTCTTTTTTAATGCTGGCTGTAAAGGTCACGTGACTCCTTTCTAACAATAGCCATGATTGGTTAGAAACGGTTGGGAACCAGTTTTTTGATGCAATGTTACTATTCGATTACGATTGAGATTAACGCTTCGGTCTGAACTAAAGAATTAAAATTTACTTATAAAAATACAAGGGGAATTATTACACATACATGCACAAAACCCCAAAACACACACACACACACACACACACAATTTTACAATAATATATATATATGTTTAACTATAAATAAATAACAACAACACATTTTTTTTTTAGTTTTTTAATAAAATAAATCTTTTTCTTTGTATTATATAAGTAACTGTATTCATAATATCACAAAAAATACACAGTTTAGGTGATATTTTCTACGACAAAAAAAGATTTTTTTTAATAAAATCTACATAAATATTAGTAATTTCTGGATTAAATTCTTTTTAAGAGATAAAAAGTAAAAAGCATACTTTGAAGATCCTCTTGAAAATAAAATGACTTTTTACATTTAAATCTTTGAAATTATGAAAATTTAACAAATTAAAATGTACTTTAAAATTTTCGGACAAAATATTTATAACCAATTTAATTTTTTATACAAATTTGTTCATAAAAATTCGTGGAAATTAATAGAGATTTTTACCAAAAAAATTTTAAAAAATTATGCAGTTTAAGTATTAATAATTTATATATATATTATTTCTCCAACTACTTTACTACGGTGCTAACAGTAGTATTCGATGCTTAAAAACTATACTAAATAGTTAAATAATTTTTAGAGTTTTCATTCAAAAACTAAATTTTGGCTCTATGTTAGTTATAGGAAATCCATTGTTTCAAAAGGGTGTAAGATTGTGTCTTAGTTCCTATTCTAATATTACATTTTGAATTTTATCACCTGCTGCACATAGCAGTTGTAATCTTTCTAATTTAGCTCTCATCTTCACCTTTAGAAACTTTGTCTGATTAAAATACCTGAGTGTACTCCGTTAACAACTGCTGCTTTTAGACTTGGTAAATAGAATAGTTGGGGCAGAAAGCCCATCGCACCAATAAGCACTAGTTTCTGATGGAACCATTAAGAGAATAGCAAAGTGGCAAGGCGCGCTTTCGCATATTTCATTATTGTGCGTCACTGCTCTATAAGCGTAACCCGCTATATTAACAATTTAAACAGAAAGCGAAATCTCAAACGGCGTAGGAAGAGTTCCCGGGAGAGTAAAGTGTTTCTTATGGTATCTTAAGATAAAATATATTCAAAGTTTAATGTGAAGTAATGATGTATATCAATTAAAGTACCTTCTAGTAATGGAGTAATTTTGCTTGCATTCTGATTAATCTCTCGTATCATTAAAATATGAAGAAAGAAAATATTTATCCTTTAAAATTCAATTTTGTGATAAAATTAAAGTACAATAAACAGAAAGAATTTATAATTTATCAGTACTGGCACGTGTATATACTGTAATGACATTATTTTAATAGTTCGTTATTATTATAAATATTATATTATAATATTATATTCTTGTTATTGTTAATATTATTGATGTGTAACATCTTTTCTCTCTCTCTCTAGATTGCTGGATATATGTTGGAGTGATTTCGTAAAAAGGGACGGAAATGGGTAACAAGAAGTGACGTAAGCGCGCTATTTAATTTGACCAATGAGAGCGCGTGGTGTTGTCTCTTCGCTACCCTTCGCATTCTTTCTTACCCATTCTAAAAGTTTACTTTACCTCTTAACCTCGACCCCCTCGTCGCCTAGTGGGTTAGAGAAGCTGACTTAAAAATGAATTGTATTTGGGGCCCCTTTTTCCCCGGGGAAACCCTTGCTGTTTTCAAATTTATTTTTTAAATCTTTTTTAATTTTTCCCTTTTCTAAAACTATTTCTTTTGATCAAATTTAAATTCCCACACTCTTTCCTGTTTTTTTTTTTTTTTTTGTATTTTTATATTTATATTAGCAAATTAAAAAACATTGATTTAGCTGTTGCAAATTTGGTTTCTGTGCAAACAAGATGTAATATTAAAAAAAATTTCCCCAAAAAATCAAAATGGATGGTTTCCAAATTTTAAATTGGGGGATAGTTGAAGCATTAAGAGTATCTCCACCTAATAACAAAAGTATTTTAACTGATGATGGAGACAACAGAGTTGTAATTTCACTCGCAAAAAGATCGATGCGTTATAATCCACCTGGTATACATGTCACGGCTTTATCCTGGCCTTTCCAGGATAAAAGTCTTGACATGTATAGCCATTTTAGATGCATTGATGACATTTCAAGACCTTGAAAGTGCAGATATGAAAACTACGAAAGCATTTCGGAAACATGTTGTGAAGAATGCCATGGTTATTTATACTAGTCAAAAAAAAAACATTTTTTTTACAGTAAATAAATAATGAGTTAATAAAAGAGTTAACTATACATCAATAATTTCTTTATTTGTAACACGTTTAGTTTAATTAAGATTGTTTCTTCTATATTAACTTAGAGCTAAAAATGTATAACAGGTAAAATTTCATAGGTGACCTGTTTCGCAGATAACGCCCAACCCGCACGATAGTGTGGGTACCGTCTATGTTTTATGGGGGGCTGGAGGGAATAGGAATTTTTTTAGTATTTTTCCCAGTGTCATTGGAGTCCATATAGTGTTAATAACCAGAAGAATTTAATATTAAAAAATAAAAATAATTCGAGTCTTAAAGGGATAAAATGAAGGTGGTTCTGCTCTTTAAAATAAATAAAAAACTATCACTCGCTTCCCATGATTTTGAGTGGTGATTTTTTAAATTTTTCATCAGTTTGCCAAAAAACTGAGCCTTCTGGGTTTTTTGAATGATAAACTCAAGCTCGAAATGAACACAAATCAAAATTTTTTGACAACTAACAGTGGTACCCTTATTGATGCTCTTTTTCAACGGTTTTTAAATACTTTGAAATCACCAGTACATGTTCATATTTTAGTTATCATAAATCTATTATCTCGACTCTTCCCCAAATTGAAAAGGAATAATTATTTTTGATAAAAAATTGTATTACTCCTTGTGTTAATTAAAGAAATTTTCCATTAAAGATATGTATTTATTCGATAGAAATTTATTTCCAATCATACCCGATTCATTTTTTTTTTTAGGATATAAGTTACTATTGCGTATTTACCACGACAACATGTTATTATTATTATTATTAGTAGTAGTAGTAGTATTTTTCTACGTTTAAAAATAAGGGTAGAAGTGTATACGCGTAAGCTTCAAGAAAGGGGATATTTTAATATATATAACCCATACTCATATTTTATACAGTGTGTCGATATACTATGTAAACTTACCATTTTTTAATTATAGAAAACGTTTGTAAACATAATTGTGATTATTTATAATAATGTTTTATAAAAATTCAGCATTTCAAAATGTGATGTTTCTTTAGCGTGTATATATAGATATAGCTTTTTATAAACATTTTTCTTTTTGTTTTTAAGTTGAATGAATTAAATTTTAATATACCGTTTGTATTATTTTCCTTAAAGTTAAAAGCAATAATTAATTTATAAAACAGCCTAAAAAGTCTAATTAAAAGTCTATATTTAAATACATATACCCTTATGATATATTTTACCATATAACTGATATTGAAAAATATTTGTTTATTATATGATTACAAATTTCTTTAATGATCGGTTGTGGATGGAATGTTTGCTTTCGTCCCCTCTAAGAAATTTTTGGGACTATTATTACAAAATTGTTGTTGAACCAGTGAGGACAACATTTTACATAACATCCAGTATTCAAACATCCTCAATACACAACTTAAGAGTCACATATTTTCCTGCACTATTTCATGCCCATATAGTATATATGAAAAAATAAAGATGCAAATACGTATCAAATAGTTCCTGTTTCGAATTTTAAAGTAAATCTGTATTAAATTTCCCCATTTAATGTTTGTAGTTTTTGTTATAGCAGTCTGTAAAATAGTGAGAAATTGTGCATTCTTGATGATAAAGCTCAGTACATAAATTGTAATACAAATGTACTCGGTTATAACATATCTTTTTCTTCGAATGATATAAAAAAAAATAATAAAATATTTTATATATATGGCAATACTATAAAGCATCCAATCAAAACTATTCTTATTGAATCATTTGCTTATGTTATTTGCACATTTTTGTGCAAAAGTATGGATAAATAAAATATTTTGAATGATTTAAACCAGAGGTAGCCAAAGTGGTGGTCCGCGAGAAAATTTCGCTGGTCCCCAGAAAAATGAGGAATATACTTACTATCCATTGCATGTTTTAAGATGCATTGAGCATAATTCGATTCATAAATAATTTTCACTTAAAAATCCCATTGGGTCCGCAGGATTTAAATTATGAATTTACTGGTCCGTGAGATCAAAAAGCCTGGCGACCGCTGATTTAAACTAGTGGTTTTCAAACTTTGTTGACCCACGGAGCCCGTAAAATTCAAAGGTGTTTTCAGGAAAGCCTATAAAAAACCCTTAGAATAATGTATCTTAAAAAATATTTAAAATAAATAAAAGTTATAAGTATTTTAAATAAAGGCAATTGCTTTATTCTCTTATTAATAACGTTTAACATGATATTAATGTAATTTACTTATTACTTTTATACCATTGCATCATATTTAATAACTGATAGATGTGTTTGCATTTTTTCAAACACGCCATCGAAGTCTAGATATATTGAAGATATCTGCATTCGTATTCCATATTCTACTTTAATTTGCATCTATATTTTGTTTTTGTTGAACTGAGAAATATCCTTAGCTTAAAATCACTGTTCAGAATGGTCTTAAATTTTTTATAACTGAGTGGCAGTAGCTTCTGAACATTCTGCAAAATTGCAACCTAAATTTTAGGAACTGTTCAGCTTAAACTTAGACTTTAACGTCGAATATATTGATCTGTTGATAAGTTGTGCCTTCTCCTTCATTGGCCAGCCTTCTAATTTATCCATTCATATTTAAAGCAAGTGACATTTGAATTAACGAAGTTGAAGATATTTTTTTCATAAAGCATTTATTTATGTCTATTTTTACAGGTAAACTGCTTTTAAGAATTTAAACTTAAAAAAAAAAAGTTTAACTACAATTTTTGAGCTTTGATTAAGCAAATAGTGACGTTTTGAAACGTTTCAAAAAAAGGGGACACGGGGGCCCCAGGAACCTAGGTTGAATATTTTACTTTAAATAAAATTTCCCCTTTTTTCCCAAAAAAATCTGTTTTTAAAAAATTTAGCCTTTGTTTTTGTAAAAATTATGCTTTAAAAAAATTAACTATATAAGTCAGTTTAATTAGATATTTTTAAGCAGTGAATAAATGATTATGTTAGTCATCACCAATAAAATTCATTTGATCTTAAATTATTTCAACCCAAAAAGCTTTTGTAAAAAAAAAGTTTTTGAGGAAATTTGTTTTGGATGCATGTTGCCCCATAGTTTATTTTCTGAAATATTGAGATATTTTACCGGTAGTCACTTTTCGCAAGATTTATTCTGACTAGTAATTTTTGATTTCCATTGTTGAAAGATTTTTCCCGAACGTTTTAAGAAGATTAGAAAAGTAGACTTCTCTAGGCAACAAAGTTGCATTTCCCGAATTTAACATAGCTAAAAAAAGCTTCCTGTCTTCCAATAACATATTGAAATCAAATTTAAATTTTTTTTATTTTACTGAAATACATCGTTCAAATTAAGGAAACCTTAATTCTTTCCAAATTAATAATTTCACTAATTAGTGCAACGCTTTTAAAAAAAAGGCCTGATGATCATATAAAATTTTGGACAATGAGAAATAAACGGGGATATACTTCAAATTAATTATTCGCATTAAGATAAAGTTATATTTTTCTGCTTGGTAGATTAGAATAACCTTATTCCTTTTTCTTTTTTCTTTGTGTAATAGGAGGTACACAAGAAAAATGCATTCAATTTACGAAATTGACTATTAACCCACGATCACTCGCGCGGGGTGTTCTGTACACCCCAGCAACAAGAAAATCCTCCTAGGATTTTAAAAAGAATGCGCAGGAGCACAATTTTTCTGTAGCGCAATTTTAGGTCATTGAGCCTTTAGGGGGATGCAATCCCTTCTCGAACGATTGGGAACGAATGACCTTCAAAAGTTTATTGGGGCTGAGAACTCCCGAGAAATTGGGGCATATGTATGCAGTCTGCTCTGAATGTTTGAAAATGATTAAAATATTACTTTTCTACTTTCTGCAATCATTATCTCATTTAAATTTTAAAGTATATTTATTACTGGTATATAGTTTTATATACTTTTTTAAAAATACAAAATTAGTGTTTTAAAATGAAAATTTTGTATGTTTAGTTTAAATTAATATTATCTCATTTGTATGCAATAAATTTAATAATTTTATTTGTATAATGAAAAAAACATTTGTATTTTTATAAATAAGTATCATAATGACTTTTTTTTATTTTCATAATTAAATAACTGTTAAAATTTTGGGGGTGTTTCTTACCCCCCGGAGTAACGACGGTAGCAAAACAAGCGCGAGTGACCGGGGGTTAAGAAATTTTACCGCAACTATACACATCTGGCAAAGTTTGACTTTTCCTGTAATTTCTGCAACATGGAACGTGAACCGCTAGCAGAAGCTAAAAAACACGGTTTAAAAAATTTTTGTTTGATAAAATGGTTTAACAAAGTTTGATGCATCCCCCAAAAAAAAGTGAAAGGGGTTAAAGTCAGATGACCAGCCATTCTGCGATTCCATAGATGAACCATTGCTAAAATGTGTCTAGGAATGCACTGAATGACGCGTGATGTTCAACGGGGCACCACGTGCTGCAAACATATATTCCGGGGCTCATTCGGGAAAAACCCCCTTAAAAAAATCAAGTAGTATATCCTTCAATAATGACAAGTACTGAAATTTCAAGGCGTCCCGTAAAATCCCGAGGTAATTTCTATTTCTGAACATTTAGCAGAGAATTAATCGTCCAGTGAACTTGATGTTGCATTTCGTAATACATCAAAGATTTTTTAACCAGAAATTTCGTTTGGTTATTACCCTAGTATTAAGAGCAAAGCATGATCCATCCATCAATACTATATTGCAGTGTTTTTCAACGGGGGGCGCCCTCCTTGGGCAATTACAAGGGGGCGCGAGCCTATTGAAAGTCGAGAACAAAAGATTATTTAAAAAAAATTTTAATTTATCAAAAATAAACAAACAAAATACATTCTAAATGATAAAAAAAAATACACATTTAAGATACAATACATTTAAAAATATATCAGTGATAACAATGTTTTTTAAAATTAATTTTAAAATTTTTTGTTAAAACAAGTTTAAAAATTACCAGGACCCTATGGGTTTGTCATAAAATAATTTATAAAAAAAAATTAACATTTATCTTGATAATTTTGTAGGTTTACAATTAAAACCTGACGCCGATATAATTTTCCCCAAGGATTCACTTCCCAATCCCAAACCCGTTTCTACGAGGCAGGGTATGTGATGTATTGGGGGGGGGGGAGGAAAAAAGGAGAAAAATAATCTGAATAAGTAAATCCTTTGCAAACATTGTCAAGGTCCTTTTTATTGTTTCCAAAGTCTTGGAATAATTTTACGGATAAGTGCACAAAAAAACGAATTTTGGGAAAGACGTATATATACGTCTGAGAAATAATGGTTTGGCTTAAAGAGACGTTTATACAGGGGGGAGTGCTTAAGAGGTTGAAGTCGTAACGTAGTTTTATTTTAAAAGTTAGTATTTTGAATGCAGTACATTGTTATTGTATGGGGGCGATGAAAATAATGATTGAATCATTGGGTCGCGAGTATTGCAACTTTGAGAAGACGCTATATTGGAAACGTTTTTGACCCAAACGGTTAATAATGAAGGTGCACCAATCATAACGTTTCTGATATTCTCCCCCGACATTTTGGCCTGTATAAATGTCCGATAAATTTTTTTTTTTTTTTTAACATTACCTTTCGAAATGTAACTATTTTTTTTCAAATCGATGATGGTGAACAACTTTGTGGTTATTTTTTTTCATATATCGCCTATTATATTTGGATTAAAACGCTAACCATTTAAACAGCCAGATGGTGCTATGAGCAGTTTTTTTTTAAATAGGCAATGTTACGATACATAGACCCGAGTTTTATAACTTTAGCTATTGAAATTCAAAATTATTAGGGGACAACGGAGTTAAGTTTTCACAATGTATGCATATGTGTGTCTAAATTCAAGACTGCGTATTTAACACTTTTTCTACCGCATTATAATTTACTTTTTCTTTTTTTCATCAATATATATATTTTTTTTTTAATCACCAATTGGGAAAATTTAAAGGAAAACATAAAAAAAACCAATTTTTGGGGAAAATTTTAAACCCCTTAGAGTAAATTAATTAAGTAAAAATAATTAATGTAAAAGAATTAATTGTTTCTTAAAATAAATAGTCAAATCATTTTCGGGCCTTTTATTTACATACAAAAAAAAAAAACACTTTCATTTTGACATTAACTATTTTTTTGGGAAAAAAAATTTAAAAACTTCTCAATGGCTGAAAAAGCCGCAGCTAAAAAGTAATTTTTCCAAAACTGTACGCCTTTTCCCCCCAAAATACTCATCATAGAACCCGTGCTGCCATATATCTTGGAAGAGTGGATTTCAAGAAATATTCCTGCTAAGTATCGTCGGAGTATTCGTAATAAATGTTATTCTGTGTAATTTTAAAGTGAGTGGTACTTTAAGCCGTCGTAGTGGTACCGTCGGTAGATAAAGGGTTAAAATTGAGTAAAAATATGTAAATTGCTTATTGATCTAGAAATTTATAAAAATATATAATTAATATGTTTAAAAAATGTTTTAAAATTTAAATTTATGACTTCAAAACTTAATTATTCCTTGCTTGAAAAGCGCTTCAAAGTGTAAGAAAAACCTTGTTTTGAGCTTTTAAGAATTTTGTTTCAATGATACTTATATTATGTAATATTTTACATTGAATGCATTAGCTAATTCTGCAATTTTAAAGCTCTGTTGACAGTTTTTTTTTAATTTTTAAAAGAATCTAAACTTATATACTTTTTTACATCAAATAGTAATTTAATACATTTCTTTACCAGAATAAAATACTATAGTAGTTAAAAAATATGTTTGAGAAGTTTAATGATTATGCTTTTTAAATAAAGTAATCCAAAGTGCTGTGCAAAGTGTGAGCAAATATTACAATTCATCTTCAAAAACATCGTAAACTTTAATAAAATAAGTATATCAAACAGTTTTCCTAATAGGTTTAATCTCACTGAGTATATATGACACAGGTACCATATGTAAGGTACTTTTCCATTTCGCCAGCTGAAGCGTAAATGACACCAAAAGTAATATAGCCGACACAAAATTGTGAATATATCTGCTAATAATCTTACAACACCACATTTTCAAAACCAATGTAGGGTTTTTTCTTCTTTTTTGTATTTTCTGTTATAAGTATAATGTTTTTTTTTTTTCATGATATATATGAATAATAGATGAATAACTAACTGCATATTAATATAGTAGGAATTATTTGTAAAACATCAAATGCCCATCAAATGCAAGTTAAATTAATTGTAAAACATCAAATGCTCTTTAAAAGTCATAATTCATTCTTGATATATATATATAAGGTATTTTAGATTCAAATTCCAATCAAATACAAGAAATATATAAATGAGTTAATTAATTATAGTGAATAATTTTATGGAATGAAAAGTTTTATTTTTTTTTTATTGATACATGCATCTACAAGAAAGGAAACTTCTGGGATATTTCAGAATAATACATGAAAGTTTATTTGTACTACTTGTTCTAGTTTTCCTAGAAGTACATTTTAGGTGAAAATAGTGTCCTCTAAAAATTAAAAAAGCAGGCTTTTGGAAAGGATATCATGCATCCCAGAATATATTTTGCTTTTATGAAGTCACGTAGAGTATGTGTCGTGCTAGACATTCTATGTCTTTTGTTTTCTTTTCCCATAGTCCATCATCTATGATCCACAAAGATCACGTTGCAGCGTTCAATTTTCTGTTTTATCCATCTATTTCAAAACTTTTTTTCTTCAATTTTGATTTTGCTTAGGTATTTCTTTTTGTATGTAAAAGTAAAAGATCATAATAATGAAATATTTATAGTTTATGTGCAAATAAGGGTATTATTTATCAATACTTCATGCGTTATGTGAGTTTTAAAAAAAATCATTGTGATTTTTTTTTGTCTTGTGAAACTATATTTTTTTTGGTTAATAGAAGTATAGTTAGTTGAAAAATAAATAAAAGGTTTTTTTTTAGGATAATTTATGAGTTGTTTTAAAATAACGCCATTACAAAGAAAAAGTTTATTTTCCTTAATATAACTCTTAATTATTTAAGAATAAGAAAATTTAGCATAAATACAATGATGGTTTTTTTTATTTATGAACCACTATATATTTTTTTCAGATTAGCAATAATTCGGAATTTCCTTCGATTTTATATCTTCACCTTTAATAAACAGAAGCTAATAGATGGTAAACATATTTTACTTATTGAATCTCTTAATACTATATGAGAAATTCAAATATTATAAAACAAATAATATTATTAATCCATTTTTAGTATTATAAAACATATTTTATAAGATTATCAAAATATTTCATTAAAAAAAAATCTACATTGAATTCAGACTTTTGAGGAAATTTGAATTTTACTCTTGATGAAAAGAGTCACCCTGAAAATTCGGTCTTATTCCCCAGTTCTGCAAAATTTTCGCATTGCTTCTTTTAGTTTGTCGAAATATACCACCACTTGAGTGGGATGGAGAAGCTTTGGGAAACAGTATTCTTAACTATAACTTTTTAGGAGAATGACGCAAAAACATAGCTGTGGCTCGATCATACCGAGCTTGCCTGATAACCATATGTCCATAAAATGCTTTTAAAAAGTACGTCTTTTTACTGTTAGAAGTGTACATTCAAACTACATTTCACGAAAATCAACTCACTATTAAGAATTTCGATAGAATGGGCAAATTCTCTTAATTTTGCATATGCGTGTTGTGGCGTCGTGAAGGTTAGCGTTAACAGTCACTCAGCTAATTGCCAAAAGACATTTTATTTCTTAACTAAATAATTAATAACTAAAATTTCTCTCTATATATTTTTTAAAATAAAGAATACAATCTTTCTCTGTGGAAAAGTTCTTGTTCAAAGTTCATTTCAGGTACTCCCAGAATCGCCCCGCAGACACAAAAATCTATAATTCACTATTCGCTAAAGTTCTATATCCGCCAAAATTAATGAGTAGGTCCTGCGTCTTCAAACTCAAAATTTGGAGGGCAAAAATTCTATTTCAATTCATAGATTCGAGAAATCGAGAAAATCCCTCTCCAATTCCGAGCAGACCCTTTTAAACGACAGGGTGGGGGTCACTTTCACGCCCCTTTCACATCTGATTGGTGGATGCTACACATTTGCACCCGGCTCTAACGACCACGTTCCCTCTCCATCGGTGCGTGTGAACAATCGGCTGGTAAGACGTTTGATCTCTACTCCGAAACGGGCTTGGGTCCAACATCTGAAGGTGAAAACTCGCCCAGTCATATTTTCACTGAATGAGCGCTTATGACTATCCTTGCCACCAGAACTCTCTATTCAAATTGGCAGGGTCCATATTGGAGAACCCAACACAAAGGGTCTATAACTCTTACCTTCCACCCTGTTCAGCGTTTGGACTAACAGTCGTATGTAAGTCGGGAAGAAAGAAAAGGACTGGCAACTTCAAAAACGTTCTCCGATACAGCTCGCATGTATTATGCATCTGGCGTAAGGAAGAACAACCGGTGCTTTTTATGGTGACACAATGTCCCATTTGGACAACTGATCCTCCATACGTGAATCTTAAAATGTATAGGTGGGGAGAATTCTGCTATTGAACAGACGTTATTGTGCTTATATTCTCGTGAATAGGAAGAAACAATGGAATTTACTAGGATTAACAATGTTAATTTAATTATTTTCTTTAATTTCTATTTTTATTTTTGTTTTTTTATGCGTGAATTTTGCTTAAAAAGCTCTCCTAATATAATTATATAAGCAGTCATAACATTTACTATTGCGAGATTCTTTAATAAATTATAAATTTTCCTGTAATGTTTAATATTCATTTCAGGCCAAGTGAATGAATTTGAAAATTTATAGGAACATCTCAAAAAAAGTCTAATTATAATAACCTACATTGAAATGTGGGGGAAAAAAATCAATGTATGATGATTTTGATGTTTAGTAAAACAATATTATTGGACGAATGATCCTTAACATTATTAGATATGCCTTAAATATTTTTTTTCCCCATATTGTTCTAAAAATTTGGGTATTTACTTAGAAGAAAATACAAATTTTCTGCTAAATAGGGGTTTTTTTGTGTTGTGTAAATAATTCCAAAGATTTAAGAATATGATGTGTGTTTTTCCCCCATCTATATATAATTTAAAAATTCATATAAAATTTTTATTTTTCTAAAAATTTTAAAAAATTTTCTGAAATCAGAATTATGTTAAAAAAAAAAAATTTTTTTTTTTTCTTTTAAAAATCGGAAATAAAATATCTGAAACAAGGAAATATATATGTCATAAACTAAAGTATGTATTTCCCAAAGGCATGTTTCACCATTTTTTACCACAGTCCAAGTTAATCCAATTATTATCCATACTGCCTTGAAGTGAAAATTTTGGGAAATTTTTTTTTTAAAAATATTAGAAAAGAAAAAACTTATGAAAGTAAATCAACATATTTTTTATTTTTGCCTATTTTATTTACTAATAGTTTTATTAAAATATATTATCAAACCTTAAAAATATTTCCCAAAATGCTTTTAAATTTTATTTTATATAAACACAAATTCATACTTAAGGGGTCATATCCCTTTTTAAAAATTTCCGAAAATCAATTTTTTTATTTTTTTTTATTTTATAGAGAAAACCCTTTTCTGAGTTTTTAAAAGAAACCGCATGCAGATATTTTTATCACGGAAGTTATTAAAAAAATAAAAAGAGCAGAAAAGGTAATTTAAATATTTTTTACATTTCGGCCCAGGGTGACAGCTGTCATGTCGCTGGTGACAGCTGCGTTTCTCTGTTTCTAAATTTTCATTCTAATTATTATCAAATGCTTGAATCTAAGCCTCAAATTTTATTTTTATTGTTCTGAACATTAACTACAACTTCTATTTACTTTATAAACTGTTTTTTTTGTTTTGAAAAGTGATTTGTGATTCTATACTGTTTTTCTGATTTTCACATAGTATTTTTCCAAAATAAGTTTTAAAAAAAAATTTTAAATTTTTTTAAAACTTTTGAATGATGAATTCGATTGAATCTGCCAACGCCCATCTGGTAAACGTCCCAAGAAAAGGAAGTTTACTGGTATAGTAAGGGGGAAAAGTTGTACCAGTGTGGATGAAACACTAAACAAAGTGCATCTGGAAAAAGATTCAGTTGCAAGATATTGATTCATTTTTTTTTGGACATGATGACGGTTTTGATGGCTATAGAGTGTTTGAAAAAACCTTTTATGTTTACAAAATTCAAAACTTTGTTTTGCAAAAATGTGGTGGAGATATTGAACCACAGAAAATGTGTTAGAGGTTTGCTAGTTTTTTTTTCGATTGAATGAAGAACTGTAAAGACTGTCGTTTAGAAATTCAAAATGCGGGGTAAAGAAAAACATTCCAGAAATAAACAGACGTTTTGTGTGCAATGAGGACAATTGACAGGGTCAGCGCAATGACAACTTTCTGTGGTGTTATGGACTTTCCTCCTCCAGTTGCTGAAAAATCCTATAATAATATTATAAACAAACTGCAATTGTGTAGAAAAGAAGTTGCAGAAGTTCAATGCAAAGTGCCCCTTTGGAAGAGGTAATTTTGACAAATTCTTCTGATATAAAAATTAGTGGAGATGGAACGGGGAAAAACCCGGGCTTTTCTTCTGTTTTGGTGTGTGTGTTATGGGAGAAAAAACAGGAAAGTGTTTGATGCGGAAGTGATGTCTTTCTGAAAGGGGATGGATTTTTGGGAAACGAAGAAAAGGGTCACCTGCTTACAAAAGTGGAAAATTTTCACGTTAAAGAATGTTTGAAAACCACAATGGCTCAGCTGGCATGATGGAATTGGGAAGGGTTGATGTTTCAGCTTTCAATAAGTCATCGTTCTGTGATATATACATCTTACTTTGGGATGGGATTCCAAAACATTCTCATCTATTACTGCATCCAATCCGTATGGAAAAATATCACAGCAAAAATTGAATGTTTTGGGGAAGTTCAAAAACGAAGGGGAACTCGTTTACGAAAATTAAAACAAATGAAATCCAAACTCGGTGATGGGAAGTCGTTTGGGAAAAAGGAAGGTTGCCCGACAGAATGATCGACTTAATCACAAATACTAGGGAAAAAATGCAATCCGACAAAAAAAAACATGTTGTGGATATGCAAAAAGCTGTTTGGGCTGTATATTTCCATATAGTTAAATGACGAAGAACCATTGCACAGTTTTTGTCCTATAGGTCCTAATTTTGGTGTAAATATCAAAATGAAGTATTGGGGAGGGTAGTGTGGAATTTTTTTAAACACAGTAACAAATTGCCAGAGGCAGTAATGGATTCCATAAAACCTGTATTTAATATCTATCACAACCTAAACTCCTACAAAATGCTAGGGTAAAACCCAAATAATAATGAATCCATTAACCTTAAATGGAAATTATGCCCAAAAATTTTAGGGTTTGGGAGAAAGATTGTTGATATTTCTACAAATGAGGCAATTGTCATTTTTAATGATGGCAATCAAGGGAGACTAAAAATTATGCAATCGCTTGGTCTGACTGTTGGTAAATTTGCGCAAAAAATTTTTTACACTTGTAGATTTAAAAGAATTCAGACTAAAAAGCGAATTTAACCCGCACAAAAAAAAGTGCACAGGTTAAAAGAATGCAAAAAAGCACTTGTAAAAATTAACGAAAAAAAGGGGGGAACATCGTATGCTGTAATTTTAACATTTTGAATCATATAATACACTGCTTTAATCACAAATTATTTAATATTTATAGTAAGTACTTGTTAATTAAGATATTAATTGTTTTATTAAGTAATATTTTAAATTTTAACTTTTTTTTGAAGAAATGAATCACTTTTTTTGTATTTTGATTATTTTTTGCTTTTTATATTGTTTCGATGCTTGTACCCGCATTGGAAAAAAATATGTTTTTTGTTATAATTTTTAATAAATTGAAGTTTATTGACTATAAAAAATTCACATTAGTTTTAATTTAAAATTTAGGGTTTTTTATAACCAGAATAATATATATATATAACTGTGGTAAATTTTTTGTTTGATGTCAATTTTTCAGAACGTCATTTTTTCATTACGCGCATGATATTTTCAAAACCGTTCCATGGAAAAGATCAAATTTTTTCTGGAGATTCTGACCATATTGTACAAAAAACAAAAAGTTTGAATTTTAATGAAAAAAAATTTTAAAAATTTCAAATTAAAGGGAAATTTTTTTTAAAAATTTTTTAGTTAAATTTTTTGTTATAGTTTACTAAAATTTTAAATCAATGTTTCATGCTTCGTCATTTTAAAAATAAACAATTTCCAACACTTAGCAAAAAAATTTATCAAAAAAAATTGGGAACTTTTTTTAAAGCTGGGGTAATGATATCACTTTTGAAAAGAAAAACCCAAAAATTTTTTTTGTAATTATCAAAAAATTTATCCCAATTAAAAATTGTTTGTTGGGTATGTTTTAAGAAAGTAATATCTATTTGTTTATTCCTCCTTTACATTCCAGGAAAAAAATAATAAAAAAAATTTTAGAGTTTTTTAAAAACCATATTTTTTTAAACCCTTTTTTTTAAAAGGTATGTGACCCCTAAATTTTGAAATAATGCAGTTCAAGAAAAATAGCCTTTTTTTTTTCTTTTATGTTGTCGATGTACTTTAACCCAGTTTCGGTCGTAACATAAGGAATTATAACGAAATACATAAATTGTTTTGTAGTTTATTTTCTGAGAACCTCAAGTTTGCTGAAGGTCTGTTTAAAAAGGGATCCGAATATAAACCGCGTCTTGAAATTCAAAAGACATGAAGATTTGGTAGGCTGGGTATCAATAATTTCATAAATAAATTACAAAATTAAAGTGAAAGCAAGAAAATACATTTTACGATAATGAAAGAACAAAACTGTAAGATACTTCCTGAAATAGTTGTGCGAAACAAAAATTATTTCATAGATTCAAATTCATTTCGACGATAATAATTGTGATTACAGCAAATAACGCAGCAGTAGAGCAAATTTTAAATAATAATTGAATATAGTAGCAAATAATTAACTAATGTTTGAACTTAAAGGATTTTCACTTTTTGGAGGGACAACTATACACTAAATGGCCCAATCACATTATGATCACTTGTACTTTTTAAAAGATCATCTATAAGACTTTACAAGATGCCATTAGACGGTGAGATAACTATTAATATAAGAACAGAAAGCATCACAGTTATTGTATTGCTTGTTAAGAAATATGTAATATTGGGGCACGCCACTCAGCGTACAACCTTTATTTAGACTTTTCGACAATTAAACATGCATGAATTTTCTATTAAAGGAAAAATAACACTTTTAATATAAAAAAAATATAAATGTTATAATGTGAATCTAAATAAACCCCGAATGGTCCCCTAATTTTCGCAGGTGTTCATTGAGGAAGAATTATATGCTTCGAGGTTGGGCACAAATAAGGAAAAAAACACAGCCGCGTGGATTCATCTCTTGTAGTGTTGGCTTTGCTGCAGACTTTTAAAAAAGCGAATTTTTTATTCATCGGATTTTTCAATGTTGTCTTTGGGAGCGTGCAAAAACCAAGTTTTGTTTTGTTGATAAATAACCTTCTGAGAGGCTTTGTGAAGAAAAAATACGGAAAGATTCCGCACGGAAAACCCATTTCCGGGTAAAAAAGAAATTAAAGGGGTATCGTTTTTTTTAATTTAGAGGGTTTTCCAAAATGGAAAAAACAACGAAGTTCCTCGAAAATGGATTCCAGTAGTAAGTTTAAAGTTTGGGAAATAGGTTTGGGTGCAGTAGGGGGTAGGAATAGATTCCCCGTGCTTAAACATCCAATGCTGGCGCCCCCTTTTCAATCACAATTTTTATCGCGCCCCCTTCTTCATTAAATTTAATTTTGGCAATAATAATGCACTTTTTACGCCAAAGCTACAATGGGTCTTAATTAAAACCCTACAAATAAAAAATAAGTATTAAATTTTGTATAGTTACTTTTAAGCAAAAAAAAATTTAAATAATAGGATAATTATTTTGTTATTTTTCCTTTCTATAATTTTAAATTAAACATATTGCAAAATGCGGTGACTGCTTTGAAAACAAAATATAGATATCAGCTAAATATAGAAAAAGAACTCGAGGGTCAATTTCTAATCATAAGATTCCTTATAATAACTTTACTTTCCAAGACAAGCCATGGAAGTCGTTAATACTTATTAAAAACTTTCTAATTTAGTATTAATTAATTAGTTATAAAATACTCTTGCAGAACTGATACATTAAAAGTATACCGGCTGAAGTGCCCACTCTTGCAAGAGTTCATCTATAAGAAAATAAAAACATATTGATATAAAAAAGCTGAATTGTAAGGAGAGTAAAGCCAAGTGTGTCAATGTTAAAAATGTAAAATGATTTTTTAAAATGATTGCTCCAATTAAAATTAGTTTTAAGCGAATTGTAATTTTAAGCCTCACTGAATTAGCATTTATAATTGATGTTAAATGATGAACAATTAAAATTCCGATGAAGAATAATTGTATTATTTTTAAGATTTAAAGCGAAAACCTTCAACATGTTTTTTAAACCCCGGGGGCAGGGGGCACGATAGATTATTGAGTCACACCAATCCTTATAATATTATTTTATATATATATATATATATATATATATATATATATATATATATATATATATATATATATATATATATATATATATATTATATATAAATTACTATTTTTTTTGTACACGATACAAATCGTGATTCCAGTGAATAATTTAATTAAGAGAAAGTAAACTTAAATACTTCCAGAACTTTTCAATTTTTTCTTTGGTAACAAATAAACAGTTTTGCCCGAATTAACGATTCGTGATCTGTGTGTTCCCCGCGACCACTTCCGGGTAAAAAGTCTTGGGCCCAAATAATCCTCCAAAGTGGCCCCTCCGAGATTTTCCAAATATAAAACTCTTTTGCATGGAAAAAAACCAACACAGAAATAAATACATTACACAACTTCCTAAATGAGAAACAACATAAGAGGGCTTCTTTCCAAAACAAAAAGGGAAAAACGATTATCGCAAAACAGATTTAGCATAATGCATTTTCAAAAATAAGCACAGTGATAAAATTTTTACCAAAATTTTTTTCATTCGGGTTGGGTTTGTTTTTTCTGAAGTAGAAAAAAATCATTTATCATGATATTCACAAATAAAAAAAAAATTTTTTTTATTTGGTTTTTGGATAAAAGGAAAATTAGGTATTGAAGTTTTTTTTTTTAGATGACTTTTTCGCATAAAAATTATATCGGAAAAAAGTCTTTTTTCATGTCAAAAGTTTTTTGTTTTAATTCATTCCATTTTTTTTTTTTAACTTTTATTTTTTGTATGCTCGCGCCCCCCCAAAAGCGCCCCGGGGGCGCCCCCGTTTTAAAAACTGGTTACACTATTGTTCTATTTTTCAGTAATTTGTAATTTAGCTATTCCGGGAACCTTTTAACTTCATCGTTATAGATGTATCAAAAATTATACTGACGAACTTTCATCAACTTCCTTCCATGTTTTCGAATTAAAAAAAAGTTCATTATACTTAATCGCACATATTTTGAAATATCGAAATCATTCTGATTTATGCAAATTTATATTTTTTGCAGATCATTCCATGCTAGAAATGTACCAAGAAGAAAGTGATGTATGTAGTTTACTACAAATTTCAGATTTTGTATCATTAAATTATATCTATTTATTTGATTTCTTAATAAAAATATCCATTTATTCCAAATCATCTAGGTACCAATAAGTTATAATTCCTGTTGGCAAAGAAGATGGATATGATGAAAATAAAATATTAAAACAGAATGAATAAGTAGATCAAAAATATATTTATGATATAAATCGTTTTAGATTTGAACATAAGGGGAAAAATGAAGTTATTTTTATGAACCCATTATCTTCAAACAACTCGATAATCTTCATAACATTTATATCTGTCTCTCTATATAAAAAAATAGTTTTTCTGATGTGCTGTATGAAATGTATTATGTACAATCGCAACTACAGCAACGTTCAAGATAACTCGCCAAGTTGACAACACCGATTTCGCATGTGTTTTACTCACTGAATTGCAACCATGTGCGTTACATGTAATGTGACCGATTTAACTGAAGAGAGGTGTCAAGAATGAATTCTGAAAAAAAAATAATTTTCAGTCAGTAATTGTATCTATTTTGCAGCGAATGCCATCCACCGACTGAGCACCTCCACCAATGTTTTGATGTAACCTCCGCACAGTTGTTATCGAGCTTCCATCTTGGAACAGCGTGCGAATATCACCCTGGAAATAAATCCAAATTATAGTCCAAAAGTCATATCATTCTTGAAATAACTCGAACCAGCATTCTCCCGGTTATTTGCTTAACACAACAAACAAAAATGCATAGAACTGTATAATACATGGGACGTTTTACAATTTGAGCAATGAGGTTTCCACTGTTTGGCGCATATGGTTATACCCCAGTCGATAATAATAATAACTTGAATCGTGACCTTTTTACTGTGTAACATTTATAAAGCTCATTTCTAAATTGTTTACACCTTAAGATTTGATTTCGATATAATACGGACCATTGCATTGATTTATATTATTTCAAAGTTTCGTATAACATGGTTTCGATACAAAATGAAACACGGCTTGATTTAACACGGTACATATTGTAATGTTTTATATTATTTGCATAGTATATAAGTTTTAATTAATTTAATAAATAAATAAAATATCAATTAAAACAAATAAACAAAAAGTCTCGTATAAATGTTTCGATATAGCACGGTACAAATTAACCTTGTTACAGGAGGGATGTCTGCATATATAAAATTATTCAGAATGAAATACACATTTCATGCAAATGAATATAAAATTAAGATATGGTCATTAAAGATAGGAAAAGCTTTATTTCATTTTTGAAAAAAAAATAAAATAAGAGAAAACTCACACATTCTATAACTAATATAATCAATGGTTTTCATTTGTTTATAATGGAGAAAACTGCAAAAATGAAATGATCAAAAAATAACTAATTATTACCGTTAATCGAAAATGATTCTTTTTTTAAAAGATATTTTCAATATTTTTATGAATACGGAAAATATGAAAGATCCTGATATAATAGAGCATTTACTGGGATTTTGAATCGTTATCAAATGAATTTTCAGTTATTTTATTTGGCACTATATTTTATTTTCGTTCAATTTGAGACTGCTCAGATACAAGATTATTTTAAGCTGAGCATTTTATACCATAAACTTTAAAATTCTTTTAAAATCAGAAATGGGCTTTATACATAAAAGCTTCTTAGTGAATAAAAAAAATCAAATACCTCTTAGGAAACTAACAAAAAATGAAGATAATCCCATGAAATGGATATTAAGTTTAAAATAGCGAATCATAAAACACGTTTTTGTAAATACACTTTTGACTTTTCCATATACTTCGCATTTCTATTATGATACTTTTTTTAAAGAAGTACAGTTGTTGACGAAATTAGAGAAATCTGTTCATCTGGGCAAGAAATAAGGTTAAAGAGACATAAATTTAGAAAAGAAGAATGGACTTCTTTTCACTCTAAAATAAGCATGAAAGTAAGTTAAAGAGTATGGGAAATTTATGTTTGATTTTCTTTTTCAGCAGCTGCATAAAGTGATAATTCTTTTCGAAGATTTTTTTTTATAATAAATACATTCCAAATATTTTTACACTAGATATTTCAGCACAATTTGTTATTATAAGACGAATTTTATGTAAAGAATAATCATTTTAACCACTAAACCATTTTTTTTAGAAAAGTTATTTGCAGTTTTCTTTTGGAAGTATAAAAAGTAAATAATTCACAAATCATTATAGCTAAACATTAGAAAATTTTAGAAACCTTTCAAGTCAAATCTAAGTAGAATTACATAATATTTAGTAATAAAGATGCTTTTAAAAGAAGAGAAATAAAATGGAAACTTGATAATGAATTATATTGTTTTTAATACTGCTGTGTGATTATTCTAGAATGCTGCATAACTTACCTCAAAATCATGAGCGAAATTAATTTTTAACACACAATGTCAGTAAGTAAAGAAGAAAAATCAAAATGCTAGCTTAGCAACATGTAAAGTATACCGTATTTAGTGAACACATATTAGAAAGCAATAAAATTGTTTGTCAGTATTTGTTGGCTTCAAGTGAAAAAAGTGAGCTTAAGAAACAGATTTGATTTTTAAAATTCTCTTTTGGAATTGCCTGATTTAGATTTTTTCCTTAAATTCAATTAAAGAAACATATAGAAAACAATACTAAACATACGTATCCTAAATTTGGGTGGCAAAAAATAAACTAAAAGCAATCTAGGTTATTTTCTATCTGTAATAAGTATCAATGATTTTACCATATATATGCTGAATTTTAATGGCATCAGAAGCGATATAAAATGAAATATTTTTAGAATATTTCTTTTTCAAAAATTAATGAATTTGCTAAATTATTCTTATATATAAAGCTTATTTTTTATCATAGAATTCATTTTATTTATAAACTAATTACAAAAAAATATAATCAATACATTACTTCTGAGATTCGCATTATATGTTATATATTTCATTTTCTAAGCTTGTATGGTACTTTAAAAACATATAAGCATTTCTATAAAATGGAATGATTTAAAATTCAAGTTTCTTTAAAGTTTGCATTGTTTTAAGTAAGGAACAAAACTAAAATACTAGTGGTTTAATTATAATAATAGCAACTTAACAGCGAAAATAAGAAACTTTTTTTATATGTTAAAAAACAGTTTTCAATTTGGATGTGAAAACGCTTTTGTAAAATAACGAATTTTACCTAAAACAATGCATCAAGGTATATAAATTCATTCTACTACCTAACGGTTTATGCAGCATAAACAAAAATGAAATTTGTTTTTGGGTGAAGAACGCAGTAACAATGGTAATTTAAAAGATTGCACGAGGACTTTTGGCGACGGACCATGATACGAACCATGATCCAAGTGACGAGGATGACACCTGAAGCACAAACTTACTCTCCACCGCACCAGGAAAGACGTTTGAGCTCAAGAAAGATTTACAACGTGCATCGCTCCTGCGGCAGGGCGTGGTACTGAATTGACCATGAGCCCGACTCTGCGCGGAAGTCGATACCTTGACCACTTGGCTACTGCAGCTCCATTAAAATATTCGGAGAAAATTATATCCTGTAATCCCGGCTGAAATAATACGTAAAATGCATATAACTATAATTATATATAGTGGGATATTTTAACGTATTTATGTAAACAAAGAATGATAAGGTACACCGTACTCATAATTCTTTAAAATTTATTTTGCTTTACTTGCATTATATCTGATCATTGTCGTTTTGTTAGCGAGTGCTCAGTGTTCAAAATGTGCTGGTAGCAATTTGAAATAGAATAAATTACTTTGTTTAAATCTAGGCTGAAATGAAGGCATATTTTACTTTGGAATTTATTCAAAGCTAAGTCTTGATACAAAATCTAAATAAATTAGTAAAAATTTTTAACTTTTCTGTGCATTATTAAAACACATATAAATTCAATTTAACGGTCGGCTGCTGAAGATTCACATCATGATTCATTGAGAAAGATGTAACTTCTGCAATAAACGCAATAACAAACCGTTAATGTCACAGGAAATAAACCGTGAAGTAAAAAGAGCAGGGGATTATAGTATTAAATTGAAACAGACGATAGAAGCAGGAATATATTAAAATAATTTCATAAAATATATTTCATATTTAAAATGCACATATTTTGGTTCAAATTCAAATCTAAATCAACTGCGTAGTTTCTTTTCTTAATTACATCTACCGCCTCAAGTCCTGGTGACGATCCCTCAACAAAAGATTCTTTTTGCTTTAATAACTGGTATTTCTACATCAAGCGTTTCATAATCAAAATTGCAAATATCCAACAATTGAAGAAAACAGCATTTTCACCTGAACTTTAAAGCGGCATTTCAACTCATCAAGAGGGTTACAGAAAATTGTAGCAATAAAAGAGTATAAAACAGGGAAATATAGAATGTACACTTTTAATGGTGTTTAGAAAAGCAAACATTTAAAGTCAACCTATTTACGAATTAATAGAACAGAATCAACTCACATTCCGTAAATTCGTTATGAAAGATTAGTTGGAATTCTGGCGTAATTTTCCCCAGGAACCCCATAAGGGATGGAAAACCCATCCCCCAATCACCAGTCCCCCTTTTATGCACCCCCGGGAATATTCCATCTGACTAAAATATGGTTTTTCCCTTTTTTCCTCCCCCAAACGCATTTTAGCATTTTTCATGTCAGGAAAGCTAAATAGCTGATTTGAGACTAAACATGTAGCAAAAAGCGAGAAATGCGCTTATTTTTTCAAAAAAGCTGATATCAATTTTTTCTTTAAATACCATGTTATTTTTTGTGATTTAAATCAGCGAGATAGGGTACTTTTTTTCGTTATGATACGCAGTCCTATCACTAAAATTTTTTGGAAGCATTCTGTTTTATGGCTTATAAAAATCCGGGGATTTTTTTAAATAAACTAAGTTATTAAATGAAATAATTTTATTAAATATATTTTTTTTTAAATTTTCTGTGATATACTTATTCATTTATTGAAAACACTTATAAACTAACATTTTATAGGGCTAATGGGAAATTATTTTTATTATGAAAATAAAGACAATGTTCTTGTACTGAACAAATATATGCTGCATGTTATTAAATTTTAGTGTCTATTTTGGTCCCAAAAATCATTCCTTCTTTTTTTACAGTACCGATTCCACCCATAAAATTTTGTTCTTTGATGGCAAAAAACTGATAGAGGCAATTTTGACCTCCTCATTTAAAATAAAATTTTACCTCAGTGTTTTTTCGCGTGGGGGGGGCTCCCCCATGGGGGCGTGATAATCTACAAAGAAGGGGGAACATATCAAAAAAAAAAATAATTTTAAAAAAATTTTCAATTTATTAAAAAAGGGAAACAAAACAAGATTTATTCTGTCTTAAAAAAAATAAAATACATTTACTTTGATATGCTATACTTATTATATCAATGGCACAATATATTGGGTACTAAGTATCAATACTAACATACTTTAAAAACAATGAAATTTAGAGATTTTTTTCTATGGGCATCATATAAAAATTGTACACACGATTTAAACTTTTCTAAATAATTTATACGGGTTTTTAATTAAAATCGTGTTGCGCTTTAGCGTTAAAGTTTTTACTTTTTACTGCATTCCATTTTATTGCATGAGGAAGGGGAAAAGAAAAATTTTTAACTGAAAATTTGGGGCGCGAATATCGGAAGTTTGGGAAACATGTTTTACCTAATAAAAAATTTGTATAGAGACCCGGGAAAAAATAATAATTTGGGGGTCTGATCGAGAATATTTTGGTTTTTAGCAGCATATTCGTTCAAGCTTAAAAGCTTTTTGGGGAGTTACCAAACTTGCGGGGTCTTGGGTTAATCCCCTTTTTTTGTTCGCCTTTTTTAACCGGGACATAGATGCACGTTGATGAGTTACGCACCAATCGCCTGTAGCCAGTATATATATATATATATGTATATATATATATATATATATATATATATATATATATATATATACTTATATATATATATATATATAAAATTACTATTTTATTGTACACATTACAAATCTGATTCAGTGAATATTTGAGTAAGAGAGTAAACTTAAATGCAGAACTTTTTTCAAATTTTCTTTGTTAACAAATAAACAGTTTTGCTTACGGGGCTTATTCTGTGATCTGTGTGTTTCGCGCGACCACTTCGGGTAAAAAGTCTTGTAGTGTCCTCAAGGAGGTAGCTCTCCTGAGATTTCCAAATATAAAACTCTTTTGCATGGAAAAAACCAACACAGAAATAAATACTATTACCCACAACTTCCTAAATGAGAAACAGACATAAGAGGTCATATGCTGTGCAAGCAGCAAGAAGTTCGACTTGATTATCTGGCAAAACAAGATTTATGGCATAATGCCATTTCAAAAATAAGCACAGTGATGATTTTTACATATTTCTAGTGCACCTATTCACGGTTAAGGTTTGTTTTTCTCTGAAGGTAGTAAAAAATCACTATCATGATATTGCAACGAAATAGTAAAGTTTTTTTATTTAAGGTTTTATGGATCAAGGCCAAACTAGGTAGGTATTGAAGTTTTATTTTTAGGAATGAGGCCTATCGCATATAATTATATCGGTAAAGTGCATTTTTTGCATGTCGCGAAGTATTTTTGTTTTTAATTCATTCCAATGCGTTGTTATTTTAATCTTTTATTTTTCTGGTATGCTCGCGCGCCCCTCGCGGGTATCGCGCCCCGGGGAGCGCGCCCCTGGTGAAAAACTTTTGGTTACACTATTGTTCTATTTTTCAGTAATTTGTAATTTAGCTATTCGGGAACAGCACCCAACTTCATCGTTATAGATATCAAAATTATACCGGCGAACTTTTCATCAACTTCCTTCCATGTTTCAGATTAAAAATAAAAGTTCATTATGTAATCGCACATATTTTGGAAATATCGTGAAATCATTTCACAGTTTAATACAGAATTTATATTTTTTGCAGATCCATTCCATGTAGAAATGTGCAGAAGAAAGTGATCAGCAATATACAGTTTTACGATTTCAGATTACCCCAACTATCATTAAATTACCATATCTATTTATTTGACTCTTGGCAAAAATATCCATTTAAATTTTAAAATCATCTGGGCGCAATAAGTTATATAATTCCTGATGGCAAAGAAGATGGATATGATGAAAATAAAATATTAAACAGAATGAATAAGTAGATCAAAAATATATTTGCGGTACAATCGTTTTAGATTTTGAACATAAGGGGAAAAATGAAGTTATTTTTATGAACCCATTATCTTCAAACAACTCGATAAATCTTCATAACATTTTATATCTGTCTCTCTATATAAAAAATAGTTTTCTGATGTGCTGTAATAGAATGTATTATTATGTACAATCGCAACTACAGCGGCGATTTCAAGATAACTCGCCAATTTGACAACACCGATTTCGCATGTGTTTTACTCACTGAATTGACAACCATGACGCGTTGGCCATGTAATGGCCACGACCCCGATTTAGCAGAGAGGTGTCAAGGTAATTCCTGAGAAAAATAATTTTCAGTCAGTAATTATATCTATTTTGCAGCGAATGCCATCCCACCGACTGAGCACCTCCACCAATGTTTTTGTGCCAACCCTCCGCGCAGACTGTTATCGTAGCTTCCATCTTGGAACAGCGTGCGAAGATATCACCTGGAAATAAATCCAAGTGATTATAGTCCAAAGTCATATCATTCTTGAAATAACTCGAACCAGCATTCTCTCCCGGTTATTTGCTTAACACAACAAACAACAAATGCATAAGAACTTCAGCAGCATAATACATGTGAGATTTTCGGTTTTTACAATTTGAGCAATGAGTTTGGTCCGCGGTAGGCGCATATGGTTTATACCCCAGTCGATAATAATAATAACTTGCAATCGTGACCTTTATACTGTGTAACATTTTGTAGCAAAAGCTCATTTCTAATTGTTTCACCTTAAAGATTTGATTTCGGAAATATAATACATTTTGCATTTGCGTTGGTATATGTACAAGTTTCATTATAACATGGTTTCGATACAAAATAAAACACGGCTGATTTAACACGGTACATATTGTAATGTTTTATATTATTTGCATGAGTAGCATATAAGTATATAATTAATTTAATAAAATAAACCAAAATATCCAGGAATTAAAACAAATAAACAAAAGTCTCGTATAAATGTTTTCTGATGGCACGGTACAAATGTAACCTTGTTACAGGGAGGATGTCTGCATATATAAGACAGAATGAAGCCATTTCATTTGAAATGAACATAAATATTAATTCTTGATTTCATTAAAGCATAGGAAAAGCTTATTTCATTTTTGAAAAATAAAATAAAAATAAAAGAAAACACACACATTCATAACTAATATAATCAATGGTTGTGTGACATATAATGAGAAAAACTGTAAAAATGAAATGATCCACAAAAAACTAGCATTATTACGCGTTAAATAGAAAATGATTCTTTTTACTTTCAATAATTTTAAAATATTTTTATGAATACGGAAAATATGAAAGAGATCTGATATAATAGAGCATTTACTGGGATTTTGAATCGTTATCAAATGAATTTTCAGTTATTTTATTTGGCACTATATTTTATTTTCGTTCAATTTGAGACTGCTCAGATACAAGATTATTTTAAGCTGAGCATTTTATACCATAAACTTTAAAATTCTTTTAAAATCAGAAATGGGCTTATACATAAAAGCTTCTTAGTGAATAAAAAATCAATACCTCTTAGGAAACTAACGAAAAAAATGAAGATAATCCCATGAAATGGATATTAAGTTTAAAATAGCGAATCATAAAACACGTTTTTGTAAATACACTTTTGACTTTTCCATATACTTCGCATTTCTATTATGATACTTTTTTTAAAGAAGTACAGTTGTTGACGAAATTAGAGAAATCTGTTCATCTGGGCAAGAAATAAGGTTAAAGAGACATAAATTTAGAAAAGAAGAATGGACTTCTTTTCACTCTAAAAATAAGCATGAAAGTAAGTTAAAGAGTATGGGAAATTTATGTTTGATTTTCTTTTTTTTCAATAGCTGCATTATAAAGTGATAATTCTTTTCGAAGATTTTTTTTTATAATAAATACATTCCAAATATTTTTACACTAGATATTTCAGCACAATTTGTTATTATAAGACGAATTTTATGTAAAGAATAATCATTTTAACCACTAAACCATTTTTTTTAGAAAAGTTATTTGCAGTTTTCTTTTGGAAGTATAAAAAGTAAATAATTCACAAATCATTATAGCTAAACATTAGAAAATTTTAGAAACCTTTCAAGTCAAATCTAAGTAGAATTACATAATATTTAGTAATAAAGATGCTTTTAAAAGAAGAGAAATAAAATGGAAACTTGATAATGAATTATATTGTTTTTAATACTGCTGTGTGATTATTCTAGAATGCTGCATAACTTACCTCAAAATCATGAGCGAAATTAATTTTTAACACACAATGTCAGTAAGTAAAGAAGAAAAAAAATAATGTAAGCTTTAGCAACATGTAAAGTATACCGTATTTAGTGAACACATATTAGAAAGCAATAAAATTGTTTGTCAGTATTTGTTGGCTTCAAGTGAAAAAAGTGAGCTTAAGAAACAGATTTGATTTTTAAAATTCTCTTTTGGAATTGCCTGATTTAGATTTTTTCCTTAAATTCAATTAAAGAAACATATAGAAAACAATACTAAACATACGTATCCTAAATTTGGGTGGCAAAAAATAAACTAAAAGCAATCTAGGTTATTTTCTATCTGTAATAAGTATCAATGATTTTACCATATATATGCTGAATTTTAATGGCATCAGAAGCGATATAAAATGAAATATTTTTAGAATATTTCTTTTTCAAAAATTAATGAATTTGCTAAATTATTCTTATATATAAAGCTTATTTTTTATCATAGAATTCATTTTATTTATAAACTAATTACAAAAAAATATAATCAATACATTACTTCTGAGATTCGCATTATATGTTATATATTTCATTTTCTAAGCTTGTAATAATTTTTAAAAACATATAAGCATTTCTATAAATGGAATGATTTAAAATTCAAGTTTCTTTAAAGTTGCATTGTTTTAAGTAAGGAACAAAACTAAAATACTAGTGGTTTAATTATAATAATAGCAACTTAACAGCGAAAATAAGAAACTTTTTTTATATGTTAAAAAACAGTTTTCAATTTGGATGTGAAAACGCTTTTGTAAAATAACGAATTTTACCTAAAACAATGCATCAAGGTATATAAATTCATTCTACTACCTAACGGTTTATGCAGCATAAACAAAAATGAAATTTGTTTTTGGGTGAAGAACGCAGTAACAATGGTAATTTAAAAGATTGCACGAGGACTTTTGGCGACGGACCATGATACGAACCATGATCCAAGTGACGAGGATGACACCTGAAGCACAAACTTACTCTCCACCGCACCAGGAAAGACGTTTGAGCTCAAGAAAGATTTACAACGTGCATCGCTCCTGCGGCAGGGCGTGGTACTGAATTGACCATGAGCCCGACTCTGCGCGGAAGTCGATACCTTGACCACTTGGCTACTGCAGCTCCATTAAAATATTCGGAGAAAATTATATCCTGTAATCCCGGCTGAAATAATACGTAAAATGCATATAACTATAATTATATATAGTGGGATATTTTAACGTATTTATGTAAACAAAGAATGATAAGGTACACCGTACTCATAATTCTTTAAAATTTATTTTGCTTTACTTGCATTATATCTGATCATTGTCGTTTTGTTAGCGAGTGCTCAGTGTTCAAAATGTGCTGGTAGCAATTTGAAATAGAATAAATTACTTTGTTTAAATCTAGGCTGAAATGAAGGCATATTTTACTTTGGAATTTATTCAAAGCTAAGTCTTGATACAAAATCTAAATAAATTAGTAAAAATTTTTAACTTTTCTGTGCATTATTAAAACACATATAAATTCAATTTAACGGTCGGCTGCTGAAGATTCACATCATGATTCATTGAGAAAGATGTAACTTCTGCAATAAACGCAATAACAAACCGTTAATGTCACAGGAAATAAACCGTGAAGTAAAAAGAGCAGGGGATTATAGTATTAAATTGAAACAGACGATAGAAGCAGGAATATATTAAAATAATTTCATAAAATATATTTCATATTTAAAATGCACATATTTTGGTTCAAATTCAAATCTAAATCAACTGCGTAGTTTCTTTTCTTAATTACATCTACCGCCTCAAGTCCTGGTGACGATCCCTCAACAAAAGATTCTTTTTGCTTTAATAACTGGTATTTCTACATCAAGCGTTTCATAATCAAAATTGCAAATATCCAACAATTGAAGAAAACAGCATTTTCACCTGAACTTTAAAGCGGCATTTCAACTCATCAAGAGGGTTACAGAAAATTGTAGCAATAAAAGAGTATAAAACAGGGAAATATAGAATGTACACTTTTAATGGTGTTTAGAAAAGCAAACATTTAAAGTCAACCTATTTACGAATTAATAGAACAGAATCAACTCACATTCCCGTGATCGTTATGAAAAGACTTAGTTGGAATTCTGGCGTAATTCTTCCCAGGGAATCCCATAACGATGGGAAGAAGCCATCGCCGGCGGCCATCACCAGTCGCCCTTTATGCACTCCACGGAATATTTCCATCCTGACTAAAATATGGTGTTTCTCATTTTCCTCGCTTACGCATTGTTAGGTCATTTTGGCCTCCAGTGTCAGGAAGCTAAAATAGGCTGATTTGGCAGGAGCTAAACATGTACGCCAACAAAGCGAGAAATGCGCTTAATTTTTTCTGGAGCCGTAGCATATCAATTTTTTCTATTATACTCATGTTATATTTTGTGATTTAAATCCAGCGAGATAGGGTACATTTTTCGTTATGATACGCAGTCCTATCACTAAAATGTTTTGGAAGCATTGCTGTAGTTATAGGTACTTATAAAAATCGCATGGGTATTTTTAATTAAAATAAACTAAGTTATTAAATGAAATAATTTTATTAAATATATTTTTAATTTTCTTGTGATATACTTATTCATTTATTTGGCTTGCCATAAGCATAACATTTTATAAATTTAATGGGAAATTATTTTTATTATGAAAATAAAGACAATGTTCTTGTACTGAACAAATATATGCTGCATGTTATTAAATTATATGATGTCTATTTTGGTCCAATACCTCATTCCTTCTTTTTACGACAGTAGCACGATTCCACGCTCATAAAATGTGTGTTCTTTGATGGCAAAAAACTGATAGAGGCAATTTTTGACCTCCTCATTTGAAGTAAATATTTTACCTCAGTGAGCACATACTCCAGAAGCACAGTAAGTTAGCTCCCTATGGGGGCGTGATAATCTACAAAGAAGGGTGCAAGCATATCAAAAATAAAAAATAATTTTAAAAATTATCAATTTATTAAAAGGAAGCAAAACAAGATTTATTCTGTCTTAATAAAATATAAAATACACATTTACTTTGATATGCTATACTTATAAATATATCAATACGGCACAATATATTGGATACTAAGTATCAATACTAACATACGTTAAGAACAATGATAATTTCTAGAGATTTTTTTCTATGGGCTTATCATATACACAATTGTACACACGATTTAATACTTATCTAAATAATTTATACGGTTTATAATTAAGATCGTGTTGCAGCTTTAGCGTTAAAGTATTATACATTATTACTGCATTCATACATTTTTATTGCATGAGGAAGGGTAAATGAAAATTATAACTGAAAATTGGGTCGCGAATATCGGAAGTTTGAGAAGCACTGTTTTACCTAATAAAAAATTTGTATAGAGACCGGAACAAATAATAATTAGATGTCTGATCACCAGCAAGATATATTTTGAAGTTTGTAGCAGCATATTCGTTCAAGCTTCAAAAGCTTTGGCGAGTTACCGAAACTTGCGGCGGTCTTGCGGTATCTTACGGTGCCAGCTTTTTCTGTTCGCTTTCGAAATGTTTGATCCGGTTCATCTTTCACTCCATAAATTTCCACCACCGTTTTCCGTATTTACTCCAGGCGCCTTCAGCACGTTTGCAACGCTATACGTTTAAAAATTCATCATTTTCAACGACGTTTGAAGCAAACGCAAATATCCGGCGCTGACAACCTGGGGCTGCCTGTTTGAACATGATGAAAAAATTACATGTACAGCTTTGAGGATAAAACCTATACCCAGCTTTCACGTGCATCTGGGCAATTAAAATTCTATAAAAATCTGTTTCCGCGCCCCAGTAGTCGCACGAATTTCTGATGGCCGGTTGAATGAATTAATGGCTTAAAGCAAAATTGCCGGATCGAGGCGCAAACTATTTTTTCACTGGTTGCACAACCACAGCCATGCTTTACTCCCTACGCTTCAGCTAATTTTTGCTTTCTTCTTTTGAACAGCATTTTTACATTTTCGATATTAAAGTAAAATATACAGAAACACTTTAAAGCTTTTCACTTCTACCGGCACGATGGGGAATACTGAAAGCCAAAACGCTTCGGCCTGGAATGCTTGGACTATTTCACAAAGCAAATCTTGCTATACTTGAGCTCTCAAAACATACCAATTGTTATACGGCTTTAGTGGGGAAGTTGAGTTATAAAATATAACAGTAAATACTTGTACACTCCAGGTGGAAAAACGAAATTACTTTTCCGAACAATCGTAAAATGACTAGCCAAAAAAAAAATCTCATAATTAGACGGAAAATTACATTTAACCCTCAGATTATTTTATTCCTTCTAACATTTTTTATTCATAAATAAAATAATAATTGTTCTAAAATATGTCATTTGGATTCTTATAAGATTTGCATCACATTTAGTTTAATCAGTTATATCTTTGCTTCCGTTATAAACATGTTCAAAATTACTTTATAAGCTAAAATTTTAGAAAATCTTAGCAAAAAGTATCAAGTTCATATTTTTTCCGGTCTATAGTCTACAACGGGAATGCGGTGTGGGTATTAGGTTGCAAGGATGAAATGGAGCAAAATATGCACATAATTGAATTCGATTGATTCGAAACGAAGATTTATGATGATCTAACACTTTCAAAAGAGTAAAATGGCTGCGTTAAAAAGAGGAAAAGAGGTGTACCTTCACACAAAAATCAAAAAAATATGCCAAAATGCTTTGGCGTCTAAATGAAGTTATATTACAGTGAAATAAAACAACGAACTGCACTCACATTTTAACTTACTTGACAACCTAATATGTCAAACAAATTAAAGCAAGATAAATTAAGTAGCCAGAGACTTCTTTTCACATTATTTGACAACCTGTAACTGGCTGAAAATTATTGATGTAATTATATAATAGAGAATGTGCATTTTATATAACAGAATGTAATTCTAGGTTTTAATTTAATTGAGAATGAATGAAATAGATTTACAATGACACAACTTTAGGGATAATCACATTTCAACATGTTTTTAAGCGCGCGGCCGTTATAATATATTTTAGATTAGAGGAATCCAGTCTCCTGCAGAAGAGATAAAAACTGAAAAGTGAAATTTGAAAATATTTTCATTCGGCTTTCGCCTCTATTGTTGCCTTACACCATCGATCAAGTATTTGAGAAGTAAGAATGTAGAGATTACACAATGCAATACTGGCTACATCCTATTGACTCCTGAATAATGAGAAAATATGTATTCTTGTATTCCAGACAAAAACAACCATTCTTTAGTCAATATATTTAAAAGATGTGAGAGTCATACAAGCAGTATATGTGGGGAAATGTAACATTTTATAAGAATTATGTATTTTGAAATATATATTTGGCTGGTAATATATTTCAATCACTACCCTGAAACGAAAACAAGTTGTGCATTTATTTTCTGCTTTGGAATTTATCTACGAATTTACAACTGAAATGCTTTATTTTCCGCGACGTTGCGTTTTATTACTAAAACCTAACGATTTATCACTTACTTTTAATTTATACATATCTATTTACTTTTCCAATATTCCCAAATTATATTTATATATTTTCTTTGAATTATTTAATTGTAGTACAAAGTGCGGCACATTTAATTTAATCCTCGGTAAAAATTTATTTAAATTGCTATCAAAGCTTCGAAATGCAAAATAAAATACGCTTTCTGTTTTAAAATTACGACATATTATGTTATATTTGATTATCTCACAAAACTACTGAGCAGATTTATTAAAAGGCGTTATGTATATGGGAGCTGATATAAATTAAAAAAAGTAATAATAACATTCAACAACAAAATAAAACGCGTAAAAATTTGCGCAGCTTACTCATAGAAGTTTGAAGGTGTGAAACAGCATTTGCATAAATGTAACAAAAATAATTTATGGGAGTAATAGTCCCATAACAGATAAACAGCCATCGCACCAAGATTTTTATTCTAGAAAGCAAATGGTGGCACTAGTAGGATTTCATAGTATTGTTAACAAGAGGAGGAAAGGTTGGCTGTTGCGGAAGCTTACACCCCAAACAATTTTTTATATAAAATATTCTATATATAAGAGCTACACTAAGTCAGCAAAAGTTTATAATACGGCAGGATCTATGTTTTGTTTAATTCAAAATCTTTTGTTGAAATTACAAAAAGATTCGGTTTTTATGTTTCGTATACAAGTGTTCTAATGATTTACCATCCGAAATATAAAGCCTTTACCGGTGTATAGCACCCGTACTTTCAAGCTGCTTTTTATTTTCAAGAATATATTCGCCGTATAACTTACTTGCACTTTAGCTTTTAAAAAGAGAAATCTAAGAGAATTTTTGGTAATACAACGTTCTTATGTTTTGAGAAGTAATTACATTCGAGATATTATGTATGGAAGCTTTTAGGTAATAGTATATTTCTAGAACTAGAACTTAACAGTTTCAAAAGGTATATGTTTCTAATAAATGGTATTTCTATATATGTAAAAAGTAATTTTTCTTATGCTCATTTTAGCATTTGTTTTAAAAGCTATCGTTTTCCTTACCCGGCGTATAACGCACTTACATTTCGATCTCATTTTTGTTCCGAGGGCGGAGGTTACCGCCCAGCACGGATTTTACTATTTATGTCTTTATAGTGGCTGAAATATTAACTTCACCCATAAAGCAATTTATGGCAATGATTTAAAGACAGGTTTGGAAAAGATATTAGTAAAGAAATATTTTCAGTGTTTGATTTTCAAATTAAATAGGCTATATCGAAATTAAATTAGACCACTTTTGAAGCATTTTACGTTTTAAAATGAGAATCTTCACTTCATAGTACATGTAACATTATATGCCAAATTATTGAGTCAAGAAACTCAAAATAAATCAGATGATAATATGCACATGTATTTACCAGCTTGCGTTCTAAAATATTCAAAATTAAGATGAGTTTGAATTAAATGGAAGAGAAGAAGCTCAAATAACGATCGTTAGTTCTTTGCAAAAAGCGAATGAGCAAAACTTTTTTTAGTATTGCTGGTAAATGCGTTTGAAATACTTCCGGTATGTTTGATTTTGAAAATATTATATCTTCATTTAATTCTGGAAAGTATGCTTTTAGTTTACGAACTTATTTGGTTTGACTACTTTAAATGTACTACTTTTACTTACAGTTTTTCAGGGTCTCCACTGTTTATCTTTGCTAAAACTGATTATGATGATTTAATTGGTAATGTTTAATATTCATTAAAATGAATTAAAATTTTAGCGCAAAAGCTGAGATAAAAATGCAGCAAGTTGATCGCGAACTTGGGTTTATTTTAGGCTAAAAAAATAATTCTTAGTTAACAAATTCGCTTTATTTTTACCAGTAAACTTTACGAGTCATCAAACATAATATTGGATAGGATAATATATTTCAAAATCAAGTAAAAATGAAGTGAGATTATTAATATTGAATAATAAGCCCTTCAAATAAAATTTTAATAAAATGCAGATATGAATATTTTGGAAAAAATGAAATATAATATATCAAAACCTTTTGGCATTTCATCATTTGCTTTGGGAAGAAATTGTTAATGCTCAAGCACATAATTCATTGGTTGTGAAAGGATCTCAAGGAAAATTGATCTCTTGAGTTTGCTTATCTAGTTATAATTTAAGGAAAAAAATGGAACTACTCCACAAATATGTATGCAGATTATACAAAATTAAATAAAATATAGTTAGGTATATATATATATGTATTATATATATATACTAATCACCCCTAATCAAGGATATTTTTGGTCAGGTATTATGAACTTTAATGAAAAGTTGAGTCAAGCAGTGTTCATTATTTTTTAATACGTGGGTGAATACGGGTTGGGGGGAGGATGGGAAGAGTAAAAAAGGGGTCAATAATTTGACAATGTGTTGGCTGAAAAACATGTAAACTCAGTTTCTTTGGAAGTGGAAGTAGCTCTAATTTTTCCTGATAAATTATTTTAATATATATTTTTGTCAATTCGCTTCAAATTTTACATCTGTAGGTAGATTTTGCTAAGTTCATAAAAAAATAATATTTATTACGAATATGTTGACCGAAACTTAGTTAAAAGAGCAATAACGAGCTTTAATTATTTTAATATATATTCCTAATTTCCTTATAAATTATTTTAATATATATTTTTGTCAATTCACTTCCAATTTTACATCTGTAGGTAGGTTTTTACCTTTCAGAAGTTCATAAAAATAATGAGCTAGTACGAATATGTTGACCGAAACATAGTTAAAAGAGCAATAACGACTTTAATTATTTTTAATATATATTCTAATTTCATATAAATTATTTTGGCATATATTCCTGATTTTTCATATAAATTATTTTATGCTCATTTTTGTCAATTCATGCAAATTTTACATCTGTAAAAGGTGTTTTCAAGTTCATAAAAAAAATAATATTACGAATATGTTGACGAAGCATAGTTAAAAGCAATAACGAGCCTCTTCCAATGATATTATAAAGAAGCCAAACTGCTTAATTATCTCATCTCTTTTAATTTTAACGTTTTCCTATTATTCAAGATTTCAGATTTATACAAACTTTCTGATTTTTTTTTTTTTGCAAAACAAACTGTGAAATCTCTGGATTTTTTCTGAACTCTCTTTAAATTAATTAAAACTTCAGAGAGAATCTTAGGATGGCGAACTTAAATAATATTGTTCCTATGGTACCCATTCTCATATTTACGAAAAGGAGAAGATTGATTTTTTTAGCTAAGAAGCGCTGTTTTTCTAGAATGCTTTCAGAGAAGAATATCGTACTCTTCCATAAAAATAGCAATTAAAAATAGCTTTTCAGGGAAGATCTGGCAGAAAACTATTTAACAAATTTGTAGATTGACCATTGGATGGAGGCACTGAATGAGATTATCAGTAATCACGGCATGTGGATTTGCTTCTCCAGAACGAAAAACTGGACATGCCTGCAATCTTGCTGTTGAGTATTATTGTGCAGGAAAATTCCGCGTGATACATACTAAGCACCTGAAGAAGTTGCTCCTGATGTATTTAAAACTTTTACAATACATCAGTACTTCTTCCATTATTCACATTAGATAAGCCTCGTTTGGCGCTGTTTCGCGTGCATTCTACTTTGATGGAACGTTTTCCTGCGTTAAGCGGGGTCTTACTGTAGATACTTTTAAGAAGCAGTAACAAAACGCTGTGCGCAATCCACTGACATTGTTATGGCATTAAGCATCTGTTTTTGGAATTCTTTCTTTTACATTTCCTAGTTTGATGTTGTTCCTGTGTGTGCTAGAGCGAAGTGGGCACCATTCCAGGGCTGGTAGCGTATCAAGAAGTGCCAAAAGTAGGGTATGCAATAACGGTAAACCAGGAATACCGAATACCAGTGCGGAGCCATTTGCATTCAATTTTGTATACCGATATTCACAAGTTAAAATACCGCTTTCGGTATTTACTGGATTGTTTTTAAAATTTGACTCCACACCATATGTTCAGGGATCACAGCACAGCATATAATTTTGTGCACTTTGTTTTATGTCTCCTGTGAGTCGAAATTAGTGGGCATGAAGATATTAGGTAAATAGGGCAATCGAGATAAATATAATCCTGAATCATCAAGAGCGGGCAAAAGGCATATTACAACTCAGAGCAATAATGGCCTGCAAAGGAAGTGATCTTCTTATATGATCCGATCTTGGTATATGTAAAGACAATGTTGTAGTTTTAGTGCGTAATATTTCGGTAATTTTAAATTGGTCAGTCTGCTATTCCACATTGCGCGATGCATATCAGCACATTAAAGTTTGCAAAATAAGCGCTCATATTATCTCATTATATACACATGTACTCATCAAAATAACCAATAATAAGGGCAGAATAAGATAATAATAAGGCCACTTTAAGATCACATTTCAAAAATTTGCGATAGTACACCTGAACTTGAGTAGTGATATTTACACTTTTTGTGATTTAAATAAATAAGATGTTCCTTTACTTTTTGTGATTCTTTTATATTGTAATAATTTATAAGTTACCAAGTTATGTTTTGGGATACTTATACACTCTCTAATAAAACTGGCAAATAAAACACAGGAACACCTGTGTTTCTTTCTTTAATTTCTACTATGATTGTTAAAACTACGGTATACCGTTATTAAGATCTAAAAATACCAAGGCTCTGGAAGCCTTTGAACTTTGATTGATATTACCGACTGTATACAAAAGGGTAGAGAATTTAAAATATATATATATATATAAACATCATTTTTGCTGTTTTGTAGCAACTCAAAGCGCGCTTTAAGAAATCGATATCTGCATAAAGGCAGGTTCTTACCATTTCAAGTTTTGTTCTGTGTAATCAAAAAAATGAAGGTAAATTAAATATGACTCTATCGCTGCTTGTAATTGAAGCTCCCAAAGACTGTACTATACTTTCTTACAAGTCGATTTACGGTAAGAGAACTTTAATGACTTTCGTTTTCAAGGCCGAGGCCAGATCTGTATTGAAATGTTGGCTGCATTCGCATTCTTTAGCCGACAATATTTTAGATTTTGTGTAAACCTCTCTCTAGGAATGATACGTTTAATGAGGCCTTCGTGTTCTTGATGTTTTAAAGTCAACGGTCTTTGACTGACAGTCTGATTTGTGGTCTGACTTTTAGTCTTTGGGGAATTATAAAGAACTAACTACTTATTTTGCTCTGTGTAGAAACAATTAAAATTAAAATTTAGCGAAAAAAATCAAGCAACAATTACAAAGTATTTGAGGAAAAACGAAAATAAAATGTTTTGTAGATTACACCTGAATTACTTAAATATTTCCTTCTAAGTAGTATGCGATCATTACTGGCTGTTGATGACGAAAATTTTGCATTTCAAGACGCGATTCGAATCGCCAACCAAAACCATATATAACTAAAATTTCCCCATTTTAAAAGAATTTGATATTACATATAAATGATAAAATTCATCAAGATTTTTCAAAAGCATGGTTTTACAGAGATTAAAGAGTTCTAAAATTTTACTTATATTAAAGTTACATTACATCGCCATAATATCAAAAAAATATTGATATGAAATGAATTAATTCAAAGTGTATTTAGACATTAGTATTAAGTACAAAAATTAAGATTTTAATATTATAAAGAACAGTAGGCTAAAATATTGAGTATCAAGTACTTTTTAGTAAAATATTCTTCACATTTCTAATTAAAATTAACTAATCAAATATTTATGCTTTCCATTTTGAAAACCAATAAATAAAAAAAAGATTACTTAATAAATAAATCATTTTAAAATTGGACATGCATATTTGCACATAATTCAAAAGGCAATTTTATATGGCGGGACACTTTTAATAATAATGATAATGATAATACTTTGATTAAGAAAATATTAATGCAGTCTAATTAATATTCTATAAAACACAATCAACAATAAAGTTTTTCAATGAACTCAGAACAGAGAGCCTTTTGGTTATGAAATTCCATTCTCAAAAAGAAAACTTTTACATATAGCATCAAATTCATGGTTCTATTGGACATAAATGAGGACGCTCTGGTGAAAAAATATGTTTTAATTAGTTAAATGTATATAATTACTTGTCAGCTTCATTAAAAGTTTCGACAATTAATTTGGTAAAGTTATTTCTCAATTATAAAAGGTTATTAATACTAAAATTATTTAAATAATGTTTTATCATTAAATAAATATTCGTAGAGTGCAGCTTCCTAATTTTATGGAAATTTTAATTGCCGCCAAAGATATGAAGTAATATTTCATAAAAATGCTATGATTTTGCTCAAATATCTTGGAAAATTAAGAAGTAATTAAAGAAACTCTAGAAATTTCTCATTAAAACAAGGTATAATACATTACATATACTTTTAAAACTTGTCATAAAAAGAGCCAGAATTGCTCTTCTTAAAATAATTAGTAATCGCATTTTATGTTTATTTATGCAGAAATGTTAGGTAAAATCAGAAATAAGTATATTAAAATGTGTGGTATTGAATTTCAATGAGTTTCTCCAAAGAAGGATTTTATTCAATAAGTTTTCAAAAGGAAATAGGTAATAAAATGCGCCAATAAGATCTATGTTGAGTCTCTAGCCACTATTATTATCTGGCAATATATGCAAAAAGGCGTACCATTTTATTTGATACATATACAATAAGTACCATAGGGTTTTCATCCGAAAAGATCAGGTAAATAAAATAGAAATGTAAAATATGTGGCGGGTAAGCATGTATAAATATTAATACCATATTATCTTCACATATTAAAAATAAAGAGATATCTCTAAGCAACATTATATTTTTCTGAAAACTTAGCAAGCAAATTACTTTTAAAGTATATACAATAATTAAAGCAAACAACTTAAACTAATAAATTTTACAGATAATAACTTATGAGTTAAGGAAATTGCTCTCCAGGCTAAAAAAAGCATTTGTGAATATTGCATGTAATTTATTAAGTCGAATAATTTTATTATATTTAGTTAATAGATTATAATTTAAATGCAATATTATATTGATATAATTACACAATTATATTATTCGTGCATACACACACACATATATATCTATGCATATGCCATAATAATGTTCCTCAAAGGAATCTAACGCAAGTAATTCATAACGTATTTACACACATCAAGAAGTTGAGCTTTATTTAAATGTTATAATTAAATTACTGTACAATTTTTTTTTCATTCGATTCTGTGTTGACTTCTTTTTTTCTAAAGAAATTCTTGGTTTTCTGTTTTGTCATATAGAGCAAAATGGATTAAGTAAACACTTTAATCTTGTTTAACCATGCAATTTATTCCTATGCAGGCACTTTCTAATTAGTATGCTATGTTTTATTTTTTGTTTGCTTTTTCAGTATCAAAATATTTCATATTCTGGAATAATAAATTTCTTTTATTTGTATATTTCATTAGATTGAGATTCTTATTACTTTCTCTTTTTCTGCGATTATTACAATTAATTACATATAGTTGATTTTGTAGATAAATGAATTACATACATATAGAAGTCTAAAAAAAAATTTTTTTCTTAAGGAACGTCCTAACAATTATTATTTCAGCTGGAAAATGAATATAATATAATTAAACCATTTGTGGCGTTTTTGTTGAAGTAAACTTATTCTAACAACCTTTAAAGATTAAATTATCTTCTGTATACATAGACACAACTTCTTAGAATGTTCTCCTTTTTGTTCCCATTAATAAATCATCTTTAAAAATCTTCAAGGAATTTCTGCGAACCCTTTCTAAATTTCTAGAAAATCATTGCATTTGTAATTAGTATAGAATACACACTCAAATCTCATGGTAACTCATTCCTTATTTGCACCGTTAATTGCTTCGCAAACAAAGTCCTTGGAATAATTCTAGCGCAAAAATAATTTTTTACTTATATAAATGTGTATCTCTTATCTAAACTTCCATTTCCTAGATAATGAAGTGAGAGGGTAAACAAATTAAAACGTTAATTTATTGGTAATCAATAGCCTCTCAAATTATTTGACGGAGGAATGTGAAAAGAAAGAAGAAAAACTCGTAGAACATTTAAAATAGTATTATGTTTTGAAACTATGTTTCACTTAGTTTTATTAAACACATGATGCATTGTTAAAATGAGTAATTTTTAATGAAAAATTAAAGGAAAATGGCTATACTTGCTTAAATGACTTTTGAAAGATTCTCTGAGATTCAACGGCTTATGAAAAAAAATGGTATGCATTTTCACGACATCTTATGATAACATTTAT
>BMAV01023468.1:0-47515 GCA_019973955.1 Trichonephila inaurata madagascariensis
TTTATAACGATTGAAAATTCCACTAAGATAAATAAATATACAAATATATAAATAAATAAATATATAAAACATTTTGGAGCTAATAGTGGGAATTAAAAAAGAGTTTCATTTCGCGGTGTTTATACGTGAGCTCGGGCACAGGCATACATCAATGAGATAATCCCGTTCCTGTCAAACTCCATTCAACATGGTACTATCGACGTTAATGACAACGCATGTTATCCGTTTACCCCAAAAATTCCAAATTCAACCAGGCAGGGTCAACTTTGAGCCTAGAATCAGAGACTTCATCTCGGCGAGATAAAGTCCTGATTGGTTTAGACCTCAACGCTCGACGTGACAGCCTTGGTTTAATGCACTTAGTCTTTTACATAAAATCCAAGTTTTCGTGCCCCTCCCCCTCGCCATGTGATGTGTAACAGGATAACGTTGATAGTAGCATGTTGACTAGAATGGAGCTGGAACTGGACTATCGCATTGATGTATGTTGTACAACTAAGGGTTCACATGTATGTGTCACCCGTAAAATATGTAAATAAAACTTGAAATTTTTCTGTATTCTTTCATATGTTCTTTTTTGCTGCATCCATCTTAGTTTTTTTTTTTACTACAGCGCTCTGAAACCTTGGAAGGAATTATGAATAACAATGCATAATAGTTGAAAATAAACCTCTCCAATTAAGTTATTGTAACGTTTTCGTCTCGCAGCTGTGATCGGCGTCTTTGTGCGAAATAATCACCACTCGTGCAAAGACACCTGTGCAACTTTGAATTATTGCGTAGTACCAGCTCGGATCCCCCGTCGACCCTTGACCTTACGAGGGACCCTTTTCCCGTCCCTAGCAAGATGTAACGAGATGCTAAAAAGAGGTGCTGGCCCCATGATCCCCGAACAGAGGGAGGGAGAACCAGGGAGAGATGCTTTGAACCTTCAAGTGAGCGGTCACCAAAGGGATCCCTTATCTCACAAACCCCTGTTTTGAACTCTAATAATCTTTTAATAAGTTTAATAACTTCAATGTATAATTGTGTAAATAATAGCTGTGACGTAAGTAAACTAAATATTTAAATTAATCAATATCACACGATACCGTTATTTATCTCAAACGTCACAGTAATAAAAAAGTCTTGTACTGTCACTGGGTTCGTAAAATAAGAAACAAAAAATAAATTTCGCTATTTTAAAATTTTTAAAATATCAGCTTGAACACCCATTTCATACGGATTTAGATATAAAGGTGAAACTTCCTCTAAGTCACTTTGATAGGAGCGAGAGGTAGTTGTTTTGTTCTAGAAAACAATTAAGATGATACTAATATAAACTCCTCTAAATAATTAATACCAATTATGCTTGAAATTATTTTAAATATTCCTTTACTTTATGTTCTTTACTTTATTTAAAGTTTTAATTTATCTTCTTTAAAAAATTAAAACCAAATGAAAAATTAAATACTTTATGGATTAAAAGATTACGCAATACCAATACCGTCAAACTTCCGTATAACAAACTCCCTATTTTATGAATTTTTCCATTGAACCAAGAATACTTTACTATTTTCTTCGTAAAATAACCTCCAAATAGTGTGCTACATTTTCAACTTAACGAACTTTTTCTCTTGTAATTCGATTTTTCCCTTTTTTGCTAAGATATTTTTCAAATTATTCCTCAATAGTTTCCTGTTTTATGGTGATCTATGGCCTTGAACCTGTTTTACCAGGTGCCTATTTCACCTAGAACAGTGATCTTCAACCAGTTCCACGGAACCCTGGGGTTCCACGAGGCATACCCGAAGTTCCACGAGGCACAGTAAAAACAGCACTTATAAATGAGTAAAATGGATTCACGTTCTCTAAAATACCTCTGTTTGTATACCCACAAGAATTTAAAGCTCTCTATCCCTGTTATTAAAGAAACTAAAGTTTTATTCGTGCCTATAATTTATTTTGCAATACTTTTTAAACTTTTATTATAATATAATAAAAGAATATTAACAGGTTTTATCTACCTATATATTACTTACTAGATTGTGAATGTTTTATTGTTTACTATCCTAAGTTCCACGAGATAATTTTATACTCGTTAGTACAATGTTTTGCAAAACTATACAGTTTTCTAATGGAAAATGCACCCTTTTATACTTGGGGAAAACACATTCCTAACAATATAGACTGATAAAATAAAAATTTAAATTTAAGCAAGAACAGGTTTCCAAATTTTATGTTACAACTATGCAAATGCACAGTATTTCACACAGCTATAAACATTTAAGAGATATCTGGACTATGCCTGAACCGTAGATTTTTGGTGCAGCGTGTGAATGGATAAATATTTATGATATTTAGCGTCACTTAGATTAGAATACATGTATAAAATTGTTTTAGACATTACACGCACATTACATACAATATTTTGACAAAATTTATTTAGAATAACCTTTTTTTCCAAATGTTCTCCTTTGTAAAACGCTCTTATTGTATTAATATTTTGCCTGCATATAGCCTGTGACCTCTGTACAGAGGCTCAACTAGGAATTTTTGAAACGCATAATCTCTGAAGTCGGTTTATCCATGTTTTACGGTTCGGTATGAAGAAATTTTAAGAAAATACGCCGATAATTATTTCAAATGGTTCTAACTCTGAAAATAATTTGAATTTTTCACAACGAGAGCGGCAACAAAACAAAGTATAAAACGTTTCCAAAACCAGCATATGTTATTCAATTCAAAAGTTGCCTTCAACAGTATTCTAGACATCGACAGTTTATGAAAAAATACAAGCACATATCCCAGGTACTAAAAATAATGTAATAACAGGGGACACTTGAGTCACAGATTAATATTATTAATGAGTAAGTTATATTAAAAGTAGATTAAAAATTGTTAATAATAAATTCAAGACTATTTTAATTGTCTTTACATTGATCTATTGTTAATCTACTTTAAATATACTCATTGCCATAAAAGTTTCGCCTACCAAGTTGTCAATAGTGGATCGTGGATGGAAACTTGGCATGAAGGTACATGTCGAGCAGATATGCAGATTAGAAATGCAGCACCCGCGCAATGTGTAACACTAGAGTGGCGTTAAAACCGCTCCTCCCTGAGTATAAAACAGGGTAAGCAGAGGCTTGTTTTTGAGGGAAGATTTCTTCCCACGTTCAGGATGTCAGAAATGGAAACCCGATCAGGTTCCAGTCAGCGAATGCCGAGAACGCCAATATCCAGCGCCATCAGGACGCACATCATTGGTTGCCAACGCAATATATGGACTTAGAAGAACTCCGACACGGCGGAAACCATGCAGATGAAGGAGGTTCTCAGAGCTGCCCGGAAGGAGACTTTTAAAGAAAAGGTTGAGTTGGTATGAACTTCGTTCCTCCCCCATGTACTACTTTTAATTGCACTTGCGATGTAATTGCAAATCATTTGGTCCCTAGATAACGAACCCAGCAACCCTAAAGCTAAAGCCAAGATAGCATTTAATTTACTGAGATTGTTACCACCCCATCGGAGCAAAATTAAGACTAAAAGCAAAACAAAAAGCGCAAAGTTAAAAGGATCTCGGATGACTTTATTTTTCTCCCAAAACTGCCAGACCTGTCTCTCCTTGGTGCAAGTGAGCCAGTAGAAACAGCAAACAGTTTTTCAGATCTCTTGAATCTGAAGAAAAACAAGAGCAAGTTTTAGTAGCAGACGAAAGCCACAAAACGCCAAAACCAAAGCCCCCACCCCAATTCACTTAATGATCAAAGAAAATATAAGAGACCAACTTAAATTCTATACAATAAATTCCCTAAATTAAACAATAAACTTCTGTGAAAATTCATCCAATTGTTAAGAACAACGATAATGTAATATCAGCTGAACTCACTAATACTTTAGAGGTTGACCCAGAATTTGAATTTGCCAAAGCAAACCTAAATAAACCTATAAAAATTGTAATCAAAGTTGACTCCCTAAGCTTCACCAAAATTCAGGATATAACTACCGACCCGAGTGACCAAGATTTTCGCTTATACGTAAATCAATCCACTCTCTAAAAGAACGAGCAAAACCCCATTCTTCCAAGTTACCTCCCGCGCAAATGGACAATTTAAAAAATTTCGACTTAAAAATCCTTAGGCTATGCAAGTTGGGGCGAGAAGGATTCCTCGTCAGAGGAGTCACGCAGTGCTTTAACTGCAACAATTTTTCACACGGCAGAAAATTGGCTAATTTAAAACCTAGATGCCTTAAATGCGGTAAAACCATACCACCAAACAGTGCACCATCAAAGAGAGACAGGAAAACCCATTCTGCATTAATTGTTAAAATTAATGGGCCATACGGCCTGTTATACCAAACGCCCCAAATTTCCAAACCCGTTAAAGGGCCTTCGCCCCCTATCAAACTGAAAATTTACAAGTTAACAAGTCTGTAGGGAAGGAGTTTCCTTCTGCTACTATAGTTATTAGCGGAGAATCCTCCCCTACCCCCCACCCCCAATAGAAAATCCTTGAAAACAAGGAAATTTAAAATACAGCAAAGAACCCCAAGGAATCCTTAATGAAGATAATAATACTCATGACTTAGCCTGGTTATTGAGCTAGCCAATTTTAATTTCACAAATAATATCAAAAGATCCCCTGAAATAATGCAACTTACCCAAACTGAAAATGCCAAAGATAACAATGTTCAGCCTACATTATTGTAGATGCTCATAGATAAATGCTAATTTTTCTTCTTAATTGCAATGCTAAGGATTTCTAAATTCCTTCCTAAACTTCTTTTTCTTTCGTTCATTTCCATGACTTTAACAACTTTCAAAATTTCAAGTATAAATTTCTCCAAGTTCACCTCATCAGCTAATCAAATGCCTAGTGCTCCTTCCAATGTTCTGCCACCCCATTGTCCACGATAGCAACCCACGCCCACCAGCCCAAACTAAGCCTGCAACACCAAGAACTCTATCTCCAGATAGAAGGTCGGAGGGATAAGCGTTATCCCAGTGCCTTTAAAATATACAGCGATATACAGCGATTGTTTGAGGGAAACGCTGATGTAGACATGCCGATACGCCACCATCGAAGACAATATGAGCAGCTGTCAGATTTCGAGAGGGGAAGAATCAGCAGCATGTTGGAAGATGGTGGTCAGCTCGGCGAGTAGCTCGTCATGTAGGCCGTTCTGAGTTGACTGTGAGAGGTGTATTGGGACCGGTGGACAGAAGAGACGTCATTTACACGATGACCGTGCTCAGAACACCCCAATAGATCAGTCGTTGAGAAGCACGTCACAGGATACGATACACGCACGTAGAGCCAACTGTCTTCATCGGCTGCCGTCCCGACATTGCGGTAGCATCTTCTCTGCTACGGCCCCTGTGTCTTCCCTGAACTATCGTTATGCCTGGTTGAAGGACATCTGGTATCCCAGAGCCCATTTTCAGTAAGTTGCCAATGACACCAACCCACCTATGCCTCAGTTTGAGAAGGGCCATGCACGACAGATTGGGCAGCAACGAATGGAACCAGGTCGTCTCAGCGATGAATCTAGATTCCATTGAAAGTGCGTGATGACAATCGTGTTCAGGTGTGGAGGTCCCGTGGTGAATGCCTTACGATCCTGACTGCCTTTACAACGACACACGGCACCCAAAACTGGTGTGAGGGTATGGGGTGCCATTGCTTACGGTATACGGTCACCCCTAATATTGATCAATGGCACAATGACTGCCTAGCGGTACGATTATGACATAATTCAGACACATGTGTTGCCACTCATAGCACGGCTCCCAAGAGCCATTTTTCTACTAGACAATGCTTGCCACACACAGCAGTGTGATACCACAAGACCGCATTACCGCTGTTCTGGCCTGCTCGACCCCAGATTTGTCATACCAATCCAGTATATCTGGGATCATTTGGGGTGGCAAGTTGAACCGCCTACGAGTTTGGTCGACTAGTAAGCGTTTACACAAACTGCGGGTCGAGATGTTTTAGGACATCATACGGAACTTGAATGCCTCATGTCCGCCCGTATCGCATCGTGCATTAGCGCTATAGATGGGGTCCAATAGAGTACTTAAGCTTCCGTTCATTTGTACTTTTCTTTTCTGTAATAAATGATCCTTTTGTTTGATTTTTAATCATCTCTTTAATATATCAAAGTAATACTTACATATGTAAAATTTCGTTTTATTTTGACGACTTTTTCTTGGTGCGCAAATTTTTATGGCAATGAGTGTATTATTTTAAGATATATTCTTCTAAGTGTGTGTGTGGAATGGGGTTCTAAGAAAGTACTTTCTAGATCTAGGGCAGGGATGACGAAGCTTTTTGGGACGTGGGTCAAATTTTGTTCATATTTTTTTTTAGTTCTTGCGCTTGGGTCACTAATGCCCATTTGCACCAGAGATAAGTTTAAAAAATTTTAACTGAGTATTTTTAAAACTAAACATCTTTAAATTCAATTTGCTTATAATGGGTAAAAAAGGGCGCTATGAAGTCACTTTCTTCAAACATATTAAAGTGCATTTTATCCGAAGAAAGTGCTTTAAATATGGTTTTGCTTTGGTTTTCGATTGTTTTCCAAGAAACAAAATGTGAGTAAAATTATACACTTTATTTGGATATTTTGTAAACACTTGCTTTATTTCAAATAATACTACATACTTTCATATACATTTGTTGTCATTTGCGTAGCTTTGGAAACAGGGATGTAGTTACCGCCGTATCAGCCTTATCAATGATACCCAAGCTTCAGGGACCCTAAAATGTATAGTAAGAAGAGATCGTAAAATATTGAGAACCCACCGAAAAGGGCCTCCAAAGAATTTGGATACGGGGTCCACTTAGGACTAGCTACACCAGTGTTTGGAGCTGTAATGATCAAACTGAAGGTTATAGACAGCATTTAAATTGCATTCGTGTCAATGGGTTTGAAAAATTCAAATGAAATTTAAATAGTCCACACAAATTGAAAAATTTAAAGGAACCCCTCGTAGCAAAACAAGTGGCTGCTCTAGCAATCGTGGGTCGCTAAAAGCTTTCAGGTGTGGTCAGTGTCTCACCCACGGATCATAGGTTCGCCTTCACTGATCTAGGGGTTCCGTTAGTTTAAAAAGTTTGAAGACCACTGACCTACAGCAAAAAAATTGCCGTAATTTTTCAAATAAAGAACTCCAAATATAAAATTAAGAGATTTTTACAATAATTAAATTTAAGGACGCATATGGTATTGTATGGTTAAATATTTTACTAATTAAAAAACAATGTATGTTTAAAATCACTTATAGGTTTAAAATTAGAAAATATCATTAATTTTAATATAAAACTACTTTTTTAAGTTGAAAATACAGTGTATTCCAGGACAATGTTTTTTTTCTTGTTTTCCTTGCAGATTTCTTTTTGATGGGTAAAATTTGTAAAATAAATAGATATGTGCAAATAATTTTTTTTAATAATGTATAGTGTTTATGAATTTAAATTTGTTTCATGGGGTTTCTAAAGTAAATTAAAGGATGAATCTCTATTTAACGAATTTTCCTCATAGCGAACTTTTTTTCGATATTTGTTAGAGTTCCAACTGTATACTTATTACAGATATACATGCTTAAGAAATTTTTTATTGAAATGTTTTTGAAAAAATATTTTTTATTAAGCAAAAATTGTATAGTATACTTATTAATTTGTAGTTATCCTTTTAAAGCTATTAATAGGAATTTGTGAAGTAGCATGTATATTCTAAGCTAGATCTCCAGCAGCCTTATTTTGAAATCTTTAATTAAAAAATAATATGCTACTCTCTTCTTGAAATTATATATATAAATACAGATATAATATCTAAATCAAACTATTTAATTATTTTTTTTCAAATTTCCGCTACACTTGTACAAAATAATTGTGATCGTCTGATATATTATTATGATTTCAGTAATTCTATTGAAAGAAAAAAGGAAAATATATGGGGAATTTATATTTTCTTTTGTAAATTTACATGTCATTTTAAGAAATAATTTTTGTGTTACTACAGTAATGATAGATATCGGATGATTAAATAAGTATTTATAAACAAAAAATAAGCATCTTATATTTGTTTAATGTATTGTATTCATACATTTATGGTGTTTTTGTTTAGTTATTATGACATTATTTTCTCAATTGATGAATTTAGAATCATTTACGCCTTATATCAGACAAACTTTTGAAGAGCCAATCTGTAAGTGAAACAAATATCACCAAAAGTATCCATCAGCAATATATAAAAACTTTTGCGTCAATCTCTACTTAGGTCAACAATAATGAAAAATTTTGTTTTAGTTACTTTCATTAAATGTTGAGAAACATTGACGTGGACCTCATTATAGATCCTCCTTCAGTCCATATAGACCACTTTGGGAATCCCTGTTCTAAGCAAAGAGCCACGTCTTGCCAACACTGCCCTACATGAACACAGAATTAAAAAATTAGAATTGTTAAAATTCGTCTCAAAACATCATATAAATCAGTTATTCCCAAAGTGGTCTATATGGACCCCCAGGTGTCTATGATGACTTGTAAGGGGTCCACGCAAATGAAAAAGTAATTTAGGGGTCCATGAGGTGTAAATGGGAAGGGGGTCTACGTGATATTAGCTTTCATTAAACCAAATCATGACTTTAATTTTAAAAGAAAATTTAATCAAGTAGGAACCAGATTTTACGTATTTAACAGATTTATGTACTAAATTTAATGTGGCTAATTTGAATTTATAAGGTGACAACATCAGTTTTATAAAAACCAAGGAATATTTTAGTGTTTCTTTTCCCAATTAAGCTAAAGCAGTATTACATTGCAGCCCGTGAGTTTTCTCAATTTGTCACAGACATTTTAATCTACGTTCAGCATTTAAATGCCCTTGACTCAGATTTTGAAACTAGGTTTGAGAATGTTTTGACTATGGTTTGTATTACCATAGTCACAATCAATTCATATAGTTCCATTGAAAAAAAATTCATGTTATAATAGGAACGTATTGGAATAGACACTAACGAAGATCTTAAAGTTTAGAAATGGATACATGTAATTTTGGTTTTAAAAAAGACAAAATCTTATATAGAATATCATGAAAAAGTTTTAAATTGCTTTCCTAGTGAGTGAGTCAGCCTGGCTGCCAATCTTCGGAAAATAAAACAAAAAAAAAAAAAAAGGGGGGGTCATTACTAACAGAGATTTAGGGTTTAGGTTTAGGGAATCCTGAAAAGATTGATATCAAATGATGAAAATTTGTTATTGAAGCCAAATATCAACCTCCCATTAAAAGCATTTATTTTGTTGTTCAGTTTATGTGTATTAATTAAATTTAAATCTCCACTAATTAACATGTGTTTTAAGTTTAAACACTATACTTCAATAAAGTGAGAAATTTAATCTACCAAAGTGAAGCTCTATACTAGCTGTCAAGAACTATTTAAGTTGATAAATTTGTAAAAATTCAATATTAGGTGAGCAGGGTCTACCCCAAACCACAAAACATAGCAAGGGGTCTATGAGACAAAAATGTTTGGGAACCTCTGATATAAATCATCGTTATCATCATGAAAATTTCTCTTGTTATGTGATAAGTGATTCTGAAAGTTTTTATAATTTTAGATCAATAACAAACTTTTAAAAAAAAAAAATCTGACAAAAATGAACTAAAATTGAAGATTATTGAAAATTTTTACTATAGAAAATTAATATCGCAAAAATTCTATTGTTTGAGAATCTGTGCAAAATTTATTAAGCACACAATAATTTCTATAAAACTTAACAGTGGGATTTAATTTCAAGAACGCTATAAGACTTTTAAGTAAATCTTTTATCACACTTCTTTATCCTAAATAAGGTATATGGTAACAAATATGGAAAGAAGCAAATTTTTCTTAAAATATATTTTGTTATTTCTTAAAACATATTTTTCCCATACACAAAGCCTGGACTTTTAACAAGCATAAACCTCTCAACAAGGCAGATCTATAGCGACACAAGATTCGAGCCCGCGTCTCAATGATCTCTCGGCAAAGCGGTAACTATGAAAAATTAAATTAAAAGTGAAAATTTTAAGATTTATATGAACCCTACATATTTTTTATGTAAATATTTTACGATTTTTAAGTGAATTGAAGTATACAAAGCAAAAATAAAAAATATTAACAAGAAGTATTTCTATTTTCCTTTTTTTTTCTTTTAAAGTATGCGAATTAATATTTTTATTTGATAATCGAAAAATAATTAAAAATACTTTATCAAATAATTTCTTTTGGAATTATATGCTTTTCATTTATATAATTCTCTCAAATTATGCAAGAAGTGGGTTTCTTAAAAATAACAATCAGCAAAAGCAATTATTGTATCAAATATGATGTATTATGCAAATAATAGTTTTTAAAAACAATATTAATAAATGCATTAGCATTGAAAAAAATACATATAATTTTATGAAATGTGTTGAAAATATCAGCTGTTATCATCTTCGCAATGAATTAGCTGTAAAATTAATGCTGTTACCAATTGAAATGAATTGTATTAATGCATTAAGGAGAATAATTATTTGTACAGCTATTTGTTTGTAATTTTTCTTTGTCGTTCTCATTCAGTTTGCCTTTATTCCGTAGCATAAAAACCACGTGTTCCCTTAAAAATTTGTATAGGTTACATTTATAATTTTAAAACAGATTTTTTTTTCTTTTTTAATTAAGAATTTCTTGAATAAAAAGCACATTTGGTGTTTTATTTTTTTTTTTCTTTTGGTAACTGCGTTACATCATTGTTTGTAGATGCACTGTACCACCAACGTTAAGGTATTTTAACTTATAAACCATATTTTTTTTTTGAAATCCTGCAATTATGCTTTTAAAAAGAATCATTTGCATTTTCATAAAACAATTTCTAAATGCAAAATAAATTATTCATGGCTTTTGTGTTTTTAATTTTTTTTTTTTTTTTTTTTTATTATGCAAATAATGCATTTTTTCCTTTTCACACAGCTATTTGTTTGTAATTTTTTCTTTGTCGTTCTCATTCAGTTTGCCTTTATTCCGTATAAAACCATATGTTCCTCTTAAAATGGTATGAAGGCTAATAAGTACCTTTAAAAACAGATTTTTTTTCTTTTTTAATTAAGAATTTCTTGAATAAAAAGGCATTATTTTATAAGTTTATTTTTTTTCAAATCGGCAATAGATTTATTATTTGTGGATAAAATCGCAAAGCATCGCACGTTAAGGTATTTCAACTATAAACTACATTTTTGAAATCGCACTTGCGTCGTTAAAGAATTGCTCGTACTTATAAACAATTTTCGTTAAATGTAAAATAAATTTTATTCATGTTTTTTTTGTAGTTTTTTTAATTTTTTTTTATTATGCAAATAATGCATTTTTTCCTTTTCACACACAAAAAGAAATTACACACTTAAAAACCCATCTGTGAGGAATTTAAAAGAAACTGATCATATTGAAGATTTCAATTCCATTGAGAAGACCCCAAACGAATTAATGAACGAAACACTGCTCAGTCGAAGGAGTTTCGGCGAGTTTTACGCAAAGGTGAACTGCCATTGATAAAACTTTTTCCGATCGGCATTTAACAGAATACCAGGAAGCAAAGCATCCAGTTCATTGCAAAAGCCATCCTCTGGTGAACGGAGCTTGCGTCTCTTTGTTGCCATAGCAACACTGACGTCATTCACTGAGCGCACATATCCATGTGTCCGGGTCCGGCCAACAGTTGTTTGCATCTCCTGTAGGCGGACAGCAAATACCAAGTTCGAATCTCTCTCTCAGTTTCGAAAAAACAGATCCGGACTCGCAAAAGGATAATTGAGCCTGCTAGGGGTGCATTTCTGTTTTTAAATATCGTTTGCACGAATGCACTTAAATTAATATCTTTTGCAATTATGGAAAATTTGTGCATGTTCTCTCATTGGTGAGAGTGCAGGCGGGGGTGTGAGAGGTGCGGAGGAGAGAGGGGGAGAGGTGTTGTTCTAGAGAAAGGCCCCCAAGACGGGTAAGGATCGGAAGTAGCCCCTGTGCCACGGGCCTTACCCCCCACTGCAGCAAGGATGGGGCGGAAGCGCAAGAGCAGAGCAGCGGCGAAGATGATATGTCCTACACGAAGAGGTATAAATTTTTCCCCTGTAAAGTTATAGCTTTTTTAAAAGTTTTAATAATGCTGTAGATTCATGAAATTAGTGCGCAATTTTTATGCATTTAAAATATTTGAGTTTTATACCTAAAATGATATTTTGTATGTGAATTTTTTGAGATAGTTTGAATTGCACAGTAGTATGCACTTGAAACTTTTTTATGAATATAATAAGAATGAGTTCTGTAATAGTTATTGAGCATATTTTGTATTTTTTATTTATGCTTTCATTTGTTGTATTTAAATTGTATAATTTTTTTTTTGAATCTTTTAAATTTGATTTTGATGCATTGCTGTATTATTTAATAAAATTGTTTTCGCATATATTTAAACATTTTAATTAGTTAGTTGCACAAGTTAAATTATTTTACTAGACAAATAAAAAAGTGTGCATTTTAATCTTTTGTTTTCAAATTGTTTTTAGTGTTCATTTTTAAACAAAAAAAAAATGATTCAGCTTTCGTTGATCATTCACGTAGTTTTAACTTAACAGATTTTAAAACAAAATGCATGATTAAATTGTTGAATTCGAATATTATTTTCCTCGAGTTAGTTATTTAACTTAATCTTTTTATTTACGCTTCGCAAATGTGCTTTTTATGAGGAAAAAGAAATTTTGATTCTGAAAGATAAGAAAATAAAAATATCTGTAAGACTAGTTTATAGTATGCATATAAAACATTTTTTATTATTTCTAATAAATGAAATAAAACAGAAAAAATTCCGAATGATAGGGATGTTTAAATATTTAAAATTTTTGCCATCATTATGTTGGGAAAATTTTATAAGAACAGATCAACATAATTTTCAGCATTTTTCCGTTTTATTTCTCTTTTTTCCGTTCTTTTTTAACAGCAAACGGGAGATTTACAAAAAAAAAATAATGAAAATTTATGTTTTTTTGAATCTTTTCTCCCTCTTTTTTTTGTTTAAAGTAAGTAAATGTCACTGGATTTTCAAGAATGCAATATGGGATATTTCGCGTCAGACCTTCATCTTTAGCTGAAAAAAAATCAGCCCTACAAATATATTAGAGCTTAAGGCAAATAAAAAACGTTTAATTATCTTAAATTTATACTGATAATAATTGATTTTGCTTAATAGCACTTTGTCAATTGCTAAATGCCATTGGAATCCAAAATTTGTTTTGATCTGTCTGTGTTTGGTAGATTACAACTCTCTCTCTCTGACGTCAGAGTCCCGAGCAATGACGTAGTGTTTTAAGATCCACCTTCAATTCCCGGACTTTTTCAAAATGCCTAAGACTAAGTATTGAACTAGAAATATTTAAAGAGGATCAAACGAGTAAAAGTACCCAGGGAAATGGGAGAAATTTTTTTTTTATGTTTGCTTTTTTTCAATGCCAATTTTACTCCACTTTGAAAAGAAAGAAAGGAAAAAAAAAGCTTATGAAATAAGAGGCTTTGGAAGTAAAAATACTTTTAACGAAAATTGCTACTTAGCATCTTGACAAATAACAAAAATGCTTTTAAGTCGCCTTTAATAAAGTCGATTTTTTTTATAGAACTTATGAAATACCTGCAATAATACATTTATTTGTTAAAACACATAAAAATTTGTGAAGTGTCTTGGTATTTTTATTTTATAAAACTATTTTATTTTTGCACTTAACTAAAAAAAAATTGTGTAGAAATAAAAAAAGGAAATTTTTTTAAGGGAGGGGTAGGACTAAATGCTAATTCGAATTCTTAATATCTAATAATAATCTTGCCTATACATTGATTCTCAATACCTAATCTAAAAGCAAATTAAAAAAAATTAATGCACAGTTTTTAACATACATATTTTTATGTTGACTTCTCCCAAAAAATAGTTTTGTTAAAATGAATATTTCTTGTTTAACAAAGTATATTTAATGTTTTAGTATTTTAAGAATTTATATAAGATGTTTTTTACAAAAAAGTGAATAAATCATAATAATGCTATTGTTGAATGTCAGTATTTAATTGCATTAATGATTGATATAATTGATTAATTGTATAATTGTTTTAATTTGTAATTGATTAATTGTATGATTGTTTTAATTTGTAATTGATTAACTGTATAATTGTTTTAATTTGTTATTGAATAATTGATTACTGTTTTCACAAGTACTCTCTTTAGGTTCTAGATAGGTTTGAAGCAGTGGAGAAAAGAACATTTGAAATAAATATAAGTAAAAATTTAGGACTTCAAATTTTCAAAGTATAATTGTAAAAAAAAGAAAAAAAGAAGAAATCAACTACTTTAACTTCTTATAATATAGCAAAACTATTTTATTAAAATACTTTTTTATGAATTTTTTTTATTATTATTATTTTTCCTACGTAAGACTTTAGCCATTTAACTGCTTTTATTTTCTAAGTCGAAATAATTTCAATTTATTTAGAAACACGAAAGATTGAAAATAAAATTTATTTAACGTTTTGAACATTTTATATTGGTCTTAATATTTTCCATTAATAAAAAATATTTATACAAACTTGATTACAAAATAATTTTATAAATGAATTTTTTTTTTCTCTTAGACATGGTGATATATAAAAATACAAATTGAGTTCAAAACCAGTTAATTTTAAAGTATACAATGATAAAATAAATTATTAAACAATATCAGTAACTGAAAAATATTCATTTTTGTGTTAAAAAAATTAAAATTTGTATCATACGAATTTTTTACCTTTTTTAGGGGTTCTCTTAAAATTATATATTTTCTCAACTTGCTTAATTTAATTTTGTTGCTTAACAGGGAGTAATTCCTATACATAGGAAAAGGTTCCAGAGAGAGTATTACCTAACGCATTATATATAATATTTTATAAAAGGTCTATAAGAATTGCTGAGCTACAAAACGTTCGTTGACATATACCCCTTATTGGTTATATTGAGTTGGTGAAAAAAGTACGCACATTTTTACATACAAAATATGTATATATGCATATGCATAAGAAAAATATGCATATGCATAAGAAAAAGTATGCATATAAAGATAGCTGTTTGAACAGAAATCAAATGGTCGGCTATTTGTTGAAGATATGTTCTGAATATTTTGACCTAGTCATGTTTAAAATTATGTATCGAAGTACTTTATCTTTTTTAAACAACAATAATTTAAAGTATTTAAGAAAATATTTAAATCCAAATTTATAATCAATTTGAAAATCTTTTTAAAAAAAACAGCCAAAATTTTTAGTTTTTTAACATTTTGGGAAAAAAATGTCTTCTGTTTTCCAGCAGCAAATTCATCTTCAAAAAAAGAACATACTACCTGTACTTAAAAATTAAATAAAAAAAAGAAAGAAATATTAAAGAAAATTATCTTTTAAACAGTTTGCAAAAACTTGTAAATAAATTCCAAAGAGATCTTCAGAAATTGTACCGTAAAACTGCTGTAATTTTACGTACTTGGTCGCAAACAATTTATGTATATAAACATAAATAAATATCATCACCTATACTGAAAGTATTATGGGCTTAAAAGAGAACTTCGCGAAAAATATGCAATATAAATATGTAAAAAATTTATGATATAAAATTAGGAGACAAGTACGAAATTGAATACTTAAATATTATACAATAAGGAATTTTTACTGATTAAGAGATGAGGAATATAAAGAAACGTCCTGATTACATTCCCTAAAAATGTAAAAAAAAAAAGCAAAATTAGAAAATACTTTTTTTTGTCAAAAAATGGTTGAAGATGAATTATCTTACAAATAATATTTCTCCAATCAAACTTAACCCCTTAACGTATACATTTAAAAAAACAGGTAAAAAAAATTTTTTTTTTATTTGAGAAAACTTATTTTAGAACCTTGTTTTGGCAAAAATAATAATAATAATGAAAAAAATACAAAATTATTCAAAATTTTTTTATTTTAATTATGGATTTTGATCCATATTGCAGATAAGAACTATTTCTTGCACGTATATCAACTTCTTTTACCTTTCTTTTAGAATAACTGTTTTGAAAAAACATTTTTATCGTTAGAATATTTATTTAAAATTTTTAATGGGAATAATAACAATAATAGTATTTATTTAAAAAAAATTATTCAAAATTTTCGTGTGATATTTTAAGGTTCAGCACATAGAACTAGTATTTTTTCCCATGTAACATCTCTCTTTTTTTTTTTTTTTTTTTTCTACTAATTTGCTTTTTAAATCTAAAATTGTTTTTTTCCCCCCATTTTTTTATTAATATATGGTTCAAACTTTGATTTGAACGAAAATTTTTTTTATAATATTTATTTAAATTTACAATACATTTTATCTAAATTTACAAAATCATGACGACAAATCGCAATCAGTCTCACGAGTGCAGACGATGCTCGCTTATATTCGAGTGTGAAAATTACCGCACTTCGCCCCCACTGTTATCTCGTTTTGTACATTTTGACCTGTATGCCCCACTGATTTTTTCGAGCCCCTTTTAAAAAGGTTAAAACTTGCCTCGAAATATGAAATATGTCACGAATATTTAAAAAAAATAAAAAAAGCTTTTTCCCCAAAATTTTTCCTCTAAAAATTTTTAAAAAAAAAAAAAAAAAAAGGGATTATTTTAATTTTGGCCCATTGCCCCCCAGAAACCGGATGAATGAATTTGTCCCCATATCTTCCCTACTTCCATTGAGAAAACACGAGGGCATTCCAGGTACGAGGGGGAAAGCAGAGTTCAAATTTTCCGACCCCTTCCACCCTCGCAACGGAATGCTATTTTTAGCTCGGTCACAGTGAAGCTGTGGCAAATATCAAAGGGCATTCTGAATCGATCCGTTGCATACGTCACCGGTTCACTCTAACCAGTCGGTTCGATTCACCTGAATCTGTGTGTTGGGCTGCACTGTTAAGGTGCGCCTTACTTTTTCCCTCCATCATTGTTATTTTCGAGAAGTTAACCAGGTTGAAGGGAAGGGTAATTTTCCCATGCGCCGTGTAAATCATCTGATAAAGTGGTACTTTAAAATCGGGGCGCTACACGAATATAAAGGGATAAGTCCCTTTCGAAACTGATTCAATGCATTTCAAAACCACATATCAAATGTTTTTTAATTAGTTAAAATATCTATTTTTATCTTTTCAACAGAAACAATTTTTTTATGTCATATTTTCTTTTAGGTATCATCATTTTCCACCGTTTCAATGCAAAATTATCGTTTTTGCACTGTTTTTCCATTTTTCTTCAATCATAAACATCACTAAGACCATTACGTAAAGCCTTAAAATTTTCCAAATATTAATTTAATTTATTGGTAAAATTAATTAAGCATTTACGTAATATTTTAGGCAAAAAACATATTTTACGTTTTTTAATTAATTGAAATATTCTATTTATCGTTAAAAAAATTTACATGTCATATTGTCTGGTTTTTATACGCCATCATTTTTCATCGCGTCAACGCAAAATTATCGTTTGCACCATTTTCCCACTTTCTCTACGTTAAAAAACGCGAGCAATAGCATTAAGATAAAGCCTTAAATTTTCCAAATATTAATTTTTTTAATTAAAGTTTTATTAATACAATTATTTTATCAATATCGTTTGCACTGCGGAATATTTTTAGATAATATAAAACACAAAAATATCGTTTGCACTTTTTTTCAGTGCAATCGTAAAAGATTTTTAATGATTTTAAAAGTTTTAAAAGCTGTATTTAAATTTTAATAGCCTTGATTTAGATCTACATTCATTCATTGAAATAATGCAGCATTTTCACTCTATATTCATAAGGTCAATGAAAAAATTTATTTGCGTTTCATTAAGTGTTATTTCCAATGCAGTTTTAAACTGAGTTAAATTTTATTAGACAATTAAACAAAAAATTTATTTTTAATTTCTATTTTTCTTAAGAATCATAACATTGACATGATGCATATTAGAAGTAATCTGATTTATTAATCATATTATTTAAAAAAATTTTCTTGGTATACAACATATTCTCATGTATTAAACTGCACCTTTGCTTTAATTATATAATTTTTTGGAAAGAATAAATCAAGTTAACATTTTTATTATAGTTTTAAGAATGCATTTCATTTCATATTACCTTACTTAAAATGTATGAAATTGGAGTTATAAATATTTTCAGTTAGATTCCGAGATTGCTGAACTTTATTCTAAAAATAAATATGAACGAAATATAAATGGATGAAATGATTCATTATTGAATAATCTGTGAAAAATATGCTTAAAAAAACTAAATGTACATGGAATATTTTAAATTTAAATAAAGGTCCTCATATTCATGGCAAAATTTATTAATTATATATAACTTGAAGTCTAAATTTTTCAATTATTGTAATTCTATCTTTTAAGAGTTCCCAAAAGTCGTACAATTTTTTTATAAATATTTCAAGTCTCATTGTTTTACTCATACAAGCAAAAAATTGGAGTAAAGCAAGCAATTCATGGAATTCAGAAGAAAAAAAAATGAAATTGTGAGTAAATAATTTAAGACGTATATAGAAGAAAAAAATCATTTCTAAATATTGTGTCATTATATTTAGAATTCGGTTATAAATAAATAAATTACATAAAATAGCAATTAAAAACAGATTTCAATAACTTCAGAAATTGCTGAATTTGTTGATGTAGTTTGATGAGAAATTTATTCACAAAAAAAAAAAAATCTCTTATTATTGAATAAATAAATATCAAAACTAAATTATTTCATATTGCAAAAATAACGATGCTGGATTAAAAAAAAGGGCTTCATTTTGATTTAAAAAAATATATAAACAAGAAAAGTTTTTTTAAAAAGTTTACAATGTATTAATAATTAAAAAAAAAAAATAATAAATTAATTTTCCCGTAGGCTTATGAAAAAGGAAAGGCCGATTCCCCCCCAAAAATAATTCATTTAGTATGCATTCAGAAACGAAACAAAGCTAAATTTATTTTCAGTTAACTTCTAATTATATTACTTAAATTGTAATTTTTATAACAATTGTTCCATGAATTTAGATTTTTTTTAAAAAAATGCTACTTACCTGTAATTACAGCTATTGGTATTCGCATGTATAAACAATCCATTTGTTTATTTGAACTCATCTCAGAAATATACATAACAAATTCGAAATAATCGCCGACATTGTTTTATACTCTTGCCACAACATCTTTGAAGAAAAATGAAATTAAAAATGTTCGAATTCTCTAATTAACGCGACGAAGCGCATTTACGAATTAGTTCAGGGAAGTATTTGAGAAATATAACAGGATAAACATACCAGTAACAAAAAAAATTCGGAAAACGAAAAAAAGAGGTAAATGGATTTATCAATAAAATATTTCCTACCCTTTTTTTTCCACACACTGAACTTCTCTAAAAAACTGTTCAACTCAACACAGTTACTCAACAGCATACTTGAAGCAAAGGAACATGTGGTAACAAATCCACAGGTGGCTGACGAACAGGTGCTCAAGTCAAAAATATCTGTAATCAAAATCGATCGTCCAGAATTTTCTCACTATCAAACGATAAAAGAGAACAATTGGTCCAAACCAGACGATTTTAACCCAGAGAAAACTCCCGTCTAGCAAATGTGTGAAAAAGAAACTTAACAGACAATTTCAATGACGGGATCGTCTGGTCGCATGACAGAAAGTCAACTGTGAGAACTAGTGGGAGTCTATTTCCCGCCTTTTTGGCGAGGGAGTCTTTTGTGAAAGGTCAGAGGTAGTAACTATCGAGACGTTGTTTAAAAGGACCCATCCGGGCTATCCGGCTGGGTTCCTGGACTCGCAGATCTCTAGTGTGGACTGGATGGGTGTTGTGCGTCCCGGGAAGGACTTCGAATGTGCAGGGGTGATCAGGTGAGTTTAAGTTCCGACGTATGGTGTGACCAAAGTGGGAACAACCGCCTGTTGAATTTTCGATAAGAATCATCGGCTTTTTGGAACGCGTAGTTTCATCAATTAATTTTTGGCGAAAAAGTTATTTATTATACATTTTTTTATGATAATTTATATTTTTGTTCGTTACCATAAAAAGAATTTGGAAATGTCAGGTAAGGTTTTTAAAATTTGTAACACACGATATTTAGGAATCAATTCCTTTTTGTGGAATTTTACAACGAATTTCATCTAAATTGGAATATTATCAAGTTCATTAATTCAGTATTAAGAAAAAATGCTGTTGCCTTTTGAGAATAAGATATTTCTTTCAAGCGAATAAAAAAAATATAAAAAAGTTTGCAATTTTTTTTAACAAAGACTATCTTCATTAATCTTTCTTTTAATGTCCAAAAAAGCAAAAAAAAACAAAACAGTTATTCAAAATTTTTGATTTTAAAAAAGTCGTCTATTGATTTTTTTAAAGATCAGTTATTCTTTAAAGAGGTTGATGTGAAATGATTCTTCAAATTAATTACATATAAAAAAATTTTTAAAATTTTTTTTTCCAAAAAATGTTTTTTAAAATTTTAATTCAAATAAAATTTTAAAAATTTAAATTAAAACTTGAATACAAAAACATCTATATTTTTCAGTAACAATTGAATTTAAAATTTACAAAGAAATAACTTTATGAATGATTAATTTTTGATGCAGAATATATTTTTAATTACGTAATTATTTCACTACTAATTTTAATTGTGTAACTACTTTATATCATTATTTTTTTTTAATTAGTAATGCATTTAAAATGATAAACACGCAATATAAATTATTGAATTTTATTTCTTCGTTAAAATGTTTGCAAAAAAGCCTTTTTTAAAACTATAAAAAAATTTTAAAAAAATAAAAACTATATTCATAATTTATAGTGTGTAATTTTCAAATAACTTGTAAAGATGCTATTAATCGTTATACATATGCTGAATAAATTGCCATTGTATTTTTTTGGGAACCCAAAAAAAATCATCCCCTAAATAACTTTTTAAAAATTTTTTGATGCACGGACTTAATTGGAAGGAATAAACTTTAAATAAATAAACAAACTGAGAAGAAAAATCTAAGGATGGTTCTAGCATTTTAATTTGGGTTTTTAAATCAAATGTTTTTACCGAACTATTATTATTTGGGAAAGCATGCTTTAACAAAGCATGCTAGATTTTTTTCCCCTTCGTAAGTGTGTTGTTTGGAATATTCCCCAATGATGGAATAAATAAAATTTTTTTAAAGTTGTACTTTTAAGTTTACATTAAAAATTTTACCCTTTAAAAATTTAAAGGGAAATTCATCCCCCTGCGTAACTAATTCAAATTTTTTGGGATAAAGCCAACCTGATTTTTAAAGGGATAAATGGTATTTTTTTGGGATTTATGTCATTTAGATTAGAAAATTATATAAATTGTTTTAAAAATAATAAAAAAAATTATTTAAGAAATTTTTTTTAAAAAATGAACATAAAACCATTTTTAAATATTTTTTTGTGAAAAAAGTTTTTTATAAAATTTTTTTCCTGTATATACTCAGACCCCTACAGAGGCTCAACTAGAATTTTTTAAAAAAAAACTTGGGGGATCCATGTTTTCAAAATAGAGGGGGGAAATTTTTAAAAAAAAAAACCCTATAATTATTTCAAATGTTTGTAACTCTGAAAATAATGTGAATTTTTCAAAAATCATTGTTGAGCCTCTGTACAGAGATCTGAGCTATGTACAGGCAAAATATTATTATAATAGAAACATTTTTCACAAAAGGAGAACATTTTGAAAAAAAGGTTATTCTAAGTAAATTTTTTGCCGAAATATTGTATTTAAATATTTTATTTATTTATTTTTTTGCCAAAATGTCCTTAAAACAATTTTATACATGTTTTATAATTTAAGTGACACTAAACATCATGAAAATTATCCATTTATGCGCCTTTTTAAAATCACGGTTCCGAACGTAGTCGGATACCTTAAATTTAAATGTTTCGATATTATGAGTAGCATAAAAATTGTAGCGTTTCTTTTTTCTTTCTTTCTTGATGTTTATGTTTAAGGGCTACATTGAGATTTTCTACATCTACAATAGTTCTGTAGATCAAATCTACATGGAAGACATTAAAAGGAACTTTTTTCATGAAGTTAGTTTTTTAAATAAGTGGGATTATATATAACATGTCCGTCGATTTCTCTGTAATGTAATGAATGCAACTTAAAAAGCACTCTTTTGTAATTTTTCGTTTTATTACATAAGTATGAAATAGTTTATTTAATTTTCAGTCTATTTCATTAAAATTTTAGAAAAATTTACTTTTTGTGCGATTAAAAATTTTTAAAAAATTGCATTTTAGCTTATTAATTGAAAATTTTGCATGAGTTTATTTAAGGTATTTTGACATTGGCATAATGAGCACCCCCGCATTACGGGAAAGCCCAGGGACTAATACGTATTTGGGCTTGGTGTCTAAGACCTGAGTTTGCAGGGGCCCTAATATACTCCGTTACGCTACCGTATTTTGATACATATTTACGTGTTACAGTAACCAAATTGGAATATTTAAATTTTGTTCTGGTTAATTTGGCAAAGTTTTCTCTTATAGAAATCTCACGGCTATTGCTTTTAGCACTGATTCAAAACAATTATAGTCAAGTTATTAAAATGTGTTGGGTTATTTATTGTGAGTTTGCGGTGAGTTATTAAAATTTGATTCCATGTTACGACAGTACGTAAAATGGCGATTTTTTTAGCCTTTTCCTTCTAAATCAAGACAAGGCTGGGTATATATATATATATTATCTGTTCGTTTTTTAACTAAAATTTATTCAATTTTTTAGTTGCAATTTATTTATAAAATAAACTTTTTTATAATGTTTTCTTTTTTTATAGTTGAACATATCGTTTTGATGATCAAAGAGAATGAAGTGTGTTCTACATTAATTTATTATGATCAAAATTCTATTGAGTTAATTAATTTTAAGATTGGCAAAAAATGGGTTAGCTGAGTTTCTAAATGAGAACTCTAGATGGCGCCACATACAAACAACAAACTGATGTGGCAGCTTATTGATTATTTATGAGGTATTCAGAATGTAAGAAAATATGCCATTTGAAAAGTTTAAAAGATTTCTCTTAAATAATAAAAACAAAATTGTTTGAAGAAACTTTTTTTGAAATAGTTCCAACAATTTATAATTGTTTATAAAGTTACATATTTTAAATTTTCAACTTTTACTTTAAAGTAAAAAATAAAAAACGTATCAATTCATTTTTAAGTATGTTTCTTAAAATCACGGAAAACATTTGTTAATAAATATTCTTTATAAATTTAGATACAATTGTCAGCAAAAGCATTCAAAGTTCTCGGTAGCTGACTGGGTTTTTCTGAATGAAACTCGATGTTCTGAATGTAGGTCATTGGTGGCGCTGTTGTCGCTATCTCGAATGATCTCCTCTTTCACAAATTCCTGGATTTCCTCCAGCCTTCTTCAACATCACTGAGTGTGTTTCATTGAGAGAGAAAAGCGAAAATCAAGCTAAAAATATGCGCAGTAGATTTTTATTACTGAAATTAATGTAAAGTAACTGCGCATTAATACTGATTGATATTTAAAAATAATGATTGGTCTATAAATCGATATTTTTTTTTATCGTTTGCTCTCACATTATCAGGACCTTTTTAAAATTTATATTTTTTGAATTTTAAAAACAATTCTAATTAATTCACTAACATTCATTCTATTTTGCCATTTATAAAAACTGAATTGGGAGCTCAAAAGAACAATATGCTAATATGTGTTTCAAACAGATTGTTTATTGGGTGAAATAGTTAGTCTTTACCTTGAAAAATATAACATTAAACCCTGAACATAAAACCTTATTTTAAAAGAAATTGATATGGCGTATGTATTAAACAAATAAATTAAATGTACAACAATAAAATGTGGTAATAATTAACGATAAGAGTTCTTTATAACAAAAACCCATAGGAATTACACAATTATTTTGTAGAATATTTCACTCATGTGTTCAACTGTTAACAAGATTATCCTAATATATTCAATAAACCAAAATCAAATAATTTGATTTCTAATATATTTAAATTTCATTAAAAAAAAAAGGGGGGGGGAGAAATAAATAAATTTTGTTTTCAACATCTTCTTTAAAACCTGAAACTGCTTTAACTATTTAAATCGGTTAATCTAAGCAACAAATTATATATACTTCCATTAATTTGTCATTAATTATTTCAAAGTATTTTTATAAAAAAGTTTTTAACAGAATAGCAAATAAGCCGTATATACTCTTTGATTTAAAACGTCTGATGTTTAAAAAATCAGTAAATAGTTTAGCTATACTTTAAAAAGGTCAAATCTCAATCTTAAACTAGTAAATAGAATCTTTCAAACATAATCATTTAAATCTATTATGTTTTTTTAATAAATTAACAACGAAGCACGCTTTTTTTTGTTGCTTTCATTTCCTCTTTGGAAATCTGAAACATTTTAGCCATTCTTAAACTCTCTCCTTCAACCTTAACCTATTCTATTCATATTATTTTAAGAGGCTTCAAAAATAATTAAATAGTTACTTTCATTCTTTCTGTTAAAGATCTGTAAATAATTTATTTATTTAACAAGTTCTCAAGCTTAACCAAGTTTTATTAATAAATCAAAATTGAACCTTTTCGGATCCAAACAATTACAAAAACCTTTTAAATAAAATAACTAAATAGGCATAATTTTGAGCCTATACTTCCCACTCAGAATCTACATATAACCTATCACTTTCACGAATTGGAAGGTGGCGGTTCTAGACAGAGAACAGAAGCTCTGTAGTTTATGAATGGCGGAACTAGGTCAATTGAGGTCAGCGTGACGACAGTACAGCTGACCTCCATTCTTGATGCATCTGATTGGTTCCCGCCCTTCGTCGGCACAGATCGAACTCGTGTCTGTGTACCAGGGCTCGTTGCTATTTTTAGATAGCAGGGGGGAAGAATTTTTGCTTTTGTTATTTTAGCTTCACCCCCTCCCTTTTATCTTTAGGTTTACGGCAGCAGCAGCTATCTTATCGAGTTGTGAATTGCGGGTGGAAGGGGGAAGGGAAGGGGGAGGGAGGAAGAAGGACCACGATTGGCTGGAAACCGCATTTGACGTCAGAGAATACGTCAGCTTGTTTACTTCCATGCAGATTCGGGTGGAGGAGAAGAGGAAGAGGAAGGTTGGGGGTGGATTTTTAGTCGAATAAATTGCTTTGTCTTGTTACTAAGGCGAAATTCAGTGGCTGTGCGCATTTTAATTGCCAGTAGATGCTTGGGGCTCATATGATTTTCAAGAAATTGGGTTTTGAATGTTGTTTTCCTTAGAATTAATAATAATGCACAAAATAAATACAGAAAAATAATTGTAATAAATTTTTGGCGATAGAAAGTCGATTTCAGTTATTAAATGGAATTTTTAATAAGTGATCTATTGGAATGGTTTATCTTCTCAACTTTATCTTTTTTTAATCTCTGATTGCTAGCTGTATCATATTAATTTGTGAATATATGCAAGTAATAGTATATGTTTGAGTTATTAAATAAAGAAATGTATATTTATAAGAAATTTATTGAAATGATTAAGCATTTTCGCTTAAAAATGAAGATTTGCAAATTAACGACCAATCCGAACGATACTATTAGATTTAAAAAAAGTTGTATAAATTAAATAAGCATTTAAAAGTTAGTTTTTTAAAATTTATAAATAAATTTGACAATGTCTGTAATAATAATACATTATTCACACACAATTCCAAGTTTAAGAATACATTTCTGGGTTTTTTATATGCTTAAAACTGGTTAAATATATATACTTTTAATATGATATTTTAGAACACTTTCACAAAAAAAAAAAAATGTTGTCTTTTATGTTTTACAGAACTGTACATTTCACTCGAGATATTTTTGCTTCATGAATGAAACCAGAAAAACTGACGAAATTTGAAACTAAGAACAAAATTATGAATTTTTGGCCTCATTAACCCTACAGGCTGATGACAATGATCGAATTGCGAAATGAACAAATATTTTTGATTTCCCGAATTATGCTTTTTCTGCCTTTACTCTTTCTACGTATAAAAAAAAATTCATTCCCTAACGAAAACCGTTCGCTTTTGTGACGTCATCCATTCAATTCTTCCAGTCATCATTATGCACTGTAGACTCGTGCTGCCCTCTAGAAGATGTTACAGAAACTTTCATTCATGCACTGGTTGAAAAAGTAATTTTACATCAACTGGAAAGGAAGACACCAGTGAATTGAGCGTTGAGAAAGGCGGGGAAAAGTAGTCTCTTTTACACATTGATGTATATAAGACTTCGATGTTTTTCAAAAATATGTAAGCTTATAAAAAAAAAGAATATATTGAATTAGAAGCTTTTTACTTATTTCGCTTCAGAGAACTACTAAAATTGTCCATTATCTGCAATATTAAAAAAAAAAAAGATTTAATGCATAGATTATAAACAAAAATGCTTCATATAGTAATTATGTTCAATAAAACCTAAGGAAAATTGTTCTCAAATCATTTGAGTTGATTGAAAAAATTAGATTTATAATAATACACTATTATGATTCGATTTTTTTCAAGTTCATGCTGGGAAGCGAACTTTGCCTGTAAAACTCAATTTTCCACAAGAAGAATGTCATTACGGGAAAAACATATGAAACATGTTTCAATTCAAAATTTTTCCAACAAACTCATCAATTTAGGATAGAAATTAACAATATTTCGAATACTGGAAACCATAAAAGGAATAAAGATTAATGGAATATTTAATTATTAATATTGCTGTAAAATTCCTAATTTCGTAATTAATGTAGTGTCACTTGACTGATGAAATCATATTATATACTTAAAACATACTTTAAATTTGTGAATTTTATAGTCTGTTAATATATTGCATTTAAAAAAATTGAGACCCCAAAGTTTTAGTTTCTTTAGAAAAACACAAGAATTTTTATCGAAAAAAGAAAGAGTAATTTTTTTTTCAATAAATTGCATTTATAAATATTTCTGTAATATCGGAATTTTCAAAAATAATTTTAATTTTAAGATCAAGCTAAATGCAACTTCACGAAAAAGAATTAACTAATTAAGGTAATGGAAATATTTATTTTTTTGTAAATACTACAAGAAAATTTTATTTCTAAATCTTCATCACAGAAGCAGAGGAATTGCAATTTTAGAATTTGAAGACTTCATAATATTTAATGTAGCAGAGTACAAGCAATATGCATACACTTATATTGATTTTTGATTTATATATTCTAATTTTTTTTGAACAATTAAAATGTGAGAAAAAGTTCACTTAGTCAAGAATTTGTTGCGTTGAATTCCTACTAAAGTTTTTGCGTAGTACATTATATAAACAAGTTTCCGTAATAAGAAGATACGATAAGATAGTTCTCGTAAATCAGTTTTAGAATAGGGAAAAGTATTATTTCAGTTTCAATCTACTAAGCAAAAAGCATTTAAATAATAATTTTGAAAAAAAAAAGTGAAATAATTTATTTGTCAAATAAACATATATCAATAAATATTCAACAAAATTTTTTAAATATTTTTACAACTAAACAGTATTAAAGAGCCATCTACTACTCTAAGCCACACACTTTTCTTTTCTATCAATTGAGGTGGGGAAATCTTTAAATTCTATGATGAATAAAATTGTTGTAGAACAATTCAAATATTCTTTTTATTTCTGTTATAAGTGGAACTTTGTTCACAATGAACTTTTTCTATTCAATAAGTTTAGGCAAACTGTTTATTTTTTTATCATGTTTTAAAAGCGAACTATTGCATGTATAACTACAGTTCACTAACAGGGCTCCCATATATAAAAAGGGCCCCGAAGGAATTTCGATAAAGGGCCCCCTCAGAGCTGGCTATGCCAGTGGTTACAAATATATTTCAAACCTTTCGTGAACCCCCCAAAGTTGTACATGCACCCCGAAACTAATTTTTATTTACCTCAGCAGTCTTAAGAATTTCTAGGAGTTCATAGGAACAACTTTGGGAACATTAATCTAAATCAGGGGTACTTAGCCTTTTCTCCCGCAGGGCCATATATAAATTATAGCTATTTCCCGAGGGCCTCAACATGAGAAAAATGGGAGGGGGGGGACATTATAAGACCAAAGCAACACTGAACAAAGCAAAATTGATCAAAATATCAAAACTAATTATTGACTTTTATTTTAAAATTATATTAACCTTTCCATCAAAAACACACCAAATATTTACATTTATGCATTTTTACTGTGTTATAGGGTAGTTTCAATTTCCTTTCAACCATTACCAAGCCTCTTGTTCACATTCCATTATCAAAACAAGCAAACTGATAGCAAAATTGGAAGAAATGATTGCTTGATTGACAAAATTTCCCTCTAAATTTTTAGCGTATAGTCCTGAAATAATTGAGATTCTTAGTGCAATGGGCCATCATTGGACCACTCAAAAAAGAGCCGGTGGGCCACAGGTTGAGTATCACGGATCTAAATGAATTGGTTAGCATTTGGACATCTGAAAGTGATGATTATATGTTCTTACACTGTTGACGAAAGCAGTGAGTGAGTGAGTGAATATTAACGTCACACTGTTTAACTACTTGGAGGCTTTGTTGGCAAGAGCAGATATTTGCAATAAATTTTAATGCTTAAATATACCCATTTTTTTTTTCCTTTCATTAATTTTTATCCTTCTTGTTAAAACATGTGTCAGAGTTTGCACAGCTTTGTAACTTTATAAGAATACTAAGTAATTGGTGCTTTATGAAGAAACTATAATATATATACAAATCTTTATCATGTGTATATAAAACCGAGCATGAAATATTTTTCGTAATAATTTCATCTTAAAAAATAACTGAAATCTTATTGTGCAATTTACTTCTTTCTCTAAAAATTAAATAAGATATCTGTTAAGAAATTATACCACCTGAAAAAAATTAGTATATAATATGTCACATCAGAATCATTTAAAATATTTTATTATAATTAAAAAAGCTGATTCAAATAAAACTAAACGATTTAAAACATAGGTCCCAAAGCAGTTACTAAGGGCTCCTGGGGGTCCTTGTGATTTCTGTGAGGGTCCGTGGAAAATTTAAAATTTATTTTAGGATTCATGGACAACGTTAGTGGGTCAGCGAAAGGTTTAACCCTTTCATGGGCCATTTGTTTCTCTTTTGAACTTCTCGCAGTTTATATATGTATATACATATATATATATATATAAATCTCAATCACAATTTCACAATCAATTAAAAAATTGAAATTATATGAATCATATAATACTAAATCCCATTTCGAAATATCAATGGCGAATATAGAAAATAAAATTCCAACGTTCAAACAAAAGTAAAAATTTATAAAATATCCAAGTGCAACCTTGGACTTAGGACCGGTAAGAGGGTTAAACTAGTTTGATGGCGCCAACCTTCCCCCTATTCCAACTTGGTAAACTAATAGGGAAATATCCAATTCTCAAAAATTTAAAAAGTTAATTCTTAAAAAATTAAACTATTCGCCATCGCATTCTGATAGATATTAAAACATTAAAATGTTAAAATTCTAAAACAGTTAAGTACATAATATAAATGTGCCATCGAACACCAAAGATGATGCACCCATCTTTAAAATAGTCGTATAGGAAGAAAAAATATCTAAAATCCGAAAGTTCAAATTAAAAATCTAGTATATTCACAAATGAATAGCGTAAATCATCAAAAACTCACCCAAGAGCATCCTATCAATACTTCAATTCACAATTTCTGAACTATTTTTCATATTTCTTTCAACAATCACCATTCCTATATTTTGCTTCATAACTGTTACTAATGCCATCTCAATCCAAATGGTCCATATTCTCACATTAGAGTTTAACTATTTGGTATTAGATGCAAACCAGATTGCATGCTAAAAAGCTGTTTGATTGGTCATAAATAATTTTAAAGTGTAGTCGTGTAAATATTGGTCTATGTGTGTATTAAAATGTATCCTGTGTGTGGAATGCACAAATTCTTCACAGCTGGACCACTAACAAGCTGACTTTGTGGACCTAATGTTGTGTGGTGGATTTGTGCATTTATGAGTTTAAAAAAATTTTTAAAAATATTTTTGATCTATGTATTTTCTCAAGAAGTTGATGGGATAATCATTCTGTATTTCAACCAAATATAAATTTCTGGATGTTCTTGAATTTATCAATATTTGTGTAATTAAATATTATTTCTCATCAAAAATTTAAAAATATATTTCTAAATATTGATATATTAAACAACTATTGAGCTCGGTATCTTTATAACATTGAAGTTAAATGCTTCCCTTTTATCATAGATATTGCTCTATAATTTTTGTCAATAATATTTAAATCTAAATCTAAAAATTCAACTTTTTTTCGAGTTAAATTTGTCTGTATTAACTTTAGGTATTCCGGATAAAAATTAATGCTAGGTTTAAATTCCCTGTCGCGACCTATAACAATCAAATCATCTATGTATCTTAGTAAGAGACAAGATGGTTTATTTCTTCATTTTGATTCTTAGTGGTGTAAATACAGGTTAGCGAGATTATTACTGGCAGTGCCACCCTGAGGCAATCCTTTGATTTGTTTGAAAAATTTGCTATTCAAAAATAATGAAGTTCTACTGTATATATATATATATATATTTCATTAACAATTAAACAATAGCATTTAAGGAAATATATTTTATTTTGCTGAATTTTATGTTTACATTTAAATTTTAGAGGTGGGAAGAATACTTCCCTAGGAACCATTCACCATCATAAAGAAAATTCAACTTAATGGCAATTATTTGCCATGAAAAGATGAGAAGCACGTTGGAATGCACAAAGGGACATCACATTCTGCACACATGTAGCGAGTCCTCTTTTCTTGTACCTTTCTGCTACATTTCCTACATCGTCTATGGTTGGAAACCATCTTTGGCATATGATTTCTCACACTGGCTAAGCACACATCATCCGGAACCACATACTCCCTTGCTTGGAAGCTAGCAAGATGTCCTTTCCTTTTTCTTGAGGAATATTGATCTATTATATAGCTGACGAGCTAATGCTATACGCCTTTGTTCAAAAGAAAAAGTGGTGTCATAGGTAACTGCCTAACGAACTAAATGTTCTAATTTTTCAAAAATACAAATTGTACAGGACTTTTATTTATGATGCAATGGTATTTTTACATTTCACTTGTTAGGCCTATTACTTATTATTCAAATTAGACAGCTACTCGCTCAAAAAGTGCAAAAATGTATAAGAAATGTAGCAAATATAGTTACAATAAAAACTCTGTTTTCTTTATTTATTATCTAAATCTATTATTTATGAACTACTTTTTTTCAAATAGAATTCAAATTGCACCTGGTTTTTATATGATGCTATTGCACTTTCACATTTCAACCATTATTTATTATACAATATTAGATAGTTAGTGCACAAAATATACAGAATACTATTTTTATTGTAATAACACTTTCTTGTGTTATTACAGTAAAAACAGTATTTTACTCAAATTTACAGTAGAATCGTTGAGACATACAAATTTCACATCGAAAGAGGTGTCATAGGAGAACAAATCTGACACAAAGTTTTCAAACTTTCAAAACACAAGTGCTAATTCTATTCGATCGATCGAACAATAGATGGCAGAGCAAATTGAAGCTGGAATTAGTTTTCCCACCATTATAATAGCAAGACCAATATATTATAATAGGTTTTGCACTTCCCACAAGTGTATTTTGTAAGATATTGTAGATGGGAAGTTATCTTCCCAACGCCCATGAAAAGGGTTAATATAAAGTAAAATATTTGTAACCCATTTCCATTATGGTGAAAACTAAAATAAATTAGTTATAATTTGTAACGTGTTACAAAACAAATTTTGAGTAAAAATTAAAATTTTTAAATAAAACCTTTTAGATTGAAACGTAAAGTACAAGTAATGACAAGAAATGGACAAGTAATGAAGACGGGCCGTATATATACGCGGGTGCAGTCTGTCGGATATGCAAGTTTAAATGGGAATGGAATCTCGCCGCTACATGCAATAATAACTTGTCAAAAATATATCTGTATAGAAGAGTTGTATACCAGATCAACAGTTTAGTTTTATTTTGCGCATGATCCCGATATGTGAAGTAGTATTATTCTTTGTATTGTATTGTACGAAGATAGCTATTTCTTTGGAAATGTGTTTCTATACTTTAATGCAAAAATTATAGTTTGAATAAGTACTACTTCAGATATCACAATGTTTATTTATACTTTATTTTTACTACAATGTTTATACCATTCAGAACATCAAAGTTAAATTTGTAATTTTTCTATTATGCATTGAAATAATTATTTAACTTGGAAGTTGAAGGCCAGATATTTAGTTCAAAAAGAGATTCATGAGTACTGATTTGAGAGTCACTGATCTAGAAGAAAAAGGACTCTGAAGACACGGGATGATCCACAAATTTTTGAACTACCAACTAAAAAAAAACTTTCGATTCATGAAATTTTGAAAAGTTACAACGAAAAATCTTCCCGTTTCAGTTTGGAAGAGTCTTAAATCAAACACTAATACAAAATTTCTGAAAATGTAGAAAACATTTGATTTATTGAAACATCTTCGAATAGTAAGATTGAAATAGGTTAAAAATGACATCTTGAAACGATGGGCAGAAGTAAGAGCTTGATGATCTCGATAGTGTTGTGTCTCATGAGCTCCAATTTTCTTCTCCTTTGGCATTGTAGGTTTTAGAACTTTTTCTCTTTTATTTTATTATATATATATATATATACTATCGAAAATAATCGAAAGAATGCTTCCTTCAACAAATGGGAAGATCAGCAACAGTTTTAGGAGTTTAAATATCCGCGAAGACTATTCTCTCTAAATCGGGTCCCCCCTCCCCATCCGTCTAAATTGGCACTCTGAGCTAGAACAACTCAACTTCGCAAATGAACGCTTCTACTAAGTATCATGTAAATAGTCAATGAGATAGAGAATAGGAGTTGTTTGTGGACAATATCCCCACACTAGTGAGTTCCTGAATTACAGTCGCTTAACTATCAGAAGATATCCGAGGATTTCTCTTTAGCGCAGTGTTTCTCAAACTGTGGGGCGCGCCTCCCTTGGGGGCCGTGAGAGCTTGTCGAAGGGGGCGCGAGCATATTGAACAGTCGAGCTATTTCCTTCCCAAAGCTAATCGTTTTCCACGTAGGCGCGTATAAGATATATATTGGGGGGGGATAAAAAAAGAAATAATCTGAAATAAGTAAATCCTTCGCAAACATTGTTAAGGTCCTTTTATTGCATTCCTAAGCCTTCGGAAAAATTTTATGAATAACAGTGCCCAGAAAAGATCATACTTCGGAAAGACGTATATTTACGTCAGGGGAAATTAATGCTAGCCATTTATATAGGCCGCTGGTACTTTAGAGGTCAAAGTCGTATCGTAGTTTTTGCATCAAAGTATAGCATTATTGAATTCAATACATTGTTATTGTATTAGGGGGGCGCGATGAAAATTATGATTGAATATTGGGCCGCGAATATTGAAACTGAGAAGCACTGCTTTAGCGAGTTTCAGAGATTGTATCTCATTTAAGATAAGTATCCGTTACTAGTTTGTCTTGTCAGCTATTTTCTAGTTTGTCTCTTGTACGCATATCATGTACTTAGTTCTAACGCTTAAAATAATAATAAATTATTGTGAATACCTGTTGGTAATCATTTCGTGTCCGATTTAATGACCTCAATCCATGATGCATTCGGATACCCCAGGGGAACCTCAACGATCAGTGAGATCTCCATCCCAACCAACATGAGGAGAAAGTACTGCGGAAACGTTACAGTGAATTTCAGGACGTTTGGACTCTGCACAATATCAACAGTTTTCTATGATCATCTGATACCATTTGAGGCTTTGGTCGCGATAGCCTAGTGGTCATGGTCACGAACTCCTAGCCGGCGTTTCATGAGTTCGAACTTTAGTGTCACTGAAAATCCACCATGTAGAAGGGGTAAATCTGTCGTGGTTTAAATGTCCTCCCGTTGACGTGAAGTGGTAGTTTGGAAAGAGGATGCTAGCTCTGGTATCATCCTCATTACTTGACCATTTTTCAAAATTACCAGCTCCATCGCCAATAGCCTTCGTCTTATTTCAGCGTGAAATACTTCTTAACACCCATCTAAATTCACTAAGGAATGATTTAAAAAAGAAAAAAATGTTAATGTTTTATCAAGACGAAGTGGAAATTTAATCTTGACCACCATGAAGAACTTTTGAGTGTCTCGTGTCGCAAAGTTTATGTTAATAATAAACAGTTTTCATCTGCCAGGAGCTGGATGCCACCATCGTAAAAGAACTGCACTAAAATTTCTGAAATTGAACTTGACCAACTGGTAATTTTTATAAACAAAATTTGATCTGAGTTAATCACAAAAAAGGGAGTACCAATATTTTGTTTAATCTTCTTATTTTTCTGTTTTTAGACAAATGGTGTTTTAATTTGTCAACAGTGCACTTTTTTCCTTTGTTTCTAATATTTTTATTACTTTAATCGTTTATTGCAGTGGTCTTCAAACTTTGTCGACTCAGAGAACCCTTGAAACTATTAGGTATTTTCGGGAAACCCCATCCAAAAAAGCCTTAGAAGAATATATCAAAATGACGTTTAAAGTACATCAACATATTATAGGTACTTTAAATAAAGACAACTAAAGGAAACATTTTCTCTTTTATTAAAATATTTAATATAATATTAATGTAATTTAACACAATATTAATGTGTTTGCACATATCTTTAACCAAACTGTTTAGGTCTGTTGAAGCTATGTGCAGTCGCTTTTCATATTTTACTTTAATTTGTTTCCATATTGCGCTTGTGCAGCCACATATACGTTGAAAAATATTTTTAACTAAGATGTATTGTTCAAAATGTGGCATTAAAGTGCTTATAACTTTTGTAAATTCAGCAAATTTGCAGCCTAAAATTTTAGGAGCTGTTTCTACTTTAATTTAGACGTTAAGGTATCCGACTACGTTCGGAATCGTGATTTGAAAAAGGCGCATAAATGGATAATTTTCATGATATTTAGTAACACTTAGATTAGAATACATATATAAAACTGTTTAAAGGACATTTTGACAAAAAAAATTTATTTAAATACAATATTTAAGCTAAAAATCAACTTAGAATAACCTTTTTCAAAATGTTCTCCTTTTGTGAAAAATGATTATAATAATATTTTGCCTGTATATAGCTCAGATATCTGTACAGAGACTCAACTAGAATTTTTGAAGTATATAACTTAGAAGTGGGTTTATTCATGTTTTACGACAACAGAGAGGAGAAATTTTTTAAAAAAAACGCTGATAATTATTTCGATTGATTGTAACTCTGAAAATAATGTGAATTTTTCAAAAATCGTATTTGAGCCTCTGTACAGAGATCTGAGCTATATACAGACAAAATATTATTATAATAGAAGCATTTTTCACAGAAAGAAGAACATTTAGAAAAAAGGGTATTCTAAGTTCATTTTTTGCCGAAATATTGTATTTAAATAATTTTTTTTGTCAAAATGTCCTTAAAACAATTTTATACATGTATTCTAATCTAAGTGACACTAAATATTATGAAAATTATCCATTTATGCGCTTTTTTAAAATCACAGTTCCGAACGTAGTCGGATACTTTAAAGTCGAATCTGTTGATATGTCCATCAGTTGTTTCCTCTCCTTCATTGGAAGTATTTTAATTTATCCATTCATGCTGGAAGCTCGAGACTTTCATGAAATTTAAGATTTCATTTTAGCAATAAATTACTCGTTTATATTTGTTTTTACATGTAAACTACCTTTAAAAATTCGATCTTTTAGAAAAATTAAAATTTTACTAAGATTTCGGCATTTTGTTTAAGCAAATAGTGATTACATGCGAGACCCCAATCAAAGTTCCAGGGAACACTAGGAATTTGTGGAACCCAGGTTGAAGGCCTATAGTTTATTGCATTATTCAGAATTATTAAAACCTAATTATCATAAATATGTTTTAATATTATATTTCATATGTTTAAGTTATAAATGCACCTTTACTTATTTTATAACTTTTAATATTATAATGGTCTTATAATTTCTTAAGGTATCCGACTAGGTTGAAAAAGTGCATTTTAGGTGTTTGATGTTTGATGTTGTTTGGGTCATTAGGGAAAAAAGAAATTAATTATTGAGGAAGAAGGACTAATATATAAAACTAGAGAGTTTTTTAAGTTCTTTTTATAGCATTTACTTTATCTAACTAATAAAAATATTTTTTTTAATTCTTTTTCGAAAAATGAACTTTTCATGATAATTTGTGCACGAAAAACGGGGATATCTTCTAAATAATCCAATCAAATACAATGAAATTTATAACATATGTGCTATGAGCCCTTCAGAATGTAACAAACTGCAGGTTTTAAGACAGCTACATTTAATCACATTTTACAGCCACTTTTAGCTTAGAACATGCAGTAATTTTGACGAAAAGTCATGACCATCAAATTTAAATGCTAACAAAATATTTATTTCTTATACTTTTTATCCTGCGGTTTGTGACACTTCAGAGGGATCAAGAAGTATATCAATGACGTTAAAATTGCATAATGTGCAATTTATTTTTATTTCGCACGTTTTTCTTAACTTAAAAAATTTTGCTAAATTTTACTGAAAATAATATATTTTTTAAAAAAAAAGGGTGCGATACATGTTAGTTATTTAATTGCTATGACTTTTTAAGCCTATCTATGTTTTTTAAAACAATAAAATTATTCAGAAAATCAATCTTTGAAAAATTTATCTCCAAACCTAGACGGATACCTTAACGGGCTGCCTTTACCGTTTGAATTAAAGTGTGTGTATGATGAACATTTTTAAAGAAGTATTTTATTTCTTTCTGTTCTCCCCTCCCCTTCCTTTTTAATATAGCAATCAATTCAAAAGAAATTCGACGAAGATATTTTAAGTCAGCATTTATATTGCTTCTTATTCTCTCTTCGAAGTAGACATATTTGTTCACTTAAATTAAATTAAATATTTAATTGGCTGAAATTGCATTGTATTTTTCCTTCCTCAATTTGAATGAAAATAAATTTTATATTTCAAAATGTGTTATTCCCTCAGTGTCTTTAACATTCGAATACTTTGTTAATTGCCAGACCGAAGAACAAAATTTCTTAGCCATTTCTTGTTTTTCATGGTACACGTGTTGAAAATGCCACGCGCTGTAGAAGAAAAAAAAAGGGAATGAAAAAGAACTCTCTTCAAAATATAGAAGCCATATTAGATTTCATTGCCTTTTTATGATACTTGCATTTTCAGGTTTCTCCTAATAAACTAGAAAGTATTGAAAATCTATCATGGACAATAAGAACATTTTTTTTTCCTTTAGTGAGTGCTCTCTCAATTCCTTTCAAAGTTTCCCAAGCTTCAAAGAGCCATTAATTAATAATTCGGAAGCCAACTGAGCGCTGAATATAAAATTTAATAAAAGTTAAGAGTTTTTTTTTCTGGAAAGACGGCACGTGTTTGACCTCATCATAAATGTAGAAATTATTTATCGTCGCAGCCAGTAAATTACGGTTGAAATTTACAGAGGCAAAACAATTGGACATCTCGCAACACCATAACCTTGAAGTATTAACTTTTTTTAAGTTCAGTTGCACAGATAGGCAGTCCGTCAACAAATGTATCATGATCGTAAGAATCTTAAATATACCCTGTGCTGTGGATTGGGATGAGATAGGAATTAAATTTATTGTCCTACTCAAGACTCACGTGATAGGTTACACTCATGACTCTCTGCACCTGTGAAGTCAAATAATGGTCTTCACCATTTCCCATTGAAATTTTCTGCGTACAAGAAGAGTCTTTTTCTATTCCGAACAAAAAAAGGGGGTATGTCATTTGAAGAAAAATCTAATTTTTTTTCTGAAAAAACTAATAAAAAATTTCTCCAACTGCTAAAATAATTCGTCGATTCGGCGGTTATTATTCGCTAAATAGATGTCCTTCGCCTTCATTTTAATCGTGAAAATAGAATAATTCGTTACATCGCGAAATTTGTTAAATAGGGTTTCGTTAAATCGGAGTCCAACTGTATTATGAAATTTTAAAAACACTATATTATAAACAGATCTATGAATTATAATGTTGCAAATTTTCATGAAAATTGAGACATTTTTCTGTCAGAAAATGTACTTCATGTTTAGTTCAAGCTCTCCTATATTTGGCGAAAACAGCCTTATAGATTTAAAGTAGTGTAAATATCGAATTAAAACCATGTTTTGCTCCTTTTTATTGTATTAAGCACTTAAAACATCTCATAGAAATCCGAAATAAAATTTTCTTAAAACTTAATTTTGTGTTACTTTCCTCTAAAAGTTTTTAAGCATGTGATTGCTATTGATATAATATCCCCGCTTCCCGGTAAGGAATCTTAGGAAAACCTTTTCAAATACGTTAAGAAAATTGGAATATATACACATAAGAAAAAGTTTGGATAACCGAGCCATAAAATATATCTTCAAAAAATATTTGTCTAAATTGTAGTAAGTAAAAATAATTAACGGAAATCCATTTCTGTTTTTTTCCAATTTATTTTCTATCTCAAAGGTATTTTGTTAACTAACAAGAACTCTACAGCTATAAGAAAAATTAAAACTATTACTAATAACATGACAGGTTTGTTCACATAAAAAAAAAACATATGTATTCAATAAACCATGTAACCAAAGAAAAAGTTGTAAGACAGATAAAACAATATAGTTCTTTGATTTTCTCAACCTCTTTTGTCATTCACACACATGTACATGTATACGTTATTCAGTCTGAATGACCATATTTTTTTTTTAAGTAGTTGAAAAAATATATGAACTTAAATATACTTTAGAGTTTGTAAAATCTGAAAGGAATGATTAAAAAATGAGGAGTTTCAAATAGTTCCACTTGAAAAAGGGACTGCTTGTAAACAAATAAAATATAAATCAGGTCATTTATGTATATAGTACCATGTTTTATAAAAAAAAGTTAGTATAAGATTCTAATTCCATTTTTCTTTCCTTTTTTTCATTGAGAAATATATTCTTCGTAAAGTTTCTAAGAAAAAAAAATCTGTAAATGTCTTACATAATATTTTTTTAACTATGCTTTTCGTCGAATCTTTCTCTTTTACCTCTCTTTAAACTTCTGCTATTTAAAATCTAGAACGCATTTCTGCTTTTTGAGTACAGGCCTTTTTGAAAATACAAGTAGTTTTTTTTAAAAAAAAAACAGTTATCGAGTTTTTCTTTTGAAGATTTACTCGCATATAACATCAATAATTCCATGTTCTAACTTGTAGGATGAAAAAAAAGGCTATTTAAGATTTATTGTTTATTTTTTAATCCCTTCACATTAAATATGGTGGATAAATTAAGAGTCATCGATCATAGCCAAGAGATGGCGCCACAACTCTTTTTTTCTCTCGAGCTACAGGTAGTCGAATACGCAGTTCCGCCATTAAAAACACTGCGTTGTCAAAAGTACACTTTCGCCTCCATTTGTCAAAATTGAAAACTTGGCTATCATAGAAATTAATTTGTATACCTCATGTAAAATATTAATGTGATATCGCTTTCTCATTCAAATAACAAAGTTCGCTTAAAAAATTAATAATGTAATTATTTGGGAACAGATAATATTTTCGATTGGGAATTTAATTTTGAAAAACTGGCTTTTCTAAAATTAACAGTCATAAATTATTTTAAAAAAAAAAAAGTTTGGAAAGATTGGCATAGTGAATTCAAAACTCCCTTTTAAAAGAAATTTTTAATTAAAAAATAAAATAAAATAGAGTAATGTACATATCACACTATAATTTCGACAGTGACTTTTTTTAAAAAAATTTCAATACCAAAGAAGCAGTAAAATGGTAATGTGAGTTTTTTTCCTTGTAACAATTTAATAAGCGTCCTCTCATCGAAATAAATGTTAAAAAACTCTAAAAGATCTGTTTCTCTATAACAAGAAATACTTTAAATTTTTTTTTTAATCATAAAAGAGCTCATATTCCTAAACTTCATTTCTCTTGTGGTAGAACTTAACATAAAAGTTAATTTTAATTTTATTTTTTCCCTTTATCTACATGCCAGGGAGCATCTTTTCCGCTTAGGTAGAAATTCTGCAAAAAAAAAAATTTTTTATCCATCCTATTACTCAAGCAGTCATCACTGCAAATGCACCTGCATCAGTTGAGTATTATAGAATAACAAAGTACTATATATTAAAAAGGATAAACAAAAGGATGGATAATAAAATGAAAGCCAAACTTACATGGAGAAAACAATAATATAGAATAAGTAAGCATTAATTGTTCACATAAGAAGTGTAAGCATGATTTTTGTTAAGATGAAATGTTATGAATTTCCAACAGTTTTTTTTATATATATTGAATTCAGAAGCACGATTTTTAAGTAGTTTATTGCTCTCTTTTTACTTAGCTTCTTTTTTCCATTTGGACTCATCCCTGAAATTAGTCTTAACAAACGTGACAGGATTTATTCAAAGACGAATTTTGTTCACTTTCATTTTGAGAGAGATTTGTTATGGTACCTGATGAAGTGTTATAAAAACATTGCGATTTATTTTGCCTGGAGATGTTCCCAAGTATGCTTTATCAGGCTTGTAATTTATGATGATGTAAGAGCAATCATATGAGAAATATAAAATAACAGAAAGGAATTCCAATAAAATTTCCCTATATATAATAGATGTGGGTGTGTACTTCCTTTTTTTATAAATATTTTAGAGAAGTTATTAATAAATTATGCATTTTTTTCAAAGTGCAACTGACCTGATTTCAAACATATAAGCAAACCGTTTAATTATATTATGATGTGCTTAGAAAATGCGAAATATCATTTCTGACTATAGAAACTGGCCCTGAAGAAAGTGTTAAGGTTAGGATAAAGATATTTAACAATTTTTTGAGGAAATTTTAAAAAAATAATGCAACAGTCTAATTAAATTCAGGCTCATTCGAATCGCGCTTTTATTTGTATAAAATATAATGAGGTATAATTTACCATCTATACTTATATAAAAATGATCTTAATTTTCAAAATGTTTTAATTGATATCAATAAGAAATTCTTAAAGGGTATAAAAGTAGCGTCATATTCAGTGAAAAAATGTTGCAGGCATTTCTGCTTCAAGCCACAGTAAAAAGGTTGATTTTTTTAAAAAGGATCTCTTCAAAATAGTATTTCCAACTGCATTTCGAAACAATTTTCAGTTTTAAAAAGCAAAAGGCTGTTTTCAAATTTTTGTACATCAAACAAAAACACACATATTAATGATGATTTTTTTTTTAATTTCATGTAATGCCAAAGACTTAAAGAAAGTTAATGTTCTATTTCTTGATTTGTTGTTAAATGTTCTGTCAAAACCATCATTCATTAAGACGTATTTTGTAATAACTATAACATATTAATTTAACTATATGGCACAATAACTTATCTAATTAACTAACTTAATTTAACTAATTTGTCTATTACACATTAATCAACAGACTCAAAATGCATTAGTAGAATAGTATTCTTTTTTTCGTGTGGCAACATCTTTAACTAGATTTTTCTTTTTTAGTTTTATTTTTTATCACATTTTTATATCAGCTATACATCGCATGGATTTTAAAGAAGTTATTTTCTGATTTCGTACTAATTGATTCTTTAATTCTTTTTATTATTTAAAATTATTACTATTATTTTCATTTGAGCTAAATGAGATATCTGAAAATTATTTTTCATGCTTTCTCGGAAATTTTTCCATCTTTAATGAAATTAACATTTGAATAATGTTTCTTTTAAAACGCTTGTTCGCTATCAAATATGAATAAGATCTCATCATATCCAAGTCTTCTTATGCCTTAATTAAGAGTGTTCATTCTTAAGCATGAGACTTACAGTACTTCTAGTAGTCTTTAGCCATTTCTGTCTGAAAGTAAGATTTCATTCCATTCTTCTATACATCACATTCTATTCTATTTTTTCCAGTGAACCTAAATTCATTTCCCGAAGTTACTTATGGAAATATACAGGGAGCTGAAGTAAATTATATTTTATTTTAGTATCTAGAGTGTTCTTGGACGCAATCAAGAAGAGAAAATGAAGGTTTGAATTACACTATTCCCTAAAGAGGAATATCGCCAAACACTATTGTTGCTGTTTCAGAGATTTCATGTAAGATAAGACTACTTAACCTCTTAAGTGGTTTGCCCATACAACGTACGGGCTACCGAAAGTTGGCCGCAACTTGTTTGCCCGTACTCTGTACGGGCACTGATATTTTCTTTCTTTCTTTGATTTGAGCGTACTTTTAATTCTTATGGTGTATTATTTAGTACTAGTATTTTGAAAAGGTGATACAGTTTGTCTATGGCAGGGGTGGGCAGACTTTTCCTGGGTACGCGGGCTACTTCTAATTTTTTCAAGGTGTTACTGTCCACTCAGGGGGGCAACGGTCCATACACTTCCCCATAACCCTTAATTTTTTTCCGGATTGATTATAATCACATGTGTATACTACGTAAAATTTAATTAAATATTTGTTATTAATAATTTTTTATTAATTAATGGTGATTATTTATTCAGTAGTTTATTTTTTACTGTTTTTTGTTCCTGATTATCTGCAAATGGCCCTCTTAACAACACCAGTAAAAGGAATTCAGACGGAAAAAGTCTCTTATCGCAGTCAACGCAAACGACACTGAACTCTCTCCTAAACTCGTTCGAATTATATTTCAGAGGTCTTTTTTTTTATCACCTCATGGAAATTTCTGTAAGAGCCAATCCTAGAGCCTTCTCAATGATTCTTTGGCAACCTTTGGAGAAGAAAGGATATTGCTACGAAATTATAATATAAGGCAAATGAGAAACGAAAGCCATCAAATGGTGCCAAAAACAGCTTTGTTGAACGAATTTGTGCCCCAATTATTCCTTTTCAGGTATGTAAAGTAATCTTAATTCATCGGTGAGAATTCATCAAGTCTATTTAAACTATTACAGATGTTTGGAAAAAAAATCCGGGGTTATTTTCACGAAACAAAAGGTCTAAATTTCTCAATGTTTTTGTTGCAATATTTAAAGGAATTCATATGTATTAATTTTTACATAAATTATAGCTAACCTGATTCGAAATATGAATGTTATATTGATTATGATACGAATGTTATAAACTAATGTTCGAATGTTATATTGATTATTCACTAAACATATTATAAGTCGTGATTGTTTTTTCAATTACACCTTTAGTAAGATTATTACATACTTCACACAATGCAAACGCACTTTTCTTTATTTTTCTCTTTCTTTCGTTGTAAACATAACAGCTCAATATAAACTACAGGCAATAAATATACTTTTGCATATTATCCCAAACTATATCCTTAATCACGAAATATCAATTACTTTTTCTCAAAAGTTCGTAGCTTTTATGTCGATGCTTTTTATTATCATTTTACGACTAAGTACAATATAACGGGCTTTCAGATCATATTTCGTCACAAATTTTTTAAGGACTCATTTTCGTTAAAAATGCTAACAGAGTTTTATTATATTCATATAGATAACAGCATAATTTTTAAGGACTTAATAATGACACAATAATCATTCAGTTATAATCTTTAAGTTCTTTTTTAAAAAAAATATTTAGAACATGGAATTTTTTTCGGTTACGAAAAAAAAAAGAATTAATAATTTTAATAAAATAAAATAATATAATTTTGCTTAATTAAACAAATATTCTTTCATTTAGAAATTTTGTAAGGATTCTAAAAACTTGAATAATTGAAAATTAAGTGATGGCCAGAAATATATTTGTAAAATTCAAAATTATTTCTAAAAAGGAATTTTATAAGTGATACATTTTTTAATTTTGGTATTATCTTATTGGATAGAAATTATTTCCATTTTAAAGTTTTCTTGGGAGGTACTTTTCAGCCCTTGTAGAGATATATTTTTTGGAATAATTCACATAAGATATCATACCTCTTAAATTTCTTTTGGTATCTTTTACTTTGAAGAAACTTTATTAATGGTAATAAAATGCCTGAATAAGCCTTATTAGTTTCAAATATTCCTTTATATATATATATATATATATATATATATAAGCTGATAGAGACAAACCTCTTACTTTAAGCACCAACTAATATTTGAAAAGTTCTGGTAATTTTGAATTTATCAATCTAATGATAACTAATTTCTTGCACTTATGAGGATATTTATCAGCGATATTTCATGTGATATCGTAGGTAAGGTAGCTTCACATTTTTATCATAATCCAAAACTAAATTTTGTTCCAATTTATCTTCCTGTCATTTTTAATAGTTTTGACTTTCAAGGAAACAATTACAAGTACAGCAGTATTTATTTTTTGACCATGAAGAAGAAAATGCCGTGTTTTATTATTAAAACAGGAACTTTGTATTTTTTTAAAAGGATAATTTCTAATGGGAAAATTCAGAATTCCAACCACAGTAAATTTTTCATTCGTTTTTTAATCGTTCAATCAGTTTAGCATCATTCTTCGATGAGTCCCTAGATTTTAATAATCTTCTGTACTTTATTACTTATTTATTTTAGGCAATCAAAAAATTCCCTTTTTTTTATAGCGAAAAACATTTTTAAGGATTGTTATTCGACAAAAGGAATTGCTCGCCATGCTTTTCATTTAATTTATTACCTGAATCTCGAGCAAATTAGTTAATTTTAAAACATAGTTTTGATCCTTAAAAATATCTATGAGACATAACGTAAAACGAGTCTTTGCTTTATGAATTTAAACTTGGGTTATTAAAAATGAAACAGAAGTACTATGTTTGGGAAAAAATTGATAGATCAAGAACGATCCCGAGATTATTTTAAAAAATTTCTGCCTGGGCTGAATCCCTCCCTACAAACGACACCAGGATATGCAGACAATCGAATTTAAATATCGACGAATTGGAAACAGTGATGGAAAACCAGTCCCAAGTTAATAAGTCAGCTGTTTTAAAAAGTATTCAATGTAAGAAAAAAAATAAGAAGCATTTATACAAAATAGGAAAAAGAGGTGGTAATTATGTAAAATAAGTAACGCATAATCACACGTTGTAACAGAGACTAAAGTAAAAATTATATATGCATTTCAGGTGGGAGTTCATCCTCATTTTCCTTATTCTCTAGTCAGGAAATTGTTTTGGCTGTAGAGCCATATTTTGGAAGTGCAGCCTACCGTACCTTTTTTAAAGGATTGTATTCAATAGTTAACTCAGAATAGGTATAAATTGTACCATAAAAACCAATAAATATAACAGTGGGAGTGTGTTTAATTCAATTTATTTACTGTGCTAATTTCATATTTTTAGCTGCAAGCACATTTAATTTTACAATCAGATAATGAGACAAATATACCCTATCACACATTTTTCTACAATTTTTTTGAAATGAGGAGTGAAATTGCTTGTTGAAATTCTCATTACACAGCGTGCAAGTTAATGCCAACCAACTTGCATCTATATTTATGCTTGTAGATCTTCAGGCAAGAGAAATTTGTCTCACAAATACATGTCGACCCAAATATGGAGAATATTTTCTCTACATTTGGTTTTCTGACTGATATGGCGGGCCACGAAAAAACTCTTTGAAGGCAGGCCACTATTTGTCCACCCAGCTCTTGACAAATCTCCATCGGATTATCATCAGTTTTTTATCTTTGGGAAATCATATATGTGAGAAACAGTTGAATAATAAAAGAAATTGAAAAGAGAGCCGTCTATATATATATATATATATATATATATATATATATATATATATATATATATATATATGTATGTATTTTAAAAATAAAAACAAGCAGTTTTATACAAAAATAGGATTGATACATTAGTTTCCTAGTCTTGGAAATGATTGTCCAGTGGAGAGTAGATAGATAATTTTATATAAAAATATTCACATTTTTTTGTTGTTGTTTTATTTAAAAACAGTATTAGTTTTTAATGAATATTTTAAATTTCAAACATAAATAAATATTTTCAAAAATAAACAGCAAACGGATTTGATGAATCTTTACATCTATGAACTGTTTTAACTTTCAAGGATAGTATAGTCACAGTTGTATTCAAAATAAATCTCATACTAGCATTTATCAGAACAATGTAATTTCAAAACGCAAAGCTCAAATACCCCTCTTTGCATTTCAAACTCTTTGCGAGTGCAGTGAAAATATTTCAAAATTCAGTAGCTAATTCGCAGATCTTTCTCTTTTCAAGTACACATATATCACTAATAGCAAAAGATACAATACGTAACAAAATCGTAGGATTTTAATGGAAAACGAGCTTTCTAATGGATAATTATGAAGAGCTTTTTAAAAACTTATTTATGTGAATCAACATGGATAATTTTTTAAAAAAGCAACAACTGTACATTTGCGAATACAAGCTGATTCGCGTATTATAAGCCCAAAATGCATTTTTTCTGTAAAAAAACTACCCGAAATTTGAAACCTGTAAATAAGCCGAAATGAAATAATAATAATAATAATAATAACTCCTGTGATTTTTAAACATGTCACCATGGAAACGAAAATGTTGCCATGTTGGTAAAATGGGTGGAATATTTTACAATCAAATTAATAAAGTAAAATAAAAACGCCAACGACATTAGTTTTATATGTGACAACCCGATTGGAAGGTAATGCATTTTTTTAAAAAAAAAAAATGAATTATCTTGTATAATATCGGAGCTACTGTTATATTTTTTGGAAAATGAACGGAAAGAAAAATTCGTATATACGGCACGTAATCGTCAACCTATGTTTCATGCCATGGAAGAAAAACCTACTGTATTATTATCACATGCATTCAGACATCCCACTGAGTAAATGTAAATTACGAACTATACGGAAACTTGAACTCTGACAATGACTTAGAAGAATTTATGTGACTTTTTTCTTCTTTTAGAATAAAAATTCCTTTTAAAACGCTCAAAGAATTACAAAATTAAAATCGGCATGGTTAGGAAAAAAGGGGTTTTTAAAAAAAAAAAGTTTTTTTAAGATACCTTTTTTCTGAAATTATCGGATTCGGGTATATGCAAACCCCTTGCCTCACCTTTAAAATGTTCCAAAAACTCTCGGCTGATACACGGAAATGTAATAGATCAAAGGTATTCATTCATTTATATCTTACTTACCTTATTATATATCATAAAAATTTGTTATGTATAAATTATATCAAGTTATAAAATTATATATCAAGTTTGAATATCGTTAATCAGTAACATGCATTCTTTTAAAAAAAATAGTGATAGTTATAAAAAAAAACTCAATTACATTAATATAAAATGCTCTGTTTATTTTAACCAAAATACTAAAAAAT
>BMAV01023469.1:0-55813 GCA_019973955.1 Trichonephila inaurata madagascariensis
CCTTTTTTTTATTTTCCCTTTATCTAAAAATTTTACATACAAAACAATACTCAGTTGTTGTCGAAAATAATCTCAAAAAAAGACTCACCTTAAAATTTGTAGACGTAGACATAAGAACACTCAGGAACTCTCTTTACACACAAATCACTTCTTAAAAAACCGCATTCTCACAAACAGGCAGGAACTCATGTCGTCTTGACACTGGGAACTCTTGAAAAACGTCCCTCAAAACAAACGGGCAAACAGGTCCTCTTAAATCCTCATTGATTCATCAGGCAGGAACAGGAGACACTTGATCCGGCTCTTCTCACAGCTGGGGACCCCGGGGAAAACATCTCATAGCAGGAAATTTCCCAAAAATCACGCGGCACCCTTCATCACTAGCAGGAACAGAAACCTCTTGAAGTCGGCGCTCCCAAAAATCAGGCGGGCATTAAAATTTCTCATTACATTCGCACAGGCTGGCCGTTTTTCCATAAACTAAGGATTCCGGGCATCTATTTACTCAAATGCCGGATCTACACCGCTGCCACCATTTAATTATATATATATATATATATATATATATATATATATATATATATAGCTGTAATGTCGTCAGTAGTTAGAAAACAAGAAAATTTGTCACAGCCTCATTTTAAAATTTAAACAGTATTTAATAGCTTCATATGTTATTAAAAAGTCCAATAACTATGCCAAGCCGGGCGGACAGTCTTTTTCACTGGAGGTCAATCCTTATTCCGAAAGACACTCGACAATCTCTTGCTTTTCCGGGTTCCTCTCCAGTTTACTCCATGGTTCTCTGTTTCCGTCCAGGGCTCCGTCCGTCTCACTCCAGGGCTCTATCCCTCTGTTTCCATCCAGGGCTCTCTCCAAGTTTTCACCTCTCCCCGTCCAAGTTCCCTTTTCGTCCACAATTAACCCCTTTTAAACACCAGGGGCGGGTCCACCACACGCCCCTCGTCTTCCTCATTGGCAGGTCAAAAAAAGGTCTGCCCTCGTCCCCGGGCCACTTTCGTCTCCCATTTGCACGGCAAACACAAACACATTCCTCGTCTGTCTGGAATCCAAGGGCGCCATAATTCTCATCCAACTTCTGAAATTTCCATTCATCTCGCCACCTGGGCCTCATAGCCCTATTCTTTAGGCACCGGCATTCTTTAGCCAATGTAAATTCCAGACCCGATGTCTGCGCTTGTCCGAGGCCAAACAACAAAAAAAGACCCCATGGCCACCTGCTCTTGTCACCCAACGTCTGTTTGAAGCCATAAAACTTCGCTTGAATAGAGGGGTGGGGTTCACCCCATCTAAGACGTCACACATTCAAAACTGGTAATTTCGTCTTTCTTAATGAAATTAGTAAACAGTTGTTCGTCTAATTGTTTCTTTTTTTCCTTTTTCGTTGAATTGTCACCAGCTTTTTTTTAATTTTTTCCATTAAGTGGATGGAAACCGGGGGAAAATGCAAGGATATCATTTTATAATTTTGGATACACCTGGGTTTTTTCCTCCCAAAGTCGCTGTTTTTTCTTTTCTCACAATGAAAGATTCAGGGAAATGTTTAATGCACCAAACATATTGTTAGTTTTTTTTAAATCCTGGGAATTTTTCCCTTTTTCAAGTTTGTAAAACTGTTCATTTTTTGGGGAAACGAAACACAGAAACGTAGGGTCCCCCGGTTTTTTGAAAAAATTGGCAAACAGTAACGAGGATTATTAGAAATGTGTACAGCTTTAGGTTAAGTTATTAATAATATTTTTTCATTAATTAAGATTTGACAGAATAAAAAAAAACACTAATTTTACATTTAAGCACTAAACCCTAAAACAAAATATCTTTTTCAAATAATGAAGGATGCGGATATATGCGTCAGTTTATTATATCGTGTTTCAAGACTCAAAGAATAAAAAACAATGATAAAATAATAAAATATCGTACCTTTTTTTTTTTTGCTTAAAAAAAATCCTAAATTAAACCCTTTTTTTGCAAAAAATCCAGTCAATTTACCCCCAAATTAATGAAAAATAAATTACACGGGGGAAAAACCTATAACCCCGTCGGCATAAAAAGATGGAAGTGGGAATGAAAGTTTCTCCCCCCAAAATTTCCCTTTCCCTTTTTTTAAATCGGGGGCCATTTTTCAGGTCAGCCCAAAGTTTTGGGGCTTCCTCTCTTCTAGATAGCTTTGATTTTGGTTTAAAAAAGGGCAACAATCTTGTTATCTGATTTTTATTTTTAGAACAGGGGTGTCTAACCCGGACCGGGAACCACCCAAAAACATTAAAATTTCGGGGGGCCGCACATAAAAATTTTTCCTTTATATCAGTTTTTGGAAACAAAAAAAAACATTTATTGGGTAAAAATTCAAAACAGAATGAATTATTATAATTTTTTTTCATTTTTTTTTCATGTTTACAGACAAAAGATAAAAAATAATAAATATTTGTTTAATTAAAATGCAATGATCAAATAATGTTTGAAATATTGAGTTCCCATTTTTTTTTGAAAATTACGGTGTTCCTTTGAATTCATTTTTTCGTTATTTCATTGTTGAAATTTGATAGTACTGTCATTCGAAAAACGATTAAGAAACACATTGCCCTTTTATTTTAAACCCGTCCGGAATATATTTTTTTAAACTTTAAAAAACACCTTTGACTGCCTTTTGCTTTTTGGGCAACCCAAAAAAAGAGGAGGGGAACAATAGCCCACACACAGAGAATCATGTGCTATCCATAGAAAAGGATATGCATAATGCATTCAAAAATTTTTTAAAAAATTTTTTTAAAAGTACAATCAACCAACTTATGATAAAAATAAAAATTATTTTAAAAAAAGGACATTTCTATTATAAAAAAAGGATTTTTTTTTAAAAGAAAGAACAGGTAACAGGAAAATATACATTTAATATATATATATATAAAAATTTTCCCCCTCAAAAAAATTTTAAAATAAAAAAATTTTAAAAAATCTGATATTTAAACTTTTTTTAAAAAAGGAGTCGGGGGCCGCGTTTTTGGGACCCCCCGGGTTTTTAAAAATAGAAAAATATCCGTACTGGATGTATAAGACAAAACCCTTTTTAAATCGGTCAGAAATAGGCAGAAAAAAAAAAGCTCTATACCTGTGAATTTAAAATTTTTTAGTAATATTACTGGGAGAAAAAATTTGTTTAAAAAATAAAATAAAGAGTTAAAGCTTAAATTTCGGGGGAAAATTTTTTTTTTCCGCAAATGCATTAAAAGCGACCACAAGATGACCCCCCACCCCCCTTTGAATCGAACAAAATTCCAAGTCAAAAAGAAAAACCCCCTTCGGGGATAAAAAAAGGCCGCCAGCGAGACAAAACGAATCCTTTCCCGATTCATACATTTTAAAACCAAAAAAATTTTCACCGATTACCCCTCTACCAGAGCTGGGTAAACACCAAAGGGGCCCAAGGCAATGAAAAAAATAGACGTTTTTTATCGCCACCTGATTAGTCTTAATTAAAATATATCCAATCCGGGATAAATTCTTTGCGAAAACTTACTTTTTAACCCCACCCCTAGGAGAGTCGTCGCCTCCCGATTGGTCGCGAGCGCCGCTCTTTTGCGCACGATTTTTCATCGTTTCCAGCTCCCCCTCCACCACACTGATATGTTTTTAAATTTTTCTACAGGCAGTTTTCTAACTACTACCATTACTTTTTAAAATTTCCCCAAAGGGCACAAAAAAAAGTTTTTAAAATCACTACCCCAAAAATCTCCAAGAAAGTTTAAACCTCTGCGCGCGCGGGAAACAGGTGCTCCCAAAGCAAATTTTCAACATTCCCTAAAATTTTGGGCCTTTCCAGTCAAAACATAACATGCTTTTTTTTGTCCCCCACTTTCCATCCTAACATCCAACACACAAAAAAAAGAAGCGGAGGAGGGAAGAGCAAAACCTCCCTCCCCTTAGCAACATCAAAACAAGTGTTCAGTGGAATGCAAAGTTCCCCTTCCAGTTCTGCGAAATAATAATTTGAAAAACGATTTATTTTTATTTTATTTTTAGCATCACATATCATTTAGGTTTTGTATCGGCTGTGGTTTGAATTCGAAAAAGAGACAACAACAGAAGAAGAAAAAATGCAAGTGTTCAGTGAGTGAGCGAATATTGACTTTGCGCTGTTCAGCTACGCGAGGGCTTTTGGCGACGGACCTCGTAATAAATGCAAGTGCAAAGAGCATTGTAAGAAAACGAAGATATTAAGTTCTTGTTTTGTTTTTCCTAGGGGCATTCGAAAGTAACCCCAGTGACTTGTAATTGGTCAGGTGGTCCCTATGATTTTTGTGTCTGAAGCGGGCCCGAAGCAGAGAAACTGTAAGTTCTGCAGACAAGCTCTTTTTTTTCTTTCCTCTCATAATTCTCAGATGATGCTTAGGAACTCGTAATGTGTAAACAAAACAGGAAAAAGAGAAAATGTATCGAAACGATTGTTGTGCTTAGGAAGGATGAACGATAGAATAAAGCAGACGAATTTTTGTGATGGATGATCCCTTGAAGTTATTCCCCTCCCCTTTCTGTTTTCCAAAATGTACATGCGTGACAACTAAAAGACCTAAAAAAAGGACAATGTAGGTCAGGGGCGTAGCTACCGCCGTATCAATGATACGAGGCCCCCAAGCTACAGGGGCTACAACATGTGTAACTACAGTACCACGAACAGGGTTTTCTTTTTTAAGAAAAGGCCCCCGAAGCCAGTTTTGATACGGGGGCCCACTCAGAACTAGCTACGCCAGTGATGTAGGTATTTGTTTTTTCGGACTGGTGCATAAGCGATCAAAGTAATTCGAGTCCGATTAATAAATAATAATTTATAACTATATTTAAATCATATACTTTTAAAATTAGTACCTTAAAGCAGGAACAAAAATTTTTAGGAGTGAGTAAAAGAAAAAAAATTGTCAAAACAATTGATTTTAAAACGCATTAAAGATTAAAAAGAATAATGTATTTTGGAAATTCTTTTAAAAATTACTGCAATAAATGTTAGACTTTTTTTTAATGCTATAAAGAGTATGCAAGCAAATAAGCATATTTTAATAGCATTACGCAGGGGCTCTCAATTTTTTTTTTTCTGCTGGGCCACATGCATACTATGTCAGCTACGAGTATTTCACGCGGGCCGCAACATGAGGATAAATGGGGAGGTGGAGGGAGAAATGGTTTAAAACTAAGATAACATTGGAAATTTAAAATGTGGAAAATTGATAAAAATATAACTTCTCTGTGTGTGTGTGTGTTTTTGCTTTCTTTAATCATTATTTCTTATATTTTTTATTTTTGTCACTGACACTATATTAGAAGCATTTAAGAAACACTCCTTCACAATTTCTGCATCTTTAAACGGTTTCATATGATTACTCCAATAATATAGTAAACTTCGTAGGATGTCTTCTTACCGCTGTGATATTACCACTGACAAAACACTTTGTTGCTGTTGCATAGATTATTCAAAAAAGCCTATTTATCACCTCTTCGAGGAAAAGTGTCATTGAATGATTCCTGTTTACTGGTATTTTTTAAATACAGAGCACACACTTTTGTGACAAATCAAGCAATTACTGATCCATTGTTTATTTTTCACTACAAAATATATAGTCAACCTTCCAATCATCTTGTGAAACGATATATTTTCTTCGAATATTTTTCGCGCGCTTGCAAGATATAAAAGATTGTTAAAAATTTGTTCCACCCCTAAAATTGCACGTACTCCTCTGTTGTCTGTTATCAGTAACCGTAACCTTTCAAATAGAAAAAGAATATAAATTCGTACCCGTGTGACACCGACAGCAAAATTGTGATACATTTGATTTCTTGACAAAGAATTTCCCACCAAATTTTTAATACAATGTTCTTAAACAAGTGAATTTCTCAGAGCAATGGGCCATGACCGGGCCACTTAAGAAGGCTCGGTGGGCAGCATATGGCCTGCGGGCCGCAGGTTGAGTATCGCTGACCTGAATTATAAGTATTCTGTTGCTTATGATCCAGGGTCCCAAAAAATTCTTTTATACTCGCTAGTGCAATGTTTTGCACACCTAACACCGGTAAATTAATATTTATCAGTGAGTGAGTGAGTGAATATTAATGTCGCACTGTTCAGCTACACGAGGGCTTTTGGCGACGGACCTCGTAATTTTGAACCATGGTCAAGTGACGAGGACGACACCTGAGCTGGCACCCCTCTTCTAACTACCACACCAACGGAAGGACGTTTGAGCTCTCGACAGATTTAACGTACATCGCTCCCCTACACGGCGAGTCTTTAGTGGTACTGGGCTCGAACTTATGACATACCTGCCATGATCCGATACCTTGACCACTGGGCTACCGCAGCTCCCTTAATATTTCTCAGGGGAGAAAACTAAGTTAGAATGCATAAGTCAAAAGGATTGCCAATGAAGGGGAGGGAACAACTTATCGACATATCAAGTGATTCGACATTAAAACTTACATTTAAACAGGAACAGCTTCTAAATTTCAGGCTGCGAAATACAAAGAAGTTTCACACAGTTATGAACATTTAAATACCTTTTTTTTATCAACTTATTTGTGTTATAAACATTTCTCTCGACGTATGTGGCAACAAAAATAAAATGCAAAAACAAATTAACGCAGAATATGATTTTCGGTTCGAGATCAGTAAGCAGATTAAGTAAGAAAGCAGTAAATTTATTTATTTAATTATTTCTGATCTTTAATTTCATATTCTTACAAGGTAAGCAGAATTTTGTTTTTTCTTTTACTTTAACAAATAGACTCAAGGTGAGTCTGGCAGGGATTGAGGTGTCCAATGTCAAAAGGCACTTAACTATACAGATGGCAAATAAGATGGATACCGGAAATGGAAATATGAAATATTTTCGCTCTCCTACGTCTGAAAAGGAATTCTTATTACGAGCCGGGCAAAGGAAAATAACAGAAATAAATATATTTTTAGAAAATAAACAAAAGCCGTCAGCCATCCCCAAAACTAACCCACAACTACTATACACGGAGATAGAAAGCAAAATTCCCAGATTCGATCAAATTTCTAATATGTCATTTACTAGAAATGGGAAAACTACAATTTGCTACTTCGGATCCAGTTTGTGCAGTACAAATCTTATATTTAGAGTAAATATTGAATGTTTCGGTTAATGCAAGTGTTATATGGGAGGGTATTACATCTCGCTTCTTATTATACGAAATTCCAACTGACGTATCCTTGGAAGAATTGTCTGCAAAATTACAAAGTAGTAATGGAACAATGGAACTGTAGAAGCCTTAAAAACAAAACCATTTGGTTTAGCATTCCTCCCTTTCGGCAAGCAGATATCTTAATTTTCCAAGAAACCTTTTCATCAAATGAAGACAGATTTAATATTCCAGGGGAAAAGATATTCAGAAATGAGACAAAATAAACCTGGAAGTGGTTTAATAGCTCGTTCCCGGAATGTTTCTACCCAACACATTCCCTTTTCAGTTAACACGCGCGATTCGGAATCCATCTGTTAAAATAAATATTTAAGGCATTTTTTTTTTATGTTATAAACATCTATGCATCGCGTGGACTAAATATTACTAGTCAAATCCTTCCTCGAATATTTAACAGATCCTTTCTTCATTTTTGGCGATTTTAACCTGTACTATTCGGGATGTGGGATCAGATCACAGTTCCAGATATGTGCAATATTTTTTGCTGATTGCTTAACTGAATCAAATTCAATACTTCTAAATACAACAGTTCCTCCCTACAGAAATTCCGTGGGTAAACTTTAAATCGACCTACAATTTGTTCCTCAAATTTATCTCGGGATACTAATAGTTATGTGTCAGCTTGTTTCTTTGATAGTGATCATAGCCCAGTAATAAGAGTTTTCTTACTAAAGCTGAGCAAAAGATTTTAACAAAAAATAAACTCGGGCAAATAGTGAAAGAAGTGCAGATTATGCACAAATAATTTTAGTAGGATATATAGATAATCTTCTTGATAAAATTCTTCGAAAATTATTCATAGTAATAGTAAAGAAGCTAAAATTTCTAACAAATCTTTTCCCTCCCATGGTGGAATGGTACTTGCCATAATTTTTATAAAATTAAAGAAAAAGTTCAGGAAAAAGCTACACGAAGCATTTCCTTCTCCCCAATTATGATCAATTACAAGCAATACGCTAGTAAACTCTTGATTCCATATTAAAAATGCTAAAAGATTATAATTGATAAATATTTGTAACAACGCGTTTCTAATCCAAAGATATTTTTTTAATATTCTCAAGAAGCTTCCACCTCTAATAAATATACAGATGGGTGACAAAATAATACGAACACCGCGAAAATGGCATGGCCCATTCCCCAAAGACGCACAGCGCGCATGTCATTCTTTTGCGTTGCAGTCCGCCGCCCAGCGGATTCGGGTGTGCTGTAATGCATCAGTCGCTCAACAGCTGCAATAGGTGTTGCACGTCTATTGTAATTTCTGAAACGCAATAATGACTTAGGACCTGTCAGAGTTCGAAAAAAGGTATGATTGTTGGAATGAGGTGCGCTGGTTGCTCGGTGACGGAAACAGCTAATTATTTGGGGCGTAGTAAGAAGTACCGTATCTGCCGTTATGACAGCATACAAGAAGTGCGGAATGTGCGCCCGCGCCACGCAATGGCGTAAAAGGAAAGAAAGTCACCGAATAAGTACGCATTCAACGCGTACAGCCCGGAGCGCCGTTCAGGTCCCAAATAACGTCTGGAGGTGAATAGTCATCTTCGTAACCCTATTTCAGCAAGAACCGTCCAAAGGAACTGCATGCTTCGAACTCGTATGGAAAGAGTTGCAATTCGTAAACCTTTGCAATGGCATCGCCGCGCTTTTTACAGCGACGCCAGTGGTGTAGAACACACAGACAGTGGACCCACAACAGTGGCAACAAGTCATCTGGTTTGATGAATCAACGTTCTCCCCTATTCCAGACCACACCGGACGAGTTTATGTGTGTGGAGAACAATCTAAAGAAGCATTTGCTCCCTGAAATGCACCGCGCTTCGACTGTGGTGCCATGCGCGAGGTGGGTCCCTACGTATGGGGGGCGATATCTTGGTGGTCATGGGCCATTTGTTACCTGCATGGCAAGTTCTGCTGCCCACCATGTCGATATCCTGGGGATCAGGTGCATCCATTTGTCCAGACTTTATTTCCCGGAGAAATGCCCATTTTATCAAGACGACAACGCTCCTATCCACAGAGCTAAAAAATGCGCAAGAATGGTTTGCAGAGCATGAGGGGACGTAAGTCATCTTCTTGGCCCCTCAGTCACCTGATTTAAATATTATTGAATATTTGTGGGGCTATTTGGAGTCAAAACTCCGTGTTCGATTCCCCACCATCTACGATTTCGGCATTAGGAGAGACCGCTCTCTCCACGAAGAACAATGGCTTCATATTCCATTAAAAGTTGCTTCAAGAATCTCTATGCGTCCATCCCACGTCGCATACACAGTCTGTAATTCAGTCAAAGGGTCCAACCCCAATAATAAAGCATTTCTCCTCTTCACAGGGTGTTCGTATTATTTTGTCACCCATGTAGATCCTAAGCATAATATCCTTCAAATAAATAATATAATCATTACCATGCTCAACGCTGCGGATTTTTTGCATCTAAAACGCGCGCTCACCACGAACCAATTCCTCTGACTTTTTCCACAAAGCGGATACCTAATAAACCTTTCATATTTCCGAAATTCACAGAGCAATAAAACTTTCTAAAATTCAACTCCTGGAGCTGATCATATCACAAGCATCTTTCCTGCGCTTGATCACAATGATTGTGAAGTAATTTTAAGGATATTTTCAAAAATCTATTTGATAATGCAATAGTTCCAAACTTGAAACATTCAGTCATCCTCCTGATTCCCAAACAATGCAAAGACAAAATATCAAATTTCATCATGCAGACTGTGACGAAGCATATCTCCTTCCTATTTTCAACAGATCCTGTGCCGACAGAAGCTGCGACAATTCCGAGAAGTTCCCTTTATGGCTGGGAAGGAAATTTCTGTAGCTGGGTGGTCGAGTTTCTGGCACCCTTTTTGCCCACCCATCTGACTGGTCGGCAAGGCCCCTTGTCATTGTGTGCCCATTTTCCTGAACTGGAGGCGCTGTCTCTGTCGGAGAACATACAGCTGTACACCCAGACTTGGCGTCTTTCGACTGGCGGGAGCGAGACAATGTTTGGCGCGGTGAAAAGTACATCAATAGAGGCTGAGACCGGAAGGAGCAGCAGGGATTTGACTGAGGCCGACAAAGAAATGAGCGGTGGATGACGAGGGAAAAGAAAAATGCTATAAAACGGTGAGAGAGTCCGAACAAGAGGAGACTGGATCTTTGGAAGGGAGCGGTTCGACGTCCCTTTGAGCGATAGGAAGAGCGATAGTGAGCCCGCGAAGTACAGCGGTCTCCTGGGTTTGAAAGATCGAGAAAACCGGAGAGAATACGGAGGAGACTGAACTGATTACGAACGAGCCCGCGAAGGCTTAGCGGTCTCCCTGGCTGGTAAATCCAGAACAGAAGAGAGTGCGAAAGAGACTCAAAAGTGATATTGAACTGTAATCAGAAAATCTTTTATTTATTATTTTGGCTTGATAATTCTCGCTTGAAATAAATAGTTAGCCCAGATCTGAGAGAAGTCATTACAGCTATACTATTTATATATCTGGTGGCAGCGGTGTAATTTTAAATGGAATAATGCTGGGAATTTTACGCCTGAGTAGTAAAAAGGATATTCTCCGAATTGGGGTCGTTAAAAGGGAGTGCCAGCTCAGGTGTCGTCCACGTTACTTGACCATGGTTCAAAATTACGAGGTTTGTGATCAATAGCCTCTTGTTGCTTTGTAGAGCAACTTAAAACATCAAATGACAATTCCGGGGATTTTTCACCCACTAAGAAAGTATACACACACACCACGACAGTTCTCTTCAAACTGTGTTCCACGAAACCCTGGAGTTCCACGATACATGCCCAGGGGTTCCACGAGTCACAATAAATAAATCGAAAAGAAAAAATTATAAATGTGTATGCAAAATCGATTCACGTTCTCTATATGAAGTTTGCATCCCCACAAGAATTTAAAGCTCACTCCTGTCATTAAGAAACTAAAAATTTTATTTCATACAAAATACTCAGTATTCCTCTAAACATTTTAATCCCATTCAGAACAATGTGTACAAGTGAAAAATATTTCTTGGCATAAGTGGCTACAAAAACAAAGTATAGGAATAAATTAAGCTCAGAATATGTAATGCGATTACAGTTAATTTCAATGGGCTTCGACGGATTATGTGAAAAAATCAAGTACATATTCTAGTTACTAAACATAATGAATGGGTGGGTGAAACCTGGGGATCACAGATTAATATTATTAATTAATAAATTATATTAAAAGTAGATTAAATTTTTAATAATCTATGCAATACTTTTTTTTAATTGCCTTTACAAAAAAGTGTGTGTGAAATAGGGTTCGACAAAAATACTTTCTAGTTTTAGGGGCTTCACAAAGATACCTCCTAGTTCTAGGGGCTTCACAAAAAGACCTTCTAGTTCTAGGGTAGTGGTGGCCAACCCGTGGCACTGGTGCAGTTGTAACGGAGGCACGCAAAGACATACTGAAAAATTAAAAGAAATTGAATGCATAATAATAAATAATTTTCTACAATTTTATTGAAGTGGGGTTGTCTCAGACAAAAGTTTTAAAATTTGGATCAAAATATGTTTGTGTGAACAAACGTTTTCTGCTATGAACATAATATAAATATTATTCATACAGCTAGCTGATGTGTGCACCTATAATAACCTAATTTTGTTAGAATCTGCAAAAGTTAATCCTAATATAGATGACTTGGTAAAAAAAAAAAGAAAAAAAAAAGAGTAACTCAAAAGCCACATTAAGTGAATACTAACTGTTTAATATTTATTTAAAATTAAATGTTTCAAATTACTCGTTTTTATTTTGTACCTAACTTAACCGAATTGAACCTGTAAAAAGTTTATTAACAATAAAACCTAAATTTGCACTTCATCTTATTTTTAGATTTCTTGCATTAAAAAAAATGTGCTATTTGAGTAAAAATTCCATAATAAGCCTATAAGTATTTTTTTTTTTAATTTTCTATATTTGTTGGGTGGAAATGTTGAAAACGGAACTCGTAATTATTTTTTATCAAATCGTGGTACTCTTCTCGAAAAAGTTGGCCACCCCTGTTCTTGAAGCTCTGTGAGTATATAGAAAAAGTTTGAAGACCACTGTTCCCCAGAGTCACCCCACTATCAGTGCTAAAAATAGAGTCCCCTCTCTCCCCCATAGCTTTCCTGTTCAAACGATTCCCTTTCTACCGGTCATTCTAAAATTTAAGCAAAGACTAACAGTCAGCTGATCTCAAGGTCACTTGACCGTTGCCTTTTCCAAAGGATGTCATGGGGAGTGGTTTCTTGTCGTAGTTCTAGGGTTACTTTATTTCTTAATCCCCCCATTTTTTCATGTAAAAAAAAGCAGAGTTAGTGTTTCTGAAGTGATTAAAGTCATTATTCGTGTAGCAAAAAATATTCTTTTTCTTAAAATATAATATTATTAATGTGTATTTAAGCAGTTTATCAAGTAATTTTATTCTCTAAGGTAACTTTTTACAACTTTTATACGTAGATTGCATACACGTGGCGCCATCTCGACTTTTTAAAAGCTTCGCAATGGGCATCATCTGGAACCCAAGGATATATGTTTTCTCGTAATTTTAAAATTTCCTATTTCTGACATTTCTACATTTCAAGGCGGATTTATACGAGTACGCAAAAAGTTTTACCTGAATAATGTGATTAAAGGACTGCCAAATCCCACATGTTAGGTACTTTTCCCAATGAAATCACATTATTCAGGCTAAATCTGAGCGTAATTAGCTCGTATAAACCGCTTGAAATGGAAATGAAAATACGCTAAAAATTTAAAATTACGAAAATACATATACCCTTTGTCAGTTTTCTGAGCCATATTTGAAGCTTTATAACAAAGTCAGCAATAGCACACGTGTACATCTGTATAAAAGTTTTAAAAAGTTACTTTAGAATAAAATTACTTGATAAACTTGTGACGGCTCACGCGTCCTTTCTGTAACATAACTTCTGGGTTCTTTGACGGCCAAGATACATGGCAAATCTTTTCCAACCCAAATCCAAGAAGTGAAATGAAAGTATAGATGCAAATAAGATAGCCTTTAAAAGGACAGAAGTTTTAGTAAGCGGGATGGCAATTTAGAAAGTTTTGTTAGGAAAAGGTAGAAGTGTAATTTGACGGCTTACCAAGGAATCACGGATATCCAGCCATTACTACAAGGTGCGTGCTATTGCACGCGAGCCCAACAGCCTATCTGAAGGTGTTTGAACCTTTGAGTGGAATTCAAGGTATTAAGATTATTTTCCGAATTCGTAATATTATTAGGATTGAGAGTAGGCGGATCATATAATTATTTAGATAAGTGATCCAATTGCGCGATCTGTTTTAGCTACGGCTACGTGTTTTGGTTTATTCTCACTTAATATAAGTTTGTTCAATATATAAGTAATTTAAGTTAAACTCTTAATAAAATCATATTAAGAATTCTAAAATGTCTCTTCATTTCGAGAATCCCACACCTCTAACTTACGCTGACCCACAAAGTTATGGTCGACAAAGATCGACCATATCACAAACTGCTTAAATACACATTAATAATACTATATTTTATGAAAAAGAATATCTTGCTACACGAATAATGACTAATCACTTCAGAAACACTAATTCTGCTTTTTTTACATGAAAAAATGGGGGGGATTAAGAAGTAAAGTAACCCTAAACTATACGTCAAGTAACCACTCCCCCTTTCGAAAAGGCAACGATCAATTGACCCTGAGATCAGCTGAGTGTTAGTTTTTCTTGAATTTTAGAATGGCGGGAAGAATTCCATGTCAGCGTGGAATGGGGGAGAGGGGACCCTTTTTAGCGCTGATGGGGGGTTATTCCGCAAAATGGTTCTAACTTTTTTCAAACTCCCAAAACCCCCAAGAACACGGGTAACCCTTTTTTTGAAAAGTACCACATTTGAAAAAAATAATTAAAAAGGCCCTTCTATCATTGCCTTAAAACTGTGAAAAACATATCTTTTCCCCCTATTTTCCAACAGATCCCTTGCCGACAAAACTGCAAAAATTTCCCGGGGAATTTCCCCTAATTGCTGGGAAGGAATTTTGTGCGGGTGGTCGGTTTGGGCCCCCCCACTGGCCAGACTGCGAGGCGCCTTTCATTGGGTTTCTTTTTTCCCAGAACTCGGTGGAAGTCGCGTGGAAACATAAATACACCCACCTTGGCTCTCTTTGGGACTGGGGGAGACCGGATGTGGCGCGGCAAAATTTTGACAAAAAGGGGGCCCGAGAGGGAAGGCGGCAGCGGGCCAGAGGACTGAGGCCGTCAAAAAAATAAAGTGGTGGATAACTAGGAGAAAGAGATGATAAAAAAAAGGGCGAGGGCCCGGAGAGAGAAAAAAAAGACGGGATTTTTGAAGGGGGGGTTTCGGCCGCCCCTTTGACGATAGGAAAAGATAACGAGCCCGCAAGTACGCGGTCCGGCGAAAGATCAAAACGGGAGGGGTACGGAAGAGACTGAAGTGATTACGGACGACCCCGCGAAGTACAGAGGTCTCCTGGCGGGAAAATCCAGGAACGGAAGAGAGGGAAAGAGATTAAATTGATATTGAACTGTAATTAGAATATACCTTTTTTTATTTAGTTTTTTTGATGAATTTCATGTTGAAATAAATAGTTAACCCAGAGCTGAGAAAGTCATTGCTATACTATTTATATATCTGGTAGGGGTTGCATTTAAATGGAATAAATGCTGGAATTTATGCCTGAATAGAAAAAAGGATTATTTTCCCGAATCGAGTGAGACGGACTCTTTTGTGTGTGTGGGATATACGAGAGAAACTGCCCTGTCAAGAGTGGGGACTGTTTATACCAGTGGGTTAAAAAAGTTCGCCGAAGGAAAAGGGTGTGGCTCTACGAAGGAGTGTTCAAACGCCAAAAAAAGTAAACGCACCCCCAATTGTGAAAAGGGGGTTCCTTTTTTCTTTGAGATTATGCTCGGAGGGGTAAATTTTTTTTTTTGCAGTTTTTTTTGGGAAATCAAAGGGGGGTTTTTTCTCCCCTAATGAATTTTTTTTCCCAAAGAGTCTAAAATAGTTTTTTTGGTATGGTTTTTTCTTTATGTGAATTTTTACGGGTCCAAAACCCTTTAAAATTTGTGTTTTATTTTATGATATTGATAGGGCGAAATTTGTGTGAAAAAGTACTTATTTCAGTTTTATAGTTACTTTAAGTTTAGGGGGAAATACCAATAGGATTGTATTTTTTTGGGTTTTTTCATTTACAGCACTCTTGTTTAGTTGTTTTTTGTATTTGCATAGTTACTTGGGGTATTTTAGTTCTACTAAAAAAGGTTGTGTTGTTTGGTATATGTGTGTTTCTCTTCATTTATTGTAGTATTTGTTTAGTTGTTTTATTATTGCATGATGACTTTCCTTTTAAGATTAAAAAAGGTGACTTGTTAGAGGTAGCAAGAAATTACGGGGGGGAAGTCAAGGGGATCTAAAAAAAATGAAAAAGGGATGGGGTTTAAAAAATGAGAATAATGATATAGAAACGATTAAAGGGGGATGGAGGGATTTTTAGAAGAAAATGAAAGGAAGGAAAATGAAGAAAGGGAGAAAAAAGAAAGGGGAAAAGAACGGAAAAGACAACGGAAGTTTGAGGAAAAGAAAATGGGGGAAAATTTGGGAGTTAAAACGACTAAAAGAAACTCAGAAATAAGTTGAAAAGAACAAGAGTTCAATATGAATGCAGGTGATAAAAGGAACAATCACAAATGTCTGTTTTTTTGACAGGAAATACCCGGAACTTGGGGAACCGTTAAATGTAAGCCGTTAATTAACGTGTTAGTTAATAAAAAAGGGGTGGAGGATGCCACGTCGTGGGATTTCAAAAGGAGAATGGTGCCCCCCTATGAGATACACGAACATTTTCAACCTCTGAGGAAATGGGGATAGTAACAAAAAAATAAAATGGTAAGATTGGGGAAAGGAAAAGGAATAAAAGGATAAATTGGTTAGGTAAAAGGGAAGGGAGAACCATTCAAAAAGAAAAAACCATTATTTGTTATTATTGCAATGGTGGTCACAAAAAACCCTCTTTCCTAAACATAAAACATGTTGAAACATGGCTAGTTTAAGAGTAAACTCGGAAAATAGAACTCTTTTGAAAAATTTAAAGTTAAATTTAATTAGATGGCGTAGAGCACCAATGTTTAAGATCCCGGGATCTATCTAGTTTCTTGCGAGTAGTTGGATAGACGATAACAATTATTTGGGAGTTTTTGGGGGAAAAAAAGACCATTGGTTGACGTATGCCATTTCCTCCCCAAAGGAAAAATTTAAGACCAAGGGAGGCGGTTTTACACAAGGCAGCAGTCAAAGCAAATAGCAGCTCGCAACCTTACTTTTTTGGGATACCCTTTTAGCTGAACTCGTTGATCAAGCAAAAAAACCTATAATAAATACATGTAACTAAAAAACGTTATGAAATAGTTCCTTTCGAAAAAAAAAGGGTTTTGTTTAAACTCGAGGGGACTTTTCAATTGAAATCACGGACCCAGTTTTCACGGACCCGTTTTCAACGAAATTCTATCGTTGAATCAACGATAGGGTTTCCGGGGTTTTTCAAAAAGGGAAAGGGGACTCAGCTCAATTAAAAGATTTTAGTTCGAGCGAAATCAAGACCTCAATGTTTTTGGGAAAAATCAAATTAGGTTTAACGAATGTTGTCAAACAAGGGGAAAGGGGGGGAAAAAGAGGCACACTGGAACGGAAGAAGGGACGAATTCCGAAAAATGGTGTGCCCTTGAAATTTACCTAAATCTAACCAGTTGAGCCACCCGGGGGTGACATTGGGAAGGGTTCAGGGGTTTTAAATTCCCCCTTTAAGGCTCTTTGCACGGAAAAGGGGGGAAAACGAAACCCTCAGCATTATTTGCGTTACGCACCGTTTCGCATGAAAACAAAGGTCTTAGCCCCTCCCAATGGGTGATAGCGGGGAAAATTTTAGACCATTCAACCCTAATTTCGAAAAAAGGATTGACGGAGGAAATTTACAAGGGAAGGGTTTTGAGAATGCGTTGCAAATTGACGGGGTTTTTGGGAAATTATTCTTTTCATCCCCGAGTTCTCGAAAAATTTTTTTGTACAGATAAAAAATGCCAACGGGAAAACTTGTAGATCGGAATTGGGGGAAAAAATTTCTAAAAAGGGGATCTTTAAAGGTAATGGGCCCCCCCTACGAAATAAAATGGATGGAAATTGGGTCGGTCCGGAAGGTTTTAAAAAAATTTCGGGGTCCATATCGGGTTCCAAGGCCATGTATGTTAGGGCCCAAATGAAATAACACTATAGAGTTTTTCCCTTTTCCGAAATGAAAAAAATTTTAAAAGGGTTTGGGGCCGCATATATGGAAAGTTTTGTAGTAGAATGATGCCTTTCAGTTTCACTTTTAAATTATTCTTTTTCTGTGTGTGTGAATGTATTTGTGTTGTATGGTAAAAGTTTGGTTTGTTATCAAATCTTTGAGCCCCTTTGGATGCAAAATAAAAGATGGGGTAAAAAAGGGGAAAAACTGGTGAAACCCCGCGGAGAATTGACAGGTTATTTTAGTTTTCTGTATATTTAATTAATTCCTGCCGAGGATGGTCTCATGCATCAGGACCGCTCGCAGAGTTGCCAGTAGCGTGATGGAACTTCCCCTTTTCCCGAAATGGGCACTCGAAGGGGAGGAGCGGGCAAACATATCTCTTTTCCCCGTTTTCCCAAAAGATCCCGTGCCGCCAGAACTGCGAAAAATTCGGGGAAATTCCCAAAATTGCGGGGAAAGGAAATTTTGTAGCTGGGTGGTCGGTTCCGGGACCCTTTTGCCCAACGCCGGACTGTCGGGGCGCCTTATCATTTGTGCCCATTTTCCCAGAACTCCCGGGGGCGCCGTCCCTCGTGGGGCACAACGTCTCCGCCTTGGCGTCTTTTGGGGCTAGCGGAAACGAACATTTTGGCGCGGCAGGGGTGCGGCATCAAAGGGGGGCGAGACCGGAAAGGGGGCAGCGGGGAATGGGGGCGAGGCCGACAAAGAAATGGCGGTGGATGACGAGGAAAAAGTCTATAAGAGGGACGAGAGAGTCCGGAAGGGGGGACTGGATCTTTGAAGGGGCGGGTTTGGGCGTCCCTTTAGCGTAGCGATAACAGCCCGGGTACAGCGGGCCCTGGCTGGGGAAAACCCCGGAACGGAAGAGAGTGCGAAAAGACTCTAAATTGATAGTGAACTGTAATTTAGAATATACCCTTTTAAAATTTTTTTGATGAATTTTCCCGTAAATAAAAGTTGCCCAAATTTGTGGTCTTTCAAATGGAACTGGGGTTGGTATTTTTCCTATGCAGACCTGAATTCCCGGAGCTGGTATCAATTTTTGGTGGCACCATATAGGCGTGTTTTTATGTTTTGACGCCCGTTTTATCCCGGGGGGAAAAGGCACCTGGCCTGACGTCGAGATTGTACTTAGGGAAATTTAATATTGCAGAACATCCCCAATCCAAAAGGAGACTCAAGGATCTTTTTTATGCCGTATAAACCGACTGGCCCCTGTGTTTTTTGCATCAGGAAAATCCACCGACTTGGGGGGGGTCAACCAGCAGCCTCGGACAGAAGACTACGACAATCAACTACCCCCCAGGCGGGACTATCCCGTGTGAATCATGTTTTTACTAGAATTTTAAAGCTGCATTCAACGAAAAATTTATTTTTAAAAAAAAAGCATTACAAAAGTTTATGATTTGACAAGAATATTTTTCAAAAAATAGAAGTGGCGCGTGGATACTACATAACAAAACAGCCGCATTTATCCCCAATATCTTTAACCTTTTTTGCAAAATAATTAATAATAAGCCAATCCCCTTTTTTTCTTAAAAAAATTGATACAAAACTCATATCGTATGTTAACTTTCTTGCTCTATTATTCTAATTTTTCATGTATAAATCGGTTTATAAAAATTGGAGGATGGATTAAAAATATATATTTTAATTTTTAATTTTAATTTTTTTATTTTTTTTATTTTTTATCTTTTTATTAACGGAACTAAGGAAGGGGAGGGACTGTCCACCTGACGGCGGTCCAACCCCTTTTGTACAAATTATACAGCTGTTCATACTCATTGCTCAAATTGTAAAACTGTAATGTACATGGATTAAGGCCCAGTCGTCGAGTGGTGGCGTATCGGGCTTCCACACCACGTGTCCGGGTTCTATTCCCGGGCTGGGCAAGGTCGACTCAGCCTTTCATCCCTAATGCAGTGGGTCAATAAATGAGTGCCAAGCGTGATTGCGGACTTAAACACGAGGGTCTCGCTTCAGACTGACCACTTGATCGGGACATCTGTTAATGCACCTCAGCGCCCAAAGGTCAAGTATACTGGGATGGGCACAGTAGCCCCCTGGCCCTCATGGGCTGTTGTGCCACTGAGTTTGAGTTTTTAAAGAACATGGATTATGTAGTTTTAATTTGTATTTCAATTTCGTGTCTCTTCAAAGCTAGTGTTCTTAAGTCACCCTTTCCTATAAATTGCACTGGATTTTTATTCCGTCTTTGCTTCTGCATCTTGACAGAGTCACAGAATCCATGATTAAATACTGTTTCCTTCGATGTTATACATAAGCCAACTTTTTTAAAACTCTGCCCTTGTGATTTCTTAACAGTCATGGTAAATTCCCATCTCACGCACCGGATCTGAATGAGGAGAGTTAAAATTCACATACTGAGAGTCGTGTTCACTATTCGTATAAACTCCAACATCCACATTTCTGTCTGTAGAACCGTATTTTGTCGAAATGATAGTAGATAATCCATTGCATGACAATATATTATAAAGTCTAAGATGATCTTTATAAGCCTAATGGCTGAGTGGTAGTGTATTGCACTTCCTCACCACGGGTCCGGGGTTCAAATCCCGGGCTAGGCGAGGTCGACTCAGTCTTTCATCCCTTCAGTGGGTCGATAATTAGTACTAAGCACGCTTGGGAACTGAACACTGAGGTTTTCTCATCACACTGCTCACTTGACCGAAACATCTGCACATGCACCGAATGAGCGTAACAAACCCTAGCGTGACGTTCACTCAAGTTCACTCTCCAGCAAAATAAGCCTGTAGAAGTTATCACTTTCAAAAACTGAAGCCCGAACTAAAATTTGAGAAGGGAGAAGAAAGGGGAGAAACATGGCTCGAAGACTTGGAGGGTGATTCTTCTAGTTTGTAAATAATGCAAACAGAATTGTGTGTAATTTTATTGTTCATTGAAACCCAAAAAAGTATCAAACTCCTTGATTCATTTCCTCGGAATGTGCTAGACAATGCAAATTTATCAACAACAACAAGAAGAAAAATTGTTTTGAAAATTAGAAATATAATTACCTAAAACTGTGGCTATGTCCCCGTTTAAAAATAATTTTATTCAACTTTGTTCAATTATTCAGATTATATTAAATCTTGTACAAACTATCAAAACTGAGAGAATGCAATTTAGTTCGATTAATCTCTCTTGGTGTAAAAGAAGTATTTCGTGATGCTGTAATAAATTTATTACGCATTATATGAGTTTAAATTAACTTGCCAAGCTAGAACCCCCATTTCGCATTTGTTGTTCGACGAAATTTTGGCAAATATCCTTCTTACATATAATGTCCCCAATGAGTGAGTGATATTCTCGCAATGTTCGCTACGAACCTGGTAATTTTGAACCATGGTCGTACAGGGCACTGAGCAGCCAACCCTCTCTTAACTACCACACCAACGGGAGGACATTTGAGCTCTATACAGATTTAAGGTGCATCGCTCCCCTACACAGCGGGTCTTTAGTGGTACTGGGCTCGAACTAATGACATGCCAGCCACGATCCGATACCTTGACCACTAGGCTACCACGGCCATAATGTCGCCAATACAGTTGCGATAAAAATTTATTGCAAGCTCTCACAGAAATATATCGCATTAATTGCCTGGACTGGAATCGTTGCGTGAGAAGAAGGGCGTTGTCTCATACGAAGATTTATTAGTAAGGTGACCATTTTTTTTACAATGAAAAAGAGAACGAAAAATTTAAGAAAAAATTACGATTTAAATATATGAAACGTTTTATTAATTCAAACAAAAATATGCTAATTACGTTTACTTTCTTTTTAATTGTTATCTTAAGAGTATTTTTCCAATGAATGAATTTTTTTTTTTTGTCAACATATCATTTTTCCAATATATTGCAAATTTCGGGCAAAAAATATCCTTCATGCTGAATTTTACGGTAAGCACTGTAGCTAAAATATTAATGTTCAATTTTGATTTCTCACTAGTCGCTTCACAAAATTCATTACCAGCTGAAAAAGAACAACTCTTTCAACTGCTGCATTAGTTCCAAGGCAGCACAACGTAAATTCAGCAAGAATAATTACATTTTCATATGGAATGTGTTCATTTTTGAAATTGTCCAGTGCAACGAGTAAGAGTGTCTGATCACTGTAACCGAATTCCAAGTTCCATAATTTATTGCTCTCCATTCCACTCCATACCCTCAAGCTAGCCCCGCCTACCTTCCACGTCCAGGCACCAATGGGAGCTCACACAGTTCATAAAGGCCTCACAACATCCAGAGCCCAATACTTCAAGTATGGGACGGAGGGACGCTTCGCGTCCCAGCGCCCAACGATGACCAGCGACTACTACTTTGAAATTGTGTGGTTTAAGTCATTTCACCCATATTTTACTAATTTCTTAGCATGTTGATTTCTCAATTGTTCTAATTTATTAGAATTTAAATATACATTCAGTCTTCTTTCTGCTTCAAATAGACAATTGCCACCGATTTTAATATTAGGCATTTCTTCCGATAAAAACTCAACGTAATTTTCTATATCTGACCACTTTACTTGAGACCAAGTCAAAAAATACCATTGAAAACTGTTATTTCCTGTGATATTTGTTTCAGACCATTCTTCGACATTTTGGAAACATGTTTGGTTCATCTCTGAATACAAAGATTAACAGATCAGTATTAAAATATTGAAAAGGAGGACACTTTTCGAGGAAGGACTGAACCTATAAAAGGAGGACGGTTGGTCACTTTATTATTAGCAATCAACGGAACTTTATATTCAACTTTCCACGAAGCTGCAGGTTTATCGAAATCTCTGAAAACTCTTAAAAATAAAGTGTTGGATGACGCAGCTTCAGTAATGAATTGAACTAAAGAGGAGCAACCGGAACGCGCGCGCGCCGAATTTTGCAAAAAAATAAATAAATAGAACTACATAATACATGTACATTTCAGTCTCAAAATTTGAGCAATGAGCATGAACAGTTGCATGAGTTGTATAATGGAGCTGATCCGAGGTTAGGCGGACAAGGGGTACCTTCTCTAGTATAGATAATTTCCATTAAAAAGGTACTAGAACCAGAAATAAAGCAGAATTATACACAACCCTTTTGAAAGCTGAAATTGTTAACCCCTCCCTACCCCCCAAATAAGTATGCCTAAATTATTTATAGGTGGCTTATAACTTATTTTTCTTTTCTCTCAGATGTTTCCAACAAGAATGAGGGAAATGTTATTAAAATCGATGATAACAGATTGATAGATGATTAAAAATAGTTAATAGAATAAAATTATTAAATTTATATAATTAGGATTATTACTAGAATTATATTTTATTTTAAAGATTTTTCTTCCTTAGGGAAAAAACCTTTCTGGATGTATCTTTGTTTTCTACAAATGAACAATACGGGTACCGAAAAGTATAAGCATGCATAAGAAAACTTATATTTTCACGATTTATTTTTTTCTTCCATTTATAAATAACTGTCATTAAAAAACAAATAAATGTGAACGTTCTCTAACAGTACTTATTTAATTTACGTGCCCCTTCCTGCTTTTCGTTCTATTATTTTTCTTTTTATTTAAAATCCAACTTGATCCAAAATGCATTATGTAATTACCACACCTGTTCTTTCGCTTCCAAGAAAATAATCCTTAATCGATTCTCTGTAAATTTGGCCTACCAGTGAAACGTAACATGCTTTTTTTTGTCCCTACATTCAACACACAAAAAAGAGAAGCGGGGAGAAGGGAAGATCAAAACCTCCCTCCCCTCAGCAACATTAAAAGAAGTGTTCACTGTAATGCAAAGTTCCCCTTCCAGTTCTGCGAAATAATAATTTGAAAAACGATTTATTTTTATTTTATTTAGCATCACATATATCGTTTGGGTTTTGTATTGTCTGTGGTTTGAATTCGACAACACAGAAGGAAAAAAAAGAAAAAAAATGCACGTTCTGTGAGTGAGTGAATATTAACGTTGCACTGTTCAGCTACGCGAGGGCTTTTGGCGACGGACTTCGTAATAAATTCAAGTGCAGACAGCATTGTAAAAAAAGGGAGGTATTAAGTTCTTGTTTTGTTTTTACTAGGGGCGTTCGAAAGTAACTCCAGTGACTTGTAATTGGTCAGGTGGTCCCTATGATTTTTGTGTCTGAGCGCTCCCGAAGCAGAGAAACTAAGTTTTGCAGATGTTCTTTCCTCTCATAATTCTCAGACGATGCTTAGTAACTCGTTATGCGTAAACAAAACAGAAAAAAAGAGAAAGTTTATCGGAATGATTGTCGTTCTTAGGAAGGATGAACGATAGAATAAAGCATACGATTGGGATGGATGACCTTGAAGTTATTTCCCTTCCCTTTCTGTTCTCCAAAATGTATATGCGCGACAACTAATAGACCTAAGAAAAAAAGGACAATGTAGGTCAGGGGCGTAGCTACCGCCGTATCAGTAAGGGGCCCCCAAGCTACAGGGGCCCCAACATGTTGATTACAGTACCACAAACAGGGTTTTCTTTTTTAAAAAAAGGCCCCCGAAGCCAGTTTTGATACGGGGCCCACTCAGAACTAGCTACGTCAGGGATGTAGGTATTTGTTTTTTCGGACTGGCGCATAAGCGATCAGAGTAATTCGAGTCCAATTGATAAATAATAATTAATAACTATATTTAAATCATATTATACTTTTAAAATTAGTACCTTAAAGCAGGAACAAACATTTTTAGGAGTGAGTAAAAGAAAAAAAAATTGTCAAAACGATCGATTTGAAAACGTATTAAAGATAAAAAAATAATGTATTTTGGAAATTCTTTTACAAATTACGGCAATAAATGTTTAGACTTTTTTTTACTGCTAAAGAGTATGCAAGTAAATAAGCATATTTTAATAGTATTACTCAGGGGTTCTCAATTTTTTTTTTCTGCTGGGCCACATACATATGTCAGCTACGAGTATTTCACGCGGGCTGCAACATGAGGATAGATGGGGAGGTGGGGGGAAAAATGGTTTAAGACCAATATAACATAGGAAATTTAAAATGTGGAAAATTGATAAAAATATTATAACTCCTCTGTTTTGCTTTTTTAATTATTATTTTTGTCACTGACACTAAATTAGAAGCATTTAACCCGCGATCACTCGCGCGGGGTGTTCTGTACACCCCAGCAACAAGAAAAGCCTCCTACAATTCTAAAAAGAATGCGCAGAGCCACGATTTTTTCTGTAGCTGCCCATTTTAGGTCATTGAACCTTCAGACCTGATGTAATCAATCTCGCTAGAACTATTGGAATGTAACGACCTTCAAAAGTTTATTTGGGGTGCTGAGAACACCCCGCGAGTGATTGAGTTATATTTTCGTACTCGAAGCATCTACGGAAAAGTACGTTTTACTCTTTTCCACTTACATTTTTTTTTTCAAATATATTAATATGCATGAATATTTTATTTAAAATTTCAATAAATGTGGTATAAAAATAATATAATTCTATAAAATAATTGTAAAATACATTTTTTTTTAAAAATTTCAAAACATTTTCTAGAAATTATGACAAAAACTCCGTGGGAAAGGGAGAAATAGCGACTTTGTCGTCTATTAGATACTGTATCAACAGATTGAAAAAATTAACTAAGTGAATTCGATGACTGCGTGATTTCGTAACCAAAGTTGGAGAGATGAAACTTGAAATCTCGTAAATATTTATAATACAGGTGGTGTTGATACCACTGATGAAATGTGCAGTATATATTATGTATCGCGAATATGTAACCTTTGGCCATTGCGAATATTTTATCATCTACTTAATACCGCAGGAATTAATGCTTCCTTTGTCTATCATTCGGTTATTCCTGAAAATAAATGAGACATTCAATATTATTAGAGGAGATTAGAAGGGATCTTGTGCAGCCACAGTGGGATCTGAGATCGGATCTCCCAAACCTTAACAAAACACCAAAAGAAGCTTTACTGACACAGAATATATTAAAAAGAGCATTAATCCCCCTAAAAAAGGGGTGTTGCACTGCTTGTCCACGGGTAAAAGATGTAAAAATTATTTGTTTTTGTCTTCAATGTAAGAAAAATATGCGTTTAAAGCATATGAATACAGTCTGCTCTGAATGTTTGAAAAATGATTTAAATATTATTTTTCTACTTTTTACTATCCGTATCATTAATTATATAGTATATTTATTACTGGTAATACGTTTTACTTGTTGTTTATGAAAAAATATAAAATTGTGTACGTTAAAATGAAAATTTTGTAGGTTTAGTTTAAATTAATGTTAGTCTCATTTGAATGCAATAAATTTAACAATTTTGTTTGTATAATACAAAAAACCTCTTATACTTCATAAATATATATCATAATTGAGACTTAAAAAAATTTTCTTATTTAAATACACGTGTTAAGAGTTAGGGGTGTTCTCTACACCCCGCGAGTAACGACGGTAGAAAAACAGGCGCGAGTGTGTGTGTGACCGCGGGTTAAGAAACACTCCTTCACAATTTCTGTATCTTTAAACGGTTTCATATGATTACCAATAATATAACAAACTTCATAGGATGTCTTCTTACCGTTGTGATATTACCACTGACAAAACACTTTGTTGATGTTGCAAAGATTATTCAAAAAAGCCTATTTATCACCTCTTGCAAGAGATCTTCGAGGAAAAGTGTCATTGAATGATTCCTGTTTATTGGTATTTTTTAAATACAGCACACACTTTCGTGACAAATCAAACAATTACTGATCATTGTTTGTTTTTAACTACAAAATAGTCAACCTTCCAATTGTCTTGAAACGATATATTTTCTTCGAATATTTTTCGCTTGCAAGATATAAAAGATTGTTAAAAATTTGCTCCACCCCTAAAATTGTTGATATTCTACTGTTGTCTGTTATCACTAACCGTAATTAAAGATAAATGTGTGTGTGGTGCGTAGATACTGGTATGTGGGTGTTGTTCTGGAAAGTAATACTGGAGTCCAAGCTTGTCTTTTTCTGGATTAAATGGTAACACAATAAACTTGAATAAAACAAAAACTTAATAATTTTTCAAAAATTAAATCCTTAATTTAAATATTAGACTGAAAATATTCTAATGAACAACGGCATTCCAGAAAGCCGAAGCCAAGATCAAGATTTTAAATAGAAAATGTCCGAGATCAAAACAACAGCGACCAAACGCGCTGAAGCCAGGTTTTTGATTCCTCTAGGATCAGCTACATATCTTTTTCGTCGGGATACACCCCACTGGGGTCTGAGCGCAGCGACCGATACGCTCCGCCCACACAGGGGACGATGTTCAAGATTTTCACACAGGCAGTATCTCCTACATATCGTTTTCGTCGAGATACACCCCACGTGGGTCTGAGTGCAGTGACCGATACGCTCCGCCCAAGCAGGGGACGATAATTCACAACAGTAATCTTTCAAATAGAAAAAGAATATCAATTCGTACCCACACGACACCTACAGGAAAAAGCAAAATTGTGTGTGGTATATTTGATTTCTTGACAAAGAATTTCCCTCCAAATTTTTAATACAATGTTCTTAAATAAGTGAATTTCTCAGAGCAATGGCCATGACCGGGCTACTTAAAAAGGCTCGGTGGGCCGCAGGTTGAGTATCACTGATCTGAATTATAAGTATTCTGTTGCTCATGATCCAGGGTCTCACAAAACTCTTTTATACTCGCTAGTGCAATGTTTTGCACACCTAATACCGGTAAATTATATTTTTCAGTGAGTGAGTGAATATTTACGTCGCACTGTTTAGCTACATGAGAGCTTTTGGCGACGAACCTCGTAATTTTGAACCATGGTCAAGTGACGAGGACGACATCTGAGCTGGCACCCCCTTTCCTAACTACCACACCACACTAACGGGAAGATGTTTGAGCTCTCGACAGATTTAACGTGCATCGTTGCCCTACACGGCGGGTCTTAAGTGGTTCTGGGCTCGAATTCATGACATGCCTTCCATGATCCGATACCTTGACCACTGGGCTACCGCAGCCCCCTAATATTTCTCAGAGGAGAAAACTAAGTTAGAATGCATAAGTCAGAAGGCTTGCGAATGAAGGGGAAGGAACAACTTATCGCGACATATCAAGTGATTCGACATTACAACTTACATTTAAACAGGAACAGCTTCTAAATTTCAGGCTGCGAAATTTGTGAAATACATAGAAGTTTCACACACAGTTATGAACAGTTAAATACCATTTTTTGAGCAACGTAGTTATGTTATAAACATTTCTCTCGACTTATGTGGTAACAAAAATAAAATGCAAAAATAAATTAACGCAGAATATGAAATGGACTGTAGACAGCTTCAATGGGCCTAGACTTCCAAATATGAGTAACACACACACACACCCTTGTTATATTAAATATAATACAAGGGTTGAAATGACACCTATTGCACGAATTAATGCTATAAATGCTGCGTTTCTCAAACTGTGGGTCGCGCCCTCTTAGAGAACTCTACAAAAGAGGCGCGTGCATATTGAAAAGTCAAAAACAAAAGATTATTTTTAAATTATGAATTTACTGAAATTAAACAAATAAAATACATTCTGACATTGTAAATAAAATAAAATACACAATTACACTGATATAATACACTTACAAATGCATCAGTACTATACAATGTATTTTGTAATTAATTTAACAATACTAAGCTAAGAACAAGTGAATAATTACCAGTGACCCAATGGACTTGTCATATATAAAATTATATACAAAAATAAACTCTTATCTTGATAATTTGTACGGTTTAAAGTTAATCCCTTAACTGCCGATGAAAAGTTATGCAATTCGCTCCCCAATGCTATCGTTTTCCACGTAGGCGCGCGAATATGATGTATTGGGGGAAGGGAAAAGGAATAAAAATAATCAAATTACCTGAAATAAATAAATCCTTCGCAAACATTGTCAAGGTCCTTTTATTGCCCTAAAGCCTTTGGAATATTTATGGATAGCAGAGCGCAGAAAAGATCGTACTTCGGAAAGACGTATATACACTCTCGGGGCAGTTAATGTTTTGGCTGAGTGAGACGTTTATAAAAGCCAGTGGCACTTAAGAGGTTTAAGTCGCATTGTAGCTTTAATGTCTTAGTATTATTGAATTCAAAACATTGATATTGGATGGGGGAAGGGGGGATGAAAATTATGATTAAATATTGGGTCGAAAATGTTGAAAGTTTGAGAAGCACTGGGCTAAGTGGATAAGATAACCTGAAATTACTCTTCAACTAGGAGATGGGGTATACATATAGGTGGGCAGATCTATGTACAGTTAAAATCGTTTAACATGAAACTGAGGATACTGAAATATTTTTTCATGTTAAAGGATAAGGCAAAAAACGTGTATTCAACAAAATTAAACTTATTAAAGTACATTTATTTACATAGATATGTATATATGCATGAATTTAATAAAATCAACGGGGAAAAAACATTCACAAAGGGTTAATGAAATTTAATACAAAATTTTCAAGTATTTTGTAGAACAAAACATTTATTGAGTTTTGGATAGTAATCTGATAATTTTTTTGCATTGTACTTTTTATCAGCAAATTATCCAGAAATTGTTCCATGTCGTCCCTTGGTTATTCAATTCACCAATGGAATGTGTTTCTAAATAACTGCTCATACTTTTTTCATGATGTTCCTCATTTCGGATAACTTGGGAACTGGAGATACATTATTCATTCCATTTTCACACCGCCAGAATCTGTATTAATAATACTTTTTGAGTTTCAAACATACTCCAAAATGTCTTTGCCTGCCATGATTGGGGCTGTACACACATTATCATCAAGTACTGCAACGAATTATTCCGATGATATAGTAGGACAGTCCAATAATACAAAAACTAATGCGAAACCATCTCTCTATCATTTAACACGCCTCTGAAATCTCTGGTGTTTTGTTTTCCGTATTTTTTTCATTCCCAGAAAGAAAATCTTTTCGTGACAAGATGGGAAAAAATGCATGAAAATACATATCAGTTTGTCGGGACCATTGTATTATTTCGTGTTATCTAATATTTCGCTTTAAGTGTTTCCGCGTTAAGCGTATTGCACTGTAGATCATGATTAGCTTTTAATATGTTTGCTTTTATTATTGTTTTTAGTACTATATTATGAATCTTTTGATTCGTCTATTTAATTACATGGAATCTTGTGTTACATTTTGGGATTCTTTAAAATAACGCATAAAACCCGCAACTTTTTTAATATAGTACTTAATAAAAATAAGATTTAGAACTGTGAATATTGAAGTGTTTTTCAAACAGGCTTTACAAAGAAAATTATTTAATCAAAATGAGCTGCAAGATTTTTTCTCAAATACTTTTATACCAAATATACTTACAAGAAAGTAACTTTCGATGGAAGTATAACATTTTTATACTAAAAAGGAAAACGGGTGTTGTTAATAAGCGTTGTAGATCCATAAGCAAAAAAAAGGGGGAAAAAAACACTTCTTTCCTTTCTTTTGTTTTTCTAAATTGTAAGGCTATTATTCAATTGAAAACTTTTAATTTCCCTAAATGCATCTTGAATTTAAACACTCCTATGTCTTAGGTAATATTAACCAGATTAAATATTTTCGTAAAGCAGCTTTCGCAAAAATCAATTTTGGACGCCTTTGTTAAGTGTCAATCTGCAGTGCATTGCCAGTGTCGCTGATAAGAAAAAAAAAAATTTTTATTGTGGTATAGCCAGCTCTGTCACGAACTTTGCTATCAAATGAAGGATATACGTAAAAAGTAGACATTAATGAACAATGTGTGTGAACCAACTCACTGTGCACTAACATTCTGTTTTTCTTAAACTATGCTATGCTATCGAGAAATCGAGACTTATTTTGATTTTCCAATAACTATTTAAAATTCACCATATTTATTCAAATTATTATATAAGTTTTATTTTGAGAAATTGCTCAAAATTTTGCTTGATTGATAGAACTCTATGCAGCCACCCTTTGTTTCGGCCACCCTGGTACGGTGCACGCGCTGCCCACCTGCTAGGATCGGCCTTGTTTTTCGTGGCTGATTATTGTATTAAAGTTGACGATTTGTCAATTAGGAATCAAATTAGACTGCATTGCTAAGAATTAGGAGATATTGCCTAGACGTAAGTGATCTGATTATTTAAAGTCTTCTCGTTGCTCGTCCCATATTTGGTATTCGGGGCACCTCTTAACTTGGTTAATAGAATTTGTGTTGTTGTTCATAATAATAAATAAATAGAAGTTATTTTTTGAATATGGCTAATCTTCCTTCCAACTCTCCCACACTAATGGACGTCGCGCGGGGTGACCCTTACACATTTACTTTTAAGAGGAAAATATAGATGATAATGACAACAAAACAAAGCATCTGTATTCGAACAATTTCCAGTTTTAATATACTAAAGTAATAAATATAACGATTATTATTTTAATACCTTATATTATTACGCATAAAATTATTATTAATATATTATATTATTATTATTACGCATAAATTATTTTATAGTAGAATTTAACTGCTTACATTGATTTGTTGTGTTAAATTAAAGTAACTGGATGGTACAATTTTATTTTTATCAAATAGATATGTTGCGATAGAACACTATAACCCTTTGAGACCCGACCCGCACGTTCATGCTGTTACACTTTGAGTTCGGGGGACAAAATTTTTTATTATTTTTTTCCAGTTTCGTTGCTGTTTGTTTTGCGTTTTTTACCAGAAGAACGTAATATTTAAAGATAAAAATATTATATTTAAATATAATATATATATTTAATATTTATAAAAATATAATAATATATAAATATATATTATAAAAATATTTATATATTATTATAATATAAAAATATTAAAGGAATAAGAATGTCAAACCCGCACAATTGTGTGAGCTGGATCTTAAAGGGATACATTGCATTTTTCGGAATTAAGTTTGCATAAATTTTAAAAATAGCTCCTGACATTATTCGAAAAATTCCATGTAAAAATAAATTCTAAGTATCTTGGGAAGAATTAAGAGTTGTGGGGAGAGGATTTTATTTATATTTATCTTTCCCAAGAATAATATTCTAAACACGTTTTTGAAATTTGTAGATCTACTAGTAGTTAAAAAAAAATCCCAGAGGCGCAACAGCTCATGAGGGCCAAGGCCTACTGTGCTGATCTCAGTTTTCATGACCTTGGGCACTGAAAGGCATTGACAGATGTACCGGTCAGGTGGTCAGTCTGACGCGAAACCCCCAATGTGTAGTTTCCAAGCAAGCTTGGTATTCATTTATCGACCCACTGAATAGATGAAAGGCTGAGTCAACCTTGGCCAGATGGGGTTTGGGCCCAGGACCTGTGGTAATACTAGTACTTAGTTACTACTAGTAGTTAATTATAGAAAATATACATTACTGCCGTGATACAATAAGACAAAAATATCAACTAAGTAAAAATGTTGGTTTCTTTTTTACATCAATAGTAAGAAATAAACGCTTAAATGTATTACTAGATTCAACACGGAAGAAATAAACACTACAATTCAATTGCCGATATGAGGAGTTGGTCAGCGCCTCTTCACGGCAGGTCTTCAGTGGCATTAGGTTTCGAACCTGCGACTCAACAACGCTTTCCACGAGTTCGCGAAACCGACCATTCGGCTACCGCGGAATATTACTATGGTAACAAGAGTGAGTGAGTGTGTTTTAATCTCGCACTATAAGGCAATACGAGGGCTAATGGTGACGGACCTAGTAGATTTATACCCTAGTCAAGTGACGAGAACGACATCTGACATCCCGCCCCTCCAAACTTTCACACCACACCAACGAGAATGGTAACCAGAAAAAGTTTTCATGAATGAACCGTCATAAATTCGAGCAAACACACAATACATATTTGTTGACAACAACTAATTGTATTATATAATTCAGTCTGATGGAAAATTTCAGACAATGTAATAAAGAACAATTTTTAGACAAATTTTCACATCTAATAACAGTTTCTAACCAATATTAGCCTTGTTCTATGATTATTAATTACGAATATATAAGCAGGAATTACATGGAACAAAAGCTCACTAACAAATATTCTCTAAAAGATTACACAAAACGACAGCTAGTTTTTGTAATTAAACAAAATCTAACAGAATCGAAAAAAATATTGGTTTATTTCGGTTCGATATATTTGCAATCATTTTGTTACTGTAACCAACTTATTGATGTTTTATAATTTAACGTCAATCATATAATTTTCATCATTACATTTATATTGCTTCACGATTTCCTGTTTTGATGTTCACTGGTACTTTTCTGTTTCAGTTTCTCTCGAAACTACTTGTAGAAGGTAGATTTAATTCCGTTGAATGAACTAGAAATATAGATGATTTAAGAATATACATAAAATAAAATTATTCATTCGGAACTGAACTGAAAACCGTTATTTTTGTCGGAACGAAAACCGATATATATATATATATATATATATATATAGATCAATTCTCTACTAACAAGATATCACATCCAAACAATAACACTCGACAAACACATAGACAGCAGGAAAATCACACAATGAAGGACAAAAGAGTAATCGAGATAATAAATATAAAATGGATGCTGCAGTGCTATGAACATTACTGACTTAGGACAGTTATTATATAAAAATTAAATTATATATAAAAAGTGGGGTTGAACATGTTTTTGGCCAGCCAACTTCCTTTTTGTAAATAACACTGATCAAAACCAATAGGAAATAATGGATAGAAATATCTAAATCCATTACAAGATAGAGGTAACTTACCTAAAAATTGCACTTACAAATGCAAAGCCCGCGCTAAATCTGAGTGGAAACATTCAATTTGTTGCCAGATTCTATACCCTAATACAGATTTAAATCAAAAGAGTGGCTGAAATGTAGCACTTAACAAAAGATTAAAAATGGAAATAAAAATTAATAATAGTTGCATATTATAGCATAACTATAATAACACCAGAGTAAATATGAATAAAATAATAGTAAGTAATTTCTAATCTAATATTAGACTATGGAGATAACTATAACAAAATATTTGTTTATAGTAATAAGCTATTATCAATCTCATAATTTTAATCTTAACTAATTTGAATAGCTTTATTTATATAACTATTAATAAAATAAATTGGGTATTTCTGATTTAAGCAATATTTAGTAAAATGTGTTGCGACATAGCCATCCTGTGATGACTATGTCGTTCCGGTTCCGCGTAAGCTAGAGGTGTGGGATTATCAAAATGATGAGACATAGTAGTTCTTAATACAACTTTTATTAAGAATAACTTATATTACTTAATTCTAATTTGACAACTTTATTTAAAGTGAGAGTTAACACCCAATTAAACCTTGTATTTAAGTCAGATCACGCAACTAGATCCTTTAATCTTAATTATGATAAATAATCCGATTCAACTAACTACCTATATCAAATATTACCTTTTGCAGATCTCCTTCCTTCACCTAAAAGAGATATCTATAAATTCACTTTATATACGACGATTCCAACTTCTTTATATAGGACTTCTATTCCTTCCAAAACTATCCCGGGCTGCTAACTCTTGATCTGCAAGATTCCACACTAAGCTATCTTTAAACTTGCCGCGCTATTGATCAGAATGATTTCCACACTAAACTTTTCCTTAACCCTTTTTCCGCGCTATATTTTTATCATCAAAGCTTCTACCCTTTTTTTAAAAGTATATCTCTTTTTACATATTTGACCCTTTTTCCCTTTTTTGGTATTGGGTTGGAAAATTTTTGCCATTAATCGTGGCCGTAAAAAGAACAAAAGGGGAGGTTAGCAGAAGGACGCGAAAAACGTCACAACCCCCCCCCAAGAAAAAAAACGTGATTTACTTAAGGGTTCTCAATCCCTTTAAAATTAGTGTCTAAATCTCTATTTCTAAATTTTTTTGTTTTTGATTTTTTATTTAAATTTTTTAATCTTAAATCCCCCCTTTTTAACTTTTAAAATTTTCCCAATATTTATTTTTGACTTTAATTTTTATTCCCTACCTTGGAATTAAATTTAATATTCAAGTGACAATAAAATTTTACCCAATAACTAGGCCAACATTAATATTCCTTGTTTAATTTATCCCCTCTCACTTTTAACATCCAATTACTTAAAATAACTATACACTTAAATTTTCAAAAAAATATTCTGGGTGCGCAGCCCCAAATTTTTTAATTTTAACACTGCATATGGAGCGGGAAAATTTCCCCGCCCCCTTTTTTAAATTGAAGCTATAATTTTCAAAATTTTTCAGGTTTTTCAGGGTCAGTCCCCCCAAAATAAAAAATTTTTTGGTCCCCTATTTCCTTAAATCAATCAATTTCACAATTATTTTTATTTTATTACTAAATTTTCATCTCCACCCCCACACCCGGGTTTCCCAAAAAAACTCCCAATGACCCCGGCACTTACTTTTATTATTTTTAAAAGTCCCCCTAAACGCCGTTTTCCCTGAACCGGGTCCCCTCAAATCGTAACAATACAACAACAAAATATATATATACACATATTATACAATTTTTCAAAATTTTTTCAATAAACTATTTATAACAAATAACCAAAGGGGAAATTTCGCATCTCACGGGGTACATCGAAGCAAAAAAATGTGGGGAATTTAAAAAGTTTTTTTCCAGAAAAAATTTTTTAAAAAGTCAAAAGTTCCAAAATTAAAAAAACACTCATTGTGGGGTTTAAGGGTTATAACTTTTTTCACCGCCCGAGACCCCCTTTGCAATAATTCTTCCGACCACTTGTTGGAAGACCCCAAAAAAATGAAAAAACAACCTGATTTTTTATGGTTTCTCCAAACATAACATCCAACGATGAGGTGGGTACCACTCTTCTTTCCCCGGTTGTACCGGAATTTCTTGTTTTGCTTGTTTTTAGGGGTTGTAATCTCCCTTTTCGTCCTTTCCTTGACTTCCCCCTTTTTCTCCTTTTGGGTGGGCGGGGTTTTTTCTGTTTTTCCGTCTTGGGCCCTTTGATTATAATTTTTTCTATATGGGCCCAGTTTTTTCTCTTTTGGGTCTTTTTTATCCTAGAAATAGTACTGGGGTGACAACGTTCTTTTATTAATATTATTGGTTCCCTTTCCTTTTTCCACCCCTTTTTTTGTGGTCCACTTGCCCCTGACAAACCTTTATTTTTTTAATACCCCCCATTATTCCTTTATCCTTTGCTTTTTATTTTCATTCCCAAATGAACTAGGAAGTGATCTGGGCCCAGTGATTTGTTTTTTTGGGGGCCCTCTGTGTTTTATATTGATTTGATTGGTTACCAATCCCTTTTTTCCTCTAAATTTCGTTTCACCGGATTTTTCTTTTTCCCCTATTGTGACTCATTTAATCCTTTTTGTACCCTTTTTTCCCAAGTACGAGTTTCCCGAAAAGATCTTTTTACTATTTGGGATACCTGTTCCTAATTCGACCTCGTCACATTTCCTATGACGATATATTCTTATTTGATCTACATTAACTGTTAATCTTTTTCCTGATTTCCATATTACAATATTATTGTTGTTTTTAACTTCTATTACTCTATAAGGTCCCTCAAATTTTTGTTTAAATTTAGCACATACTTTGTTAGCTGCTGAACTTACAGGGTGTGTTTCTAATAAGACCCAATCATTTACCTTTATTTTTATGTCTTTTCTACGTCTATTATAATATTTTTCCCACCTTTCCTGTTTAATTTTCGTACTTAGTCTAGCTTCCTTAAAGCTTTTCTCTATATTTTGAATTTTGAACTTTCCGATATCATAACTAGTTTTTGAAATGGTGTAATCAATTTTCGACCTAAAAATAATTCAGCCGGTGTTTTCCCGTTGTTTCATTCACCGCCGTACGAATAGCGTAAGCAAACTCACGTAAATTGATCCCAAGTATCGTGTTGATCATTAACATAATTTGCAATCTTTTGCACTATATCTCGATTAACTCTTTCAGTCCGATTTGCTTGTGGTCGATATGCAACAGTCTTCACATGCCTTATGCCTAATCTTTCACTTAAGTGCTCAAAAATCTCGGATATAAATTGGGGACCATTATCACTTATTAATTTTATTGGAGCTCCATAACGCGATATAAAGTTATCAAAAAAAATGTCCGCTATTATACGAGATGAGGCCTTTTTAAGAGGTATAATTTCAGCCCATTTGCTGAAATGATCGGTTATTTCTAAAATATAGCGGTTACGTCTTATTCTCGATATAGGATACGGGCCTAATAAATCTAACGTCACTATCTCATTCGGATAATTCGATATAATTGGATTTAATCGACCAGCTGGTAACGCGTTTTATAGTTATTAACTTGGCACATATGGCATGTAGAGACATATTGATCAATGAATTTTCTCATATACGGGAAATAACAAACGTCCCGAATTTTATGATACGTTTTAAATCTGCCTAAGTGTCCAGCAATTGGCTTGTCATGAAATTCTCTCATTATTTCATTCCTTAAAGATTTTGGAATGTATACACGCATTTCACCTAATGACGTTGCGTGTTTCGCATAAAATAACAATCCTTCAATTAAACGGAAATCGTGGGACCAATTCTCACATATCGTTGCATTAACCGAGTTATCTTCCGGGTTTTCTAAATATCTATAGATATGACCTAATTCTGGGTCATTTTTCTGTTCTGTTATTAATTGTTCCCGCGAAGTAAGTACCAAATCCTTGATTATGGCACAATTAATTTTATCTCCAATTATACTTTTCATATGTTTTTTCGGTAAAACTTTAGCCACCATGTTTAACTTCATTTCTGACCCATTAACGTGTAATTTCCTTTATTTACCTTATTATCTTCAACCAGTGAATTTTGAATTTTCAACGATTTCTGATCAAAATCTAATACGATTCTTGACCACTTATGAAATCGATACCTAGAATACATGGGTATTCTAAATCTTTCAACACATGAAATGACCAATTTCTTTCGAATTGTCTGATGCGAATATTCAATTCTACAATCCCCATGTTTTGGCATTTCGCCCCCTGTGCTGTTATTACCTGGGCTCGCGATTTTTTAATTTGCTTATAGAAAAATATTTTCTATATACTTCTTCCGATATAAATGATTTATCTGCTCCGGTGTCCCATAGCGCTTTCAAAATGTGTTATTTAATAAAATAGGAACGTGGGAAGTTCTACGGGTGATATACATATCGGAGAAAGTCTAAGTGTCTCTCTTGTCGACACCCCTTGAGGTTGATCATTAACCTTTACAATATTTAATCGTCCCCTTTGCGTCCTATCGCCTCGATTGAAATTTTCACTCGAACCCCTATTTCTACGGTCTCCTCTATTAAAATTATCATTTCGCTCATTTCGAAATGAGTAACTATTGTTTGAATCTTTGATCATTATTCTGAAATCTATTCTCTCGAACCCTCTATTACTTTGACGGCTATTCTCGTAAACATCATTTTCTACTGTTATTTGGTCTACGTCCTATTTCAAATTCCCTCCGGTTTTCTACCATTTGCTTCAAAATTAGGCATCCTATGCGCATTTTGACCTCGTCTTTTCTATATTATCGTTCTGATAACCCCTTTTTTAATTTGCAGAATATCTCTCTTCAATTTGCTAAGACTTCCAAAAGTTGTATCGTGTTTGTGGATTTCTCACTTCCACATAATCTTGGATCTGTGGTTCGAGTCGAACTAAATATGATCCACCTAACTTTCTGCTTGGGACATTCCTAAGTCTAAACTCTATTTTTAATAATTGATACACAAAAATCAGATGGTTCCTGATTTCTCCCCTGCTGGGACGCGTAGAATTGCGTTTGCAATTCTTTCCTTTATTTTGACTGCGGGAAAAGCTTTCGCTAATTCGGCCTTGAGCTGCGCGAAATCCGTGGCTGTATTTTGCACTAACAACGGTCAAATATCGAATACCAATCTTGAGCCCTTCCCTGAAGATGACTTTAGAGTAAGCACATGACAGATTACTTGAGTTTCAGAGTAACTGTATGTTATTCTCAATAGACTCGATAAAACTCTGCAATGTTCTCTGACCCTGAAGAAGTACATTTCAGGTAGAACAGTACTTCCACCTACATTACCTAACCCGGAATTATACACGTTCGGGCGCCATTGCGACATAGCCATCCTGTGATGACTATGTCGTTTCCGAGTTCCGCGTAAGCTAGAGGTGTAGGATTATCAAAATGATGAGAACATAGTAGTTCTTAATATAACTTTTTATTAAGAATAACTATTACCAATTCTAATTTGACAACTTTATTTAAAGAGGTGAGAGTTAACCTTAATTAAACCTTGTATTTATGTCAGATCACGCAACTAGATCCTTTAATCTTAATCATGATAAATAATCGATTCAACTAACTACCTATATCAAATATTACCTTTTGCAGATCTCCTTCCTTCACCTAAAGAGAGATATTTATAATTCACTTTATATACGACGATTCCAACTTCTTTATATAGGACTTCTATTCCTTCCAAAACTATCGGACTGCTAACTCTTGATCTGCAAGATTCCACACTAAACTATCTCTAAGCTTCTTGCCGCGCTATATCTTATCATCAAAGCTTCTATCCTTTTAAAGTATATCTCATTTACATATTTGATCCGTTTCTCTTCTTGGTATTGGGTTGGAAAAGTTTTGCCGTGTCGTGGCCGTCAAAAGAACATAGGAGTTATGTTAGCAGAAGGACGCGAGAGACGTCTAACCCACTCAGAAGAAAAACGTGTGTTACTAAGGGTTCTCAATGCCCTTAATAAATTACGTGTCTAAATCTCTATTTCTAAATTTCTTCCTTTCTGAGTTTTTGTTATTTAAATTTTAATCTTAAATCCTCATTTTAACTTTTATAATTTCCAATATTTATCTTGACTTTTAATTTTTCATTACTCATCTTAAATTAAATTTAATATTCAATTAGAAATTTAAACTCGTGACATAATAAATTTTACTCCAATAACTTAGGCCAACATTAGCAGAGTACTGTTTAATTTATGCCCACTCTCACTTTTAACATCCAATTGCATGAAATAATAACTTTATACACTTAAATTTTTCTAAAAAATATTCTGGGTGCGCAGACCCAATCTTTGCATCTAACACTGCATATGGAGCTGGAACTTCCGCTCCTTTCTTATTGAAGCTATAATTTTCATAATTTTCAGGATTTTTCAGGGTCAGTCTCCTGGAAATGAAAGCTTTTGGTCTCTATTTCCATAATATCAAATCAATTTCACAATTATTATATATTATTTATATATCACAATAAATTTTCATCTCCATCCCCACATCTGGTTCCAAAAAACTCCAATGAGCCGCTGCAACTCGTTTATTATTATTGTTGGTGCCCTGACTACGCCGAGTTTCCCTGAACCAGATGCCTCATAACTACGTAACAATACAACAACATATATATATATACACATATTATACAATTACAAACATTTTTCAATAAACTATTATAACAAATAACCAAAGGTGCCGCACATCTCACGGGAAGTCATACATCGAAGCAAACAAATGTGTGATTACAAATGTTTTCTCCGAAAAAAAATTTTAACAAGTCAAAAAGTTCCAAATTAAATAGAAACACTCATTGTAGTGTTTGACTTGTATAACTTTTAAGCACCGCCAGGAACTTCCTTCTTTTGCAAGCCAATTCTTCCGACCACTTGTTTGGAAGATCATAAAAAATAAAACAATACAACCTGATTTTTATATGGGTTTTGCTCAACCATAACATCAACGATGAGGTGCTACCACTCTTCTTTCCTCGGTTGTGCTGGAATTTCTTGTTTTGCTTGTTGTGGGGCTTGTAATCTCCTTGTCGTCCCTTTCCCTTGACTTCCATGTTGTCTCCATGGCTGGTCGGGTTCTTTTTCTGTTGTTCTCCTTCGTGGCCTTAGATTATAATTCTTTTTCATATGGAACTTCGGATTGATTCTCTTCTGCTCTTTTTCTATCTCTAGAAATGGTACTGAGATGACAGCGTTCTTTTATTAATATTATTGGTTCCTTTCTTTGCCACTTTCTTTGTGGTCCGCACTGACACACCTGATCTTTTAATACCCCTATTATTCCTTATCCTTTTGCTTTTATTTTCATTCCCAAATGAACTAGGAAGTGATCCTGACCAGTGATTTGTTTTATGGGTCCTCTCTGTATTTTTATATTGATTTGATTGGTTGCAATCCCTTTTGCCCCTCTAACTTACGTTTCACCGCAGATTTTCTTTCCATATTGTGACTCATTTAATCTTTTGATGTACTTTTTCCGAAGTACGAGTTCCTGACTTGATCTTATACTATTTAAGGTACCTGTTCTAATTCGACCTCGTCACATTTCCTATGACGATATATTCTTATTTGATCTACGTTAACTGTTAATCTTTTCTGATTTCCATATTACAATATTTATTGGTGAACTTTAACTTCTATTACTCTATAAGGTCCCTCAAATTTTTTGTTTAGAATTTAGCACATACTTTTGTTAGCGCTGTTGAACTTACAGGGTGTGTTTCTAATAAGACTTAATCATTTACCTTTATGTCTTTTCTACGTCTATTATAATATTTTTTCCCACCTTTTCCTGTTTAATTTTCATTACTTAGTCTAGCTTCCTTAAAGCTTTTCTCTATATTTTGAATTTTGAATTTTGAACTTTCCGATATCATAACTAGTTTTTGAAATGGTGTAATCAATTTTCGACCTAAAAATAATTCAGCAGGTGTTTTCGAATTGTTTCGTCACCGCCGTACGAATAGCGTAAGCAAACTCGCATGTAAATTGATCCCAAAAGTATCGTGTTGATCATTAACATAATTTGCAATCATTTTACGCACTATATCTCGATGTAACTCTTTCCGAGGTCCGATTTGTTGCTTGTGTGGTCATTATGCAGCAGTCTTCACATGCCTTATGCCTAATCTTTCATAGAGATTAACAAAATCTCGGATATAAATTGGGGACCATTCATCACTTATTAATTGGGCTCCATAACGCGATATAAAGTTATCAAAAAAATATCCGCTATTATACGAGATGAGGCGCACGGGGTATAATTTCAGCCCATTTGCTGAAATGATCGGTTATTACTAAAATATAGCGGTTACGTCTTATTCTCGATATAGGATACGAATTTCTAATAAATACTAACGTCACTATCTCATTCGGATAATTCGATATAATTGGTTTAATCGACCAGCTGGTAACGCGTTTTTATAGTTATTAACTTGGCACATATGGCATGTAGAGACATATTGATCAATGAATTTTTCTCATATACGGGAAATAACAAACGTCAGGTACATGATACGTTTTAAATCTGCCTAGGTGTCCAGCAGTGGCTTGTCATGAAATTCTCTCATTATTTCATTCCTTAAGATTTTGGAATAATATACGCATTTTACTATTGACGTTGCGTGTTTCACTGTAAAATAACAATCCCTTCAATTAAACGGAAATCGTGGGACCAATTCTCACATATCGTTGTATTAACAAAGGTTATCTTCGGGTTTCTAAATATCTATAGATATGGGCCCTAATTCTGGGTCATTTTTCTGTTCTGTTATTAATTGTTCTCGCGAAGTAAGTACTAAATGCTTGATTATGGCACAATTAATTTTATCTCCAATTATACTTTTCCTATGCTTTTTCGGAAAAACCTTAGCCACCATGTTTAACTTCATTTCTGACCCATTAACATGTAATTTCCCTTTATTTACCTTATTATCTTCAACCAGTGAATTTTGAATTTTCAACGATTTCTGATCAAAATCTAATACGATTCTTGACCCACTTTATGAAATCGATACCACATGGTATTCTAAATCTTTCAACACATGTGAAATGACCAATTTCTTTCGAATTGTCTGATGCGAACATTCAATTCTACGATCCCCATGTTTGGCATTTCACTGTGCTGTTATTACCTGGGCTCGCGATTTTTAATTTGCTTATGAAAAATATTTTCTATGCCCTTCTTCCGATATAAATGATTTATCTGTCCGGTGTCCCATAGCGCTTTCAAAAATGTGTTACATTTAATAAAGTAGGAACGTGGGGAAGTTCTACGGGTGATATACATATCGGAGAAAGCCTAATTGTCTCTCTTGTCGACACCTCTTGAGGGTTCATCTTTAACCTTTACAATATTTTAATCGTCCCCTTTTGCGTCCCTATCGCCTCGATTGAAATTTTCATTCGAACCCTATTTCTACGGTCCCCTCTATTAAAATTATCATTTCGCTCATTTCGAAATGAGTAGCTATTTGATCTTTGATCATTGACTGCAGAGGCCTATTCCTCTCGAACCCTCCTATTACTTTGACGGCTATTCTCGTAAACATCATTTCTACTGTTATTTGGTCTACGTCCTATTTCCAGAATTTCTCAGGTTTCTACCATTTAGCTTCAAAATTAGGCATCGCCGCCGCGTGCGACTCGTCTTTCTATATTATCGTTCTGATAACCCCTTTTTTAATTGCAAGAATATCTCTCTTCGAATTTATAAGACTTCAAAGTTGTATCGTGTTTTGTGGATTTCTCACTTCCATAATCTTGGATCTGGTTCGAGTCGAACTTAAAATATGATCCACTAACTCTGCTTGGGACATTCCTAAAGTCTAAACTTCTCTCTATTTTTTAATAATTGATACACAAATCAGGGAATGGTTTCGCAGTTTTACTCCCCTGCTGGGACGCGTAGAATTGCGTTTGCAATTCTTTTCTTATTACCTTTGACTGCGGGAAAAGCTTTCCGCTAATTCAGCCTTGAGCTGCACTTAGCGAAATCCGTGGCTGTATTTTAACAACGATCAAATATCGAATACCAATCTTGACCCTTCCTGGGATGACTTTTTTTAAGAGTAAGCATGACGGGTGCCGGGATTTCAAGTAACTGTATGTTATTCTCAATAGACTCGATAAACTCTGCAATGTTCTCTGACCCTGAAAGGTACATTTCCAGGTAGAACAGTTACTTCCACCCTACACATTACCTAACCCAGAATTATACACGTTCGGGCGCCATTGCGACATAGCCATCCTGTGATGACTATGTCGTTCCGGTTCGTAAGCTAGAAGGTGTAGGATTATCAAAATGATGAGACATAGTAGTTCTTAATATATAACTTTTATTAAAAATTAACTTATATTACTTAATTCTAATTTGACAACTTTATTTAAAGTGAGAGTTAACTTACCAATTAAACCTTGTATTTAAGTCAGATCACGCAACTAGATCCTTTGAAATGTATGCATGATAAATAATCCGATTTAAACTAACTACTATATCAAATATTACCTTTTGCAGATCTCCTTCCTTCACCTAAAGAGATATCTATAAATTCACTTTATATACGACGATTCCAACTTCTTTATATGGGACCTATTCCTTCCAAAACTATCGGACTGCCTAACTCTTGATCTGCAAGATTCCACACTAAACTATCTCTAAGCTTCTTGCCGCGCTATATCTTATCATCCAAAGCTTCTATCCTTTTTTTAAAGTATATCTGCATTTTACATATTTGATCCGTTTCTCTTCTTGGTATTGGGTTGGAAAAGTTTTGCCTTGCATTAATCGTGGCCGTCAAAGAACATAGGAGTTATGTTAGCAGAAGGACGCGAGGCCGTCTAACCCCACTCAGAGAAAAACATTGATTTACTTAAGGGTTCTCAATGCCCCTTAATAAATTACGTGTCTAAATCTCTATTCTAAATTTCTTCGCTTTCCTGGTTTTATTTAAATTTTAATCTTAAATCCTCATTTTAACTTTTATAATTTCCAATATTTATCTTGACTTTTATTTTTCATTACTCATCTTAGAATTAAATTTAATATTCAATTTAAATTTAAACTCGTGACAATAAATTTTTACTCCAATAACTGGGCAACATTAATAATTACTGTTTTTAATTTATGCCCCACTCTCACTTTTAACATCCAATTACTTAAAATAACTATACACTTAAATTTTCTAAAAAATATTCTGGTGCGCAGACCCAATCTTTGCATCTAACACTGCATATGGAGCTGGAACTTCCGCTCCCTTTCTTGTTGAAATATAATTTTTCATAATTTTCAGGATTTTCAGGGTCAGTCTCCTGAAATGAAAACACACACAGTCTCTATTTCCATAATATCAATCAATTTCTGAGGTATTATATATTATTTATATATCACAATAAATTTTTCATCTCCATCCCCACATCTGGTTCAAAAAACTCCCAATGAGCCGCTTTTATCGTTGTTATTATTATTGTTGGTGCCCTGACTATGCCGCGTTTCCCTGAACCTAGATGCCTCATGAGCTACGTAACAATACAACAACATATATATATATATACACATATTATACAATTACAAACATTTTTGTAAACTATTATAACAAAATAACCAAAAGGAATTTTCGCATCTCACGAAGTCATACATCGACAAACAAATGTGTGATTACAAATGTTTTCTCCAGAAAAAATTTTAACAAGTCAAAAGTTCCAAAATTAATAAACACTCATTGTAGTGTTTGACTTGTACACAACTTTTAAAGCACCGCCGAGACTTCAGCCTTCTTTGCACGTATTCTTCCGACCACTTGTTGGAAGATCATAAAAAATGAAACAATACAACCTGATTTTTATATGGGTTCTCCAACCATAACATCCAACGATGAGGTGCTACCACTCTTCTTTCTCGGTTGTACACTGGAATTTCTTGTTTTGCTTTGTTGTAGGGCTTGTAATCTCACTTTCCTTGACTTCCATGTTGTCTCCTTGGCTGGTCAGGTTCTTTTTCTGTTCTCCTTCATTGGCCTTAGATTATAATTCTTTTTCATATGGAACTTCAGTTGATTCTCTTCTGCTCTTTTTCTATCTCTAAATAGTACTGGATGACAACGTTCTTTTTCATGTATTATTGGTTCCCTTTCTTTGCCGCTTTCTTTGTGGTCCACTTGCCTAACCACTGATCTTTTAATACCCTATTATTCCTTATCCTTTTGCTTTTATTTTTCATTCCCAAATGAACTAGGAAGTGATCTGACCAAGTGATTTTGTTTTATGGGTCTACTCTCGTATTTTTATATTGATTTGATTGGTTACCAATCCCTTTTGCCTCTAACACACGTTTCACCACCAGAATTTTTCTTTCCCATATTGTGACTCATTTAATGCTTTGATGTACTTTTTCCAGTACGAGTTTCCTGACTTGATCACCCTTACTATTTGGGGTACCTGTTCCTAATTCGACCTCGTCACATTTCTTCGCCAGGCGATATATTGCTTATTTGATCTACGTTAACTGTTAATCTTTTTCCTGATTTCCTTATTACAATATTATTTGTTGTTTTTAACTTCTATTACTCTATAAGGTCCCTCAGAATTTTGTTTAGAATTTAGCACATACTTTGTTAGCTGCTGAACTTACAGGGTGTGTTTCTAATAAGACCCAATCATTTACCTTTATTTTTTATGTCTTTCTACGTCTGTGCAATATTTTTCCCCACCTTTCCTGTTTAATTTTCATTTACTTAGTCTAGCTTCCTTAAAACTTTTCTCTATTTTGATTTTGAATTTTTGAACTTTCCGATATCATAACTAGTTTTGAAATGGTGTAATCAATTTTCGACCTAAAATAATTCAGCAGGTGTTTTCCGTTGTTTATTCCTGCGTACGGGCAGCGTAAGCAAACTCACGTAAATTGATCCCAGAAGCATCGTGTTGATGTGGTAACATAATTTGCAATCATTTGCACTATATATAGATAATACTTTCAGTGATTTGCTTGTGGTCGATATGCAACAGTCTTCACATGCCTTATGCCTAATCTTTCCTTAGAAATTGCTCAAAATGGATATAAATTGGGGACCATTATCACTTATTAATTTTATTGGAGCTCCATAACGCGATATAAAGTTATCAAAAAATATCGCTATTATACGAGGGTAAGGGGTACTTAGAGGTATAATTTCTAACCCATTTGCTGTAGAAATGATCGGTTGTGCAAAAATATAGCGGTTGCGTCTTATTCTCTGATATAGGATACGGGCCTAATAAATCTAAACGTCACTATCTCATTTCGAGGATAATTCGATATAGTGGATTTAATCGACCAGCTGGTAACGCGTTTTTACATAGTTATTAACTTGGCACATATGGCATGAGACATGGTGATCAATGAATTTTCTCATATACGGGAAATAACAAACGTCGGGGTACATGATACGTTTTTAAAAATCTGCCTAAGTGTCCAGCAATTGGCTTGTCATGAAATTCTCTCATTATTTCATTCGCATAAAAGATTTTTGGAATGTATACACGCATTTCACCTAATGACGTTTGCGTGTTTCGCATAAAATAACAATCCTTCAATTAAAGCGGAAATCGTGGGACCAATTCTCACATATCGTTTATTAACCGAGGTTATCTTCCGGGTTTTCTAAATATCTATAGATATGACCTAATTCTCGGGTCATTTTTTCTGTTCCTGTTATTAATTGTTCTCTTGAAGTAAGTACTAAATGCTTGATTATGGCACAATTAATTTTATCTCCAATTACGCCGCTTTCTATGCTTTTCGGAAAAACCTTAGCCACCATGTTTAACTTCATTTCCTGACCATTAACATGTAATTTCCCTTTATTTACCTTGTATCTTCAACCAGTGAATTTTTGAATTTTCAACGATTTCTGATCAAAATCTAATACGATTCTTGACCCACTGTAGAATAGTACACAGAATATGGGTATTCTAAATCTTTCAACTTACATGAAATGACCAATTTCTTTCAGATTGTCTGATGCGAACATTCAATTCTACGATCCCCATGTTTTGGCATTTCGCACCCTGTGCTTTATTATTACCTGGGCTCGCGATTTTTAATTTGCTTATATAGAAAAAATGGTATTTCTATATACTTCTTCCGATAAATGATTTGTATGCTCGATTATTACATAGCGCTTTCAAAAATGTGTTGTGTAAAATAGGAACGTGGGGAAGTTCTACGGGTGATATATACATATCGAGGAAAGCCTAATTGCCTCTCTTGTCGACACCTCTTGAGGGTTCATCTTTAACCTTTACGTATTTAATCGTCCTTTTGCGTCCTATCGCCTCGATTGAAATTTTCATTCGAACCCCTATTTCTACGGTCCCCTCTATTAAAAATTATCATTTCGCTCATTTCGAAATGGTAACCCCTGTTGTTGATCTTTGATCATTGATATTCTGAAATCTATTCATATGAGCCCTCTATTACTTTGACGGCTATTCTCGTAAGCATCCATTTTTCTACTGTTATTTGGTCTACGTCCTATTTCAGAATTCCTCCAGTTTCTACCATTGGCAAAATTAGGCATGCTATGCGCATTTTGACCTCGTCTTTTCTATATTATCGTTCTGATAACCCCTTTTTAATTTGCAAAGAATATCTCTCTCTCTTCGAATTTAGCTAAGACTTTCAAAAGTTGTATCGTGTTTTATTGGTTCTCACTTCCACATAATCTTGAATCTGTGGTTTGAGTCGAACTAAAATATGATCACTAACTCTGCTGGGACATTCCTAAGTCTAAACTTCTCTCTATTTTTAATAATTGATACACAAAAATCAGATGGTTCCTGATTTCTCCCCTGCTGGGACGCGTAGAATTGCGTTTGCAATTCTTTCTTGTCTGACTGCGGGAAAGCTTTCCTTCAATTCAGCCTTGAGCTGCGCGGAAATCACGTGGCTGTATTTTGCACTAACAACGATCCAAATATCGAATACCAATCGCGAGCCCTTCCCCTGAGATGACTTTTAAGTAAGCACATGACAGATTACTTGGGATTTCAAAGTAACTTTGTGCTATGTTATTCTCAATAGACTCGCAGATAAACTCTGCAATGTTCTCTGACCTGAAAGTACATTTCAGGTAGAACGACACTTCCACCCTACATTACCTAGCAGGAATTATACGTTCGGGCGCCATTGCGACATAGCCATCCTGTGATGACTATGTCGTTTCAGTTCCACGTAAGCTAGAGGTGTGGGATTATCAAAATGATGAGACATAGTAGTTTACTTAATATAACTTTTATTAAGAATAACTTATATTACTTAATTCTAATTTGACAACTTTATTTAAAATTGAGAGTTAACGCAATTAAACCTTGTATTTAAGTCAGATCACACCAACTAAGATCCTTTAATCTTAATTATGATAAATAATCCGATTCAACTAACTACCTATATCAGAAATATTACCTTTTGCAGATCTCCTTCCTTCACCTAAAGAGAGAGATATCTATAAATTCACTTTATATACGACGATTCCAACTTCTTTGCTATATGGGACTTTATTCCTTCCAAAACTATCGGACTGTAACTCTTGATCTGCAAGATTCCACACTAAGCTTATCTCTAAGCTTGCCGCGCTATATCTTATCATCAAAGCTTCTATCCTTTTTTAAAAAGTATATCTCATTTACATATATTTGATCCGTTTCTCTTCTTGGTATTGGGTTGGAAAAGTTTTGCCATTAATCGTGGCAAGATCCCAAGAACATAGAGGTTATGTTAGCAGATGACGCGAGGAGCGATCACAAAAGGTGTATATATGAAAGTAGTTGTAATTTAAAAGTGATATAAAATGTATAAAAATTGTGAAATGTACTGGTATGTGAATATGTGTTATGCTCAGTAACTTAAAGAGTTTTTATTTCAAGGTGACAGACCCTGAATTCCAATTAGAAAAGGACGAACTTTCAAATGACGAATGGAAGTAGATGTAATTTTTGCAAGCAGATTTTTTCACTTCTTTCAATGTTACTCAAAGTTGTCAGATAAGTGAAACCCCATGGAAAAGCAGTGAGAAGAAGATAATTGTAAAAGATTTTAAGTAGCATTAAGTAGATTTAAGTTAGTTAAGGGGCATGTGGACCTCGTTTTTTACTCCATCTAAGTCAAAGATGGTTTTTCCGCGGTCCCGTAGCCCAGATGGGGCATGCCCACATATCTTATGTAAAAGTGAGAACCTAGCATGATTAAAATGCATAACTGTTAATGTGGGTCTAGTTAATTCAGTAAAATTTATTGCGGCTGTCAGAGTTCAAGTGGGAGGAATATTAAAAGAATTAAACTTAGATGAATAATGAAAATTAAAGTCGAATATTGAAAATTATGGTTGAAAATGAGGATTCGAGGGTTAAAATTTAAATAAGAACTTACACAAAAGCGAGGAGTTTAAGAAAAATAAAAATTTAGGCTCGTAATTTCTTAAGGTTTATTAAGACCCTCGAATAAATCACCGTTTTTGCTTCTTGGAGAGTTGTGACGGGCTCACGCGTCTTTTCTTTAACATGTCCTCTGGGCTCTTTTTTGGGACCAAGATTAGTACAGCTTCTTTTCAACAAAACCCAAGTGAAACTTGAAGCTGAGAAATGAAAGGCAGATAGCTTTTAAATAACCGAAGTTTCGGTATGTCGTATGGCAATTTGGAGAATGTTATGTGAGAGATTGATACAAGCGTGAGTTGACAGCCAGTAGAAGTTACTCTGAAGATTCAGCCAGTAGCTCAAGGTGTATACAATTGCACGCGCGCCCAGACGCCTCTTCATAGGATTGAAGCTACGATTGGATTAAGGTAGGATTGACTTTTTGATATTAGGACTTGTAATATTATTAGAAGTGAGATTAGGCGGGTTAGATATTGATAGTGGTCCAAGTTGTGCAATTCGGTATAACTATTATTGTATGTTTGTTCATAGTAGATTATCTCATTTAAATAGAATTATCTAATTTGTTAGAGGTTTAAGTTACATTCTTAATAAAGTCATATTAAGAATTTAAAAATGTCTGTTCCTTTTGTAAATCCTACACCTCTAGCTCACACGGATAATCAAAGAAACGGTCACGTTAGGGGGGTGGTTTCACAACGTGTTCTTCAGAACATAGGAAAGCAAAGCTACTAACTACCTACATGTATGTGGATCAGCTTTCTTGTGTGAACTTTAATGATTACTCAGGTTCGATTCGACATGTGATCGACAGGAAAAGATACAAAAAATATGCAAGGACAAGAAAATATAATACAATATTATCAAAATTATTTTTAAGAAAAAAAAAAAAAACATCCCTGCGAAAGAACAGAGGAAGGGGAACAAAATTACATCACTTTATTGCAGATACGAGTAGATTGCGAAATACTTAAACAGGCAAATAGCTTATTATGAATCATATCCTTATCAAAAGTAAAAAGACCAAGAAGAAATAGCTTCCTGTGTAGGTTTTTTTTTTAAAATGTTTGGTAAGATTTTTCATAAAACTTGAAGTTTATTTTCGAGTAAAAGTTACAAAAATACATGTAAAACAAAAATATGTGTTACAAACATAATGTAAATTTTTTCTATAAGTAAAGTTTGTAGCACTATACAAATAATAGAAAGAATTTAGGGGAATTCCTTACAAGCTCGAAATTACCTTTAACTGAGTTACCCTGATTACAGTTATGCTGCAACTTTTTATGTTTATATCTTAAATGTGGGTGAAATTATCGCAAGTTTGGCTCGCATGACGGTCAGGGTTAAAAGGCCCTTGAGCTCGAAGGCTCCGAGCACGGCACTGCTTAGCCCATTGGTATCTACGCCACTGAAAACGAACATTGTTTATAAGCATTATAAGACCATTGACACAAAAATCACTTTTTTTCTCTATTTTGTTTTTCTAAATTTTAAGGTTAATAGTATATTGAAAACTTTTAATTTCCCCAAATGCATACTAAATTTAAACGTCCTTGTCTTAGGAGCTACCACATTAAATGTCTTCATAAAACAACTTTCATAAAAATTATTTTTCAGGTGCCTTTGTTAAGCATCGACCCACATTGAGCCACCAATGTCGCTGATAAACAAAACAAATTTTTTTTATAAAATATATCCCATCCCACAAATTTTTGAATCAAATGAAGGATGTGTGTAAACAGTAGACATTGATGGACAATGAACCAACACACTTTGCATTAACATTCTACTTTTCTTAAACTGTGTTATGCTATTGGTTAAACGGAACATTTTAATTTTCCAATAACTATTTAAAATTCAACACATTGTGGGAGACTGTATTATTAATGAACGAGGCGATGTTTTCAGATTTAGATTACTTGCTTTTTTTCACATGTTTTTGGGAACTGCCTTGAGGACACCGGGGCGCCAGTGGAGTGCGAAGTCGGAATGAATGCCCGGGGGCGTGGTTGAAACTAACGCATGCGCGGGGTTATCTTTGGTGCCGCACGGGCACACCGCAATTTCTGGTGGTCACGCACACGCGCAGATCGCAAAAAAGTTACAAGGTGAGAGTTGAAAACTCTACAGGTATCCCCCCGAGAAGGGAAGAAAATAATTTCAGAATAAAAAAACAAAAAAAAAACTAATGTTAATGAAAACAAATACAAACAAAATAAGGAAAAGGGAAAAAAAACAATTTGTGGGTTAAAAAACTTTTTATGAAAGGAATGTTTTTGCTGTAATGTTAAAATAAATACGTATGCAAATATCATGTTTTACACAATGCAATAAAAACAATGGTTTTCACAAAACACTTAATAAGATAAGATTTTTTAAAAAAAATATGTACATTTAGAAAATATACCATACATGAAATGACATACTTCTGTCAATGAAAATATGAAATGGATTTCGTTAGTAATATCAGGAAATCAAAAATATATTGAATTATTTAATGTAGAAAAATTTTTCCCCTGTACATATTAAATGAGAAATGTACTCTAAATTCAATTTTATAATAACAATTGAAATATTACATTACTTCAGTAGCAGGATAAATTGTTTGTGTTGTGAAAGTAAGGAATCAAAAAGGTAATCCTAATGTAAACAAACAATTGGGATTCTTACTAAGATAAGGAATAATAACTTGACAGTTCATTATTTAAATTTAATCAATCAAAATGTACTTTTAATAAACTCATAGGGGAATTGATAGAGATTTACAAATACTGGTTGAACACAGGAAATTCCTATATTATTGACAACACTTACATACACAAAATATATAGATTAATTTCGACAAGTATTTTAAACAAGTTGAAAATAACCTGAATTTCTAAGAGTTAAATTCTCACACACATAAAATTGTTAATAAAGAAATATTAGTAGTATCAGTAATAAAGTAATAAAGAAGTAAAATTTTGTACATACATACATATAACACTAAGTTTAGAATATAAAATTTTCTTCTATCAACCACAATAGAAAAAAAAATAAATCTAAGATATACAATGTTGATTTTTTTAAACACAAGATTTGATGCATAATGTACATTTTCTTTCTAAAGTTTGGAAGAAAAAAAATTAATTGGACAAATATTATTGATATATCATTTATCAAAAGCAATTTGTAACATTAAATCATGTGCTATTAATTGCAGTAATCTGAGATGATCATATATAGTTTTAGATTTTTGTAAACACAGAAATAAACAATTGAAAAAAAAAATTTAAATGATTAAAAATACATAATTCACCTGTTAATATATGAAATTTGAAATATAAATATCTTTAAATGTTTGAAATTTATGCTAAAGGCAATTTAATTGTAAAGAAAAATAAAAATACATACATATATATTATGTTATATATTGTTCCAGATCTTTGAGAAATCTGACTTGTCTTCAACTTCTAGTTTTTTTTACAGTTTTCTATTTGATTGAGATTCAGTTTTATTTACGTGAGACATAGTTTTGTCTTTTGAATGTGAATCAGTTTTTTTCATCAGCTTGTTGTTTTGATATTCCAGTAAGAGGAATATCATCGGTATCATCCCAGACATAAGCTCTCTCTCTCTCTCTCTGGTTTTACACGATAAATTGACACTGCTTTCTTTCTTCCATTTATGAGGATGGTGAACACTTTGTCAGTACGACGGATTACTTCATGAGGTCCGGAATAATTTTGCGAGAGTGGTGGCTGGACACACTATCAACTCTCAAGAAAACATGTGAACAGCTCTTTAAATTAGTTGGCCCAAACACAGAGCTATTCGAATGAGCAGATGTAGGTATTGGTTGTAGTGCTCTCATTTTCTCACGTAAAAATGAGACATAGGTTCGACTGCAGGTAGTGGTAATCTTGTCTGCAGAGAAAAGATCAGATAGCAGTCTGAGAGTAGTTCCATAGACAAGTTCTGCACAAGTAGCATTGATATCCTTTTTAACAGCAGAACGCTTGCCGAGAAGTACAATTGGAATGATTTCACTCCACTTCGAATTCTCGTGTGCTTTGAGGGCATTCTTGAGATGGCGATGCAGTCTTTCAACAAGACCATTGGCTTTCGGATGTTAGACGCAGCATCGTATTCTGTTTTCGCCGAGAACATTACTCAGCTCTCTGAAAAGGCTTGATTCAAAGTTTGTACCTTGGTCTGTTGTTATAATAGCAGTGCAACCAAAACGGGATATCCAAACGGATAGCACAGCTCTATATTCGGTTTCTACAGTCATATCAGCAGTTGGGATCACTTCCATCCATTTCGTAAAGAGGTCAACTACTGTCAGACAGTAACTTTGATCATTAGAAGGTGGAAAGGGGCCAATGAAATCAATGTGAATTTGGGAAAAACTGGTATCAGGTAAAGCAAAGGTACTAATTGGTGCTTTAGTGTGCCTATGGATCTTGAATCTTTGGCAAGGGTGACAAGAGTTAATCCACGCTTTAATATCACGCCTAATATTTGGTCACACAAAACGTTGAGTTACTATTTTGGTAGCGGCAGCAATTCCAGGATGTGAAAGACTATGCAGTTGTTGGAAAACAATTTTGCGATAATCCTTGGGAATGAAAGGTTGAAACATTGGTGGAAACATCACAGTTAAGAGTAATGTCTTCCAGAGGAAAATATTGTTGCTTAAGTGTTAAGGATGTTGAGTTGGATTCCAGGAGATGTTTAAGTTCTTCATCTACCAATTGGGCTGCGGCAATGTCCTTGTAATCGAGACAACTTGCTTTGGAAATGGAATCAATTTCGATACGAGATAATATGTCTGCTACTATGTTCTGGCTTCCAGGAACATGCTGTATGTTTGTAAACTGGGAGATAAAATCCAGGTGTCTAAGTTGACCTGGACTACATTTGTCAGCTTTCTGTTGAAAAGCATAAATGAGAGGTTTCTGATCAGCATAAATCACAAACTCTGTTCCTTCCAACAAGTGACGAAACCTTTTGACTATTGTGGATATGGCCAGGAGTTCTCGGTCATATGTAGACCAGTTCTTTTGGGATGCAGAAAATTTCATGGATAAGAAAGCAAGTGGTTGCCAAACATTCTCATGATACTGAGCTAATGCACCACCGACAGCAAAATCTGAAGCATCAACCCAAATGCTAAGAGGTGCATTTGGCATGGGTTGATGTAACAGAGTAGCATGTGCTAGAGCAGTGATGGCGAACCTATGACCCGTGGGTCAAACACTGACCCACGCAAGTTTTTTAACTGACCCACAATTGCTAGGTGCTAAGCAGTCACTTGTTTGTTAACGCGGGTTTTTTTGAAATTTTCTGTGTGGATTTTTTGCCTTCTATTTGTAATTTTTCAAGAACTAGATTGACACAAAATCAATTTAAATGCTGTCTGATGTAATCTTCAGTTTGATCATTACAGTTCCAAAGTTACGCAAATGACAACAAATGTATATGAAAGAATGCAGTGGCGTAACGAAGAACATTTAGGACCCCCCTGCAAAGACAGGTTTTGGGCCCCCAAGTTGGATTTTAGAATGAGTAGGTAATTGGCGGCGATTAGGCTTTGCCCCCGCAATGCGGGGTTGCGGCGGTGTACGTTACGCCACTGAAAGTATGTAGTATTTGAAATAAAGCAGAGTGTTTATAAAATATCAAATAAAGTGTATAATTTTACTCACATTTTGTTTGTTCAAAAAAAAAATCGACAAACAAAACAAATAACGATATTTAAAGCACTTTCTTCGGATAAAATGTTTTTGTAAGGTTATGTTCAGTTATGTTTGTAGTAACAGACTTCCATAGCATTTGTATCGTCCCCTCTCTGTTTTATCTTGTGAAACGTCATTGGGTGCCATGCGTATGTCTGTTATTCTTGATATTAGCAATTTTTGGCTCACAATTTAAGGTGTGCCTGTACCAGTCAGTACCAATGTTGAACTTAGTGGCATCCATTTCAAATGTATTTAAAAGTAATGTGTATTGATGTGTACGTATATTATGTTAATATAAAATTTCTTGTTA